>JACEIK010001085.1:89325-194148 GCA_018107945.1 Datura stramonium
ATTTATTTACTGACTATACTTCAACTTATCGAATGACGATCGAAAACTCGTAATTTCTCGGGATTCCAGAAGGGAGAAATGCTTACTTTAAGCCTGGGATTGTATTGACACTAGTTTTGAGAAATTCCAACAATTTGGCTCAGCAGGACTACGATTCGCCGGGTGAATTTCACGAAACTAACTCTGTAGAAATGCTCCATGCAGCCTTATACTTTGATATCCGAAGTTAATTTGGATTTGGACGGCGTTTAGCAGCGTAATTGGATGAAAATTATATGTTTTCCTTCGTCCCTATCCTCTGTTGGTCGTCGTTTTTTATTTATATCCCAACTTCTAAGTGTGAGACCCTTATATATTTGAGGCAGCAGACGAGGCAACGTGGCATGTCAGCCAACGCGTTGATTCTGCTCCGTGCCACATTGGTTAACGCGTTGACTCTGCTCTGTGCCACTTTGCCCCTCTCGGCAGCTTGGTTCGGCCTCCTCTCGCGAAATCCCAACTTGGCACTCGTTCGGCCTTTTCCCGGGCCCTTTCCTCGTATGTAGGGCACTCTAAAACACTTAACCAACATACGAATAGGCCGATTAAACATTAAAAACTTACGGGGTGTAACAAAATGGGCAAATAATACTGTCAAACATCAGACACTGTCTAACAAATTTTAATTCATTTGCAAAATTTTTCAAGTAAAACATATTTCAACGTGGACAATTATCTATAGGCATATTTTCTAAGATATTAATATGTCAAAACCTATTATACATGCACAATTTCTAAGTTGAGTAACAAAGGAGTTTGCACATATTATTTAATTCCTATATGCATAATTTATAGCTAAATAATCATATTCATGTTAATCCTATTGGTATGAGTACTAACTTTACATATATTATTGAATAAATTAGATTTCTATAGGCACAATTATTAACTAAAACAATCACGTTTATGTCATTCTTACAGGAAAGGTTACTAGAATTTAAACATCACGAATACTTTAAATAAACTTATTTAAGACCCTATAGGCATGATTTCTATATGTTCATATCAAATTAGATTCTTATAGACATGATTTCTACGTTATTCCTAAAGGCTTGTTTTCTAGGCGAGATTGACAATTACAAAAATAATAAAGAAAGATAAAATTCCTGCCCCCCTCCCCCCTCATAAACCCNATCAACGTTTTACAACTCTTACAATATTGAAGAATATAAAGAATTAAATACTAAACAGAAATTAAATTATAAAAATAAATCTGTAGTCCATCCTGCTCGGGCGACTCTTTATCCCAAAGGAATGACCTGTTTGACAAACAATACGACAAATGCGCGCATACAAACATATATTCGAAATCCATAAATTGGAAATTATTTTATTTTCACAAAGATACTCATGCAAGAAATTTTGAATTGTAAAGATTCAAGCACGTATTATGAGACCCAAGAATACTCAAAATTTTAAAAGAGTTTATTCTAACGTGATGCAATTACGAGTTTACACATCTTATTATGTGAAAATAGTAAGGAGAAATAACTAACCAGTTAATCAGATAAGGAATAGACCAACAACCAACAATTTATGAAAGGTTTGGCCAACAAATTGAGACCCAATCTTCAACACGTCAAGATCACAAGGACCTTATGGATCCCGAGCAGTGCTCGTGTTTAAGTGGGATAGAAGAGTGGCACTTAGAAGAAACTAAACAATATTTTTTTAAAATAAATCTATTGCAATTCTATGATAGTGTCTGAATGTCCCTAAAAGAAAAGAGAATGATTCTTTTATAGCAGAACAAGTCAGTCAATTTAGAGAAGAGAAAATAAATCACCCATAAAATTAGTTGGGAGAATATTTCTCTTAATTGAGAGAATCAAATAAATTTTTCGGAAGATTCTTTCTTTTTACCATAGTTATCACTACTCAAAATAAGAAAAGAATCAATAGAGAACCTGCCTTCCTTAAAATAGTACAAATCGAGAGTAAAACTGTCATTTAATATATAATAAAATACAAATAGATAATTAATTAAATTAAATATACACAACACAACTGTATGAAATATTTACAGCAAAAACGAATCATACCTAAAAATATTATTAAATTAGGAAGGGAACAACCAAAATAAGGGTTTTTACCAGGACTTAGTGATTAAAAAATTATCGATATTCTGTAAATGAATCCTAAAATACAATATTTAATATATTTACCTACAAAGAAGATTGATACCGGCAGAAAATTATCGAATAAGGATATTATCAATTAATTACGGGATTTTAACAAGCACCATTAACCACAAACCAATCATCCCTGAATTTTAACAAGAAAAAAAAACAAATAAAGTAGAGACAGAAATAACAGCTATATGTTTATGAATATGTCATGAATCTGTTTCTAGAGAGGAGAGTTCACACAGTATAACGATATGAGAATTTTATACAGAGGGCAAGAAAAACAGTAAACAGTGTTACATATATACACACAAATATGTATATTGAAAACATCTAACCAAAATAACAAAATACTTTCATAATAGTCAACAAGAACGGTGATATGCATACCTACTTAGACATAACTAAATGGTAATCTTCCAAGAAAATTAGGCCAGATCAGGGAATGACAGAATCAAAGAAAATCATATAAACATTTAGGAATTTAGGCGTGATGTTCCAAAGGCAAACGTAAAAAATAGTTACCAACAACATGATTGTCACTTAGATCTGAATAGTCTTATGTAAGAACACGATAAAAAAAACCGTCACAATAATCAATGTTATGGACAGATCTATGAAGAATTGTCCGGTAAACAAACTTGTAAGGTGATGATAAGGAGAGATGGCGATGTAATGGTGAGAGTTGGTCTGAGAGAGTGAAATAGAGGGAGGTCGGGTTTCGTGGCGAAGATGGAGGTTTTCAGTAGTGAAGGTGAGAAGAGAAAAGGGAGAGAAAGCGAGCGCCGGTGACTGTGCTTTTGGTCGGTGTAGTGGTGGAGTCCGCCGGAGATAAAGACCGGCGAAAGAGAGGGTGATAGGTATGGCGGATGGGCCGATTTGAGTGGTAGCGAGAGTTTATTGAGGGTGGTCGGCGTGGTTCGCCGGAGAGGACGAGGGAGAGAAGAGGGGGAGAGGGTGCGGCGGTGGCTTCTTTGTGAGAGGGAAAAATGAGTTTTGTTTAGGCTTTGGGGGGTGTTGGTGTGATTTAAAAGGAAAATAAGGTAGGGTTAATTTAAGACCTCGGATTAAATGTGATGGTAGGTTGAGGTTTAACTAGAATTTGGGCTGGATTGTTGAGTGGGTCGCGGGTCTCAAATGGGTTAATGGGTAAGAGTTAAATTGTAACTGAATTGAATTAAAAGTGACCAAATTCGGTAAAATAGGCTAAAATTGACAAAAATTGACAAAAATTGGCAAAAATTGGGTAGAAAAAGCTAGAATCGGCATAAATGGGTATAAAGTGGCTATATATTAAATGATTTGGATGAAATTGGATTTTAGCTGCTATTAAATTAATAAACATACTAAACTTGTAAAATAATTTAATAAATAGATAATAAAATAGTTTGAATTACGGGAAAAGCATATAAAAACATAATTATTAATAAATTATAAATTTGAGTATACTCATGTAAATATTATGATTAATAAATTATTATATTTGTAAATAATTCAATGACTAGAAAATAAAACAAGTTATCAAAATATTATAAAGTTTTATTATTAACATAAATAATTTAAATTTTGAATAGTTAAATATTATTTTTTAAAAATTTGTAAAATTTGAAATGGAAATTATGTAAATAATTTATAAATATTAATAAAATATACACTTCAAAATAGAGCATATATTAATACGAAATATACTATATATGACATAATTATTTTAATATCAGAAAATTAATAAGTGAAATTAATGAAAATTATATATACATAAATATGTAAATTCAAATAATTTCGCAAGATTATGATAATTAATTATTTTAAGAAATATGAATGCAAGTCGAAAAAGGTAAATAAATATACATACATAAGCAAGCGTACGGGCGTAGGGAGGTCAAAATTGAGTGTCCAACAATAGGAGAACTCGATAAGAGGTAAACGATACATCCCAACTACCTTTAAAGTTAATCACACATGCTCTCAACATTTACTCTAGAGTCTGGATTGTCCACTCGGCCTAACCATCCATTTGCGGGTGAAAAACTATGCTAAGCTTGACATGAGTACCAATTCCCTTCTAAGCGACCTCTAGAGGTGGGGAGGTAAGGCGAATTACCTCTATCGTATGATGGAAAAAGAACTCCATATAGCCGAACTAACTCATGAATGTACAATTTATCATAATCCTCCATTGAATCAGTAGTTTTAATTTGTAGAAAATGGTTTTGCCTTATCAACTTTGTCTACAACCATCCAAAAAGAGTCATACTATCGGCAAGTACGAGGAAACCCTATAATGAATTTCATATTGATTTCTTCCTACTTCACGTAGAATAAGAATGTCCTGTAGCATACCTCTAGGTCTTTAATGCTCAAATTTCACTTGTTGACAATTTGGACACTTAGCCATAAACTCTGCTATGTCCTTCTTTATACCATTCCCACCAATAGACTTCCAGTAGGTCACGGTACATCGGTAATTGCTTTGGATGTATAGACTATCGAGAACCATGAGCCTCATGCAACATCCGCTCTCTCAAATCATCAACATCATGAACACACAAATGACCCTGATATGGAAGTACACCATCTCCCCCTTGGGAGAAGGCCTGCACCTTCTTGTGTGCTCATTTCCTTCAACTTTACCAAAATAGGGTCCTCATCTTGACTATCCTCGGCTTCGGTCACCAAGAGGATTCCTAACCATTACAATTTCGCGACACCACCATCCGACAAGTCCACAAGACAGACTCTAGCCGTGCAAGTTGATGCACATTCTTTACCAACTCTTTCCTTTCCTCTTCTACACGAGAAACATTATTCATGGATAGCCTGCTAAGGGCATCCGCCACTATATTATCCTTGCCGGATGATAAAGGTCCTCATATTTAAGAGGCTCTAACCACCTCCTTTGTCTCAAATTCAAATCCTTCTGGGTAAACACATACTAAAGACTCTGTGGTTCGTGAACACATCTACATACTTCATACAAGCTGATTTCCTCCAAATCTTCAATCCAAACACCACTCTTGCCCGATTCTAAGTCATGTGTCGGGTAATTCTTCTCATGAGTCTTATGTTGTCTAGAGGCATACGCAGCTGACCTTGCCATTCTGCATCAACAAGCAATCAAGACCAACCCTAGAAACATCAAATACACCACAAATACCTCTATAATAGTAAAGTCAATACTAGGGTTTAAGTAGTCGAGTCTTTAACTCCTGACAACTCTTCTCCACGAGGCATCCGATCACTGAAATTTAACTTCCTTTTGGGTCAACAATCAATGGTCTAGATAAATTTGACAATCCCTCAATAAACCTTCGATTGTAGCCAACTAAACTTAAGAAAATCCTAATATCTGAAGAACTAACTGGTCTAGGAAAATTCTTCATAGCTTCTATTACTTGTATACCCTCATTTGACACCATATGGCCCAAACATGCTACGGTTTAGGAGTGCCTAGAGAGTTAGGATCTCAAACATAGCATCCTTAACCCAAACTAGATAGTAAACACAACCCTTACAAAATCATCTTCCTGGTCTTGAGGTAGGAAATAAAGCGACCTACAGGCACAACTGAGCTACCCTTCCACTTTAGGACTAGCTAACTTGGAAATCGGAACTCTACCGCATGGGTTCTATAATTCTTTGAGGCATAACATGCATGCAACTAATCCATGCAAAGATAACATCAAATGTCCTTATCTAACTTTATTACATTTACGCATTGATTTTCTGAAGGACGGTGATAGGGAAATTTCTGTATACTCATCGAGCTATGGTGGAGTCACCGGCTGGGTAGAGATTAGGAAGAGTTTTGATAGGATTTCGGGAGGCGGATTCTGAAACATCTAGAAACATAGGGTGTGAGAAAGATAAAATAGGCCTTGGATGTAAATGCATATAAATCAAAGATGGAATAATCTTAACATACCAGCCCAGCCCACATCTGGAGACACCTCCTGCTCTTGATGAGATGCGAGGGCATAAAACCTATTGTGACGTTGATGACCACCTTCACTAGTGGATGCACCCTACTTAGCTAAGCGTGCTGATGGGTAAGACAGAGTGGCTGGGTCATGGCCTATACCATGGTCTGTCTAAGCTTGTTGGACAATCTCTAAGCAAATGACCAGGCTTCCCACACTCGAAACATAAAACTTTTCCCCTTCAAGCACTGGTAGTGTGCCTTCTACCACACCTATGACAACCTAGAATGTTGGGCTCCCTTGAGGCCTACTCCCCTAACCTCAGGCACGATGCCCATCCCCTACGATCACGCCTAGATACGGATGGCACACTTACTCTTGACAGTGCTGGGATGATGATCTCTAGTGGGACTACCGATGATATCACACTGACCTCTACTAGGAGAACCCAAAACTGTTTCTCCTTTGGCCCTTAACCTCTCTCTTTCTCTCCCTCATGCATTGCCTCACCTCTTTGGGCATACATGACTAGTGGGAGGAAGTCAATGTCCCTAATGAAATAACGGTCCTATAATCCATGACCAAGTATTCCACTACCCCATTCATAAATCCTGCTCTTGAGCCTGCGATCGGCCTACCATCTCTGGCGCGCAATGCCCGGAAAAGCAAAGTGAACCTAGAGCATATTCTTGAGCTTGTCATGTTGTTACCGTTTTGATTTGCCGAACTCTGTTGTCTTGATCTCCTAATTTCCTAGGGAAAGAATCAATTTTAGAATGTAGTGAGAAGCTCATCCTAATCAACGGCCCACTCGACTCCTTAGCCATCCTTCCATTCTATACGAAATATGGGCAGCCGTTCAACTAATAGAAGGCTAGGTCTGCACACTCCTCATACGACTTTTCCCCTGCAATCTGGGTGATCTTCTGGAATCCTCACTCAATAATAATGCAGCAGTTACTCAATATCTCACTTGACCAAGAAATATTGGGATTCATCTTTGAGAGTCCCCTATACATTTTTTTTGTTTGCATTTCCCATTTGAGGTATAAATTTTGCCACCTACCAGTTGACAAGAGAGGTCTTTGCCTGTATCTGGAGCCAAATACCTAAACTCATGAGCAACTTGCTCCGGTACATAGTCTGCTAAAAATTCCGAGCAGGCATTCTGGTTCCCATCTCCATTGCCATCCTAGTGACCATTCATTTTGTTCTTCTTTGTTAGCTGTAGGCATGACTCTCAAGCATGAAACGATTGAAGGGTTTTACTCATCTTACAGCCACGATCACCAAAGAGAATTTCCCCAAGACATATGTAACCTCATTCTTGTCTATAAGTGTGGCGCTTCTTTTAACGAAAAGTCTACCAATGTGGCTTTTAAGACACTATAACCACGCCCAAACCTTTTGATTCCAAGTTTGTGGATCGAGCATGGACAAGATGGTGCAGAAACCTCTAGAATCGCCGTGACCAAAATTAATGGCTGTTTGAAGATAAAATGAATATGAATAGATGGAAGACTAAAATCTAAAATAATGGAAGTCTAATTTAATTAAACATCTTAATAACAAAAATATGTAACAATGAATATGAAGTTGAATATACCAAACTCTACCATCACGAAAAGCCTCCTAACATACTAATGAGCTGATGGGACAACTTTTAAAATAGCTTACTAGAAGTATGGCTAAAATAGCAACAACACAACTAATTGAGTGTCCTTGAGGGATGAGGACTAACCA
The DNA here is from genome assembly GCA_018107945.1 of Datura stramonium. NCBI lineage: Eukaryota > Viridiplantae > Streptophyta > Magnoliopsida > Solanales > Solanaceae > Datura > Datura stramonium. The sequence goes on from JACEIK010001085.1 coordinate 97,151, forward strand.
AAAGATAAGCGGATAAGTTCGAGAGACTGGCTAGTGGTGGGACTGTCACAGATAATCTAAGTCTGTATCATGAAATGATATAACATAAAGTATGCAGTCGTACTTGAAATGTATAAGTATGCAAAGTAAGTTAAACAAGCGAGAGTAAGTAAAACTAAAATCATGCATATCATAAATTATTTATCATAAGATTCTAAAGTAAGGACTTTCATGCTGATATCTTGAAAATGTGAATAAACATAACTGCACTTCATAATTGAAACGAATGACCCAAAAGCTGAAACCGATATATTCATAAGTAAAACTAATAAAGTGAACATTGGGTCAAACCCGCTAAAAATATAATGTCATAACTCATGAACATGTTTGATGAGCCCGCAAGTGTACGGGTTGTACAAGTAATATAGTGGCTCTTTTAAGAACTGGAATGTCAAACCCACAGGAACAGGAATGCGGGGTGAAACCTTTTAAAGTGTTAATTAACTACAACTACAACAATGTAAAGACAAGCTTTGTGTAAAGAAAAGTTTGTGTGTTTTGGAAAATATATTTTTATACTAACTAAGATATCTATACAGTGAGTCGAACCTATGAAGGAGAGCATGCTGAGGCTACAAGAACATGTAAAGAAAAGAACTATTGATGTACATGGTTTATCTTTTTCTCCCGGGTTGCTAGTCGAACTTATGCCTATGGATTAAAATATAAGTATTTAGCAACTTAGAATGTGAACCTTCCACCTACATTTTGTGATAAGAAGAAATTCAAGTTCTAGCCATACAAAACCGATTCCACACATGACTAATACGACTTTCAGGTATATTTCTATCCACGAAGGTAAATCAATTCCCAATTTTCCCAAACAAAGAACAGATCATATCCTATTAATTCACAACTTTCCAGTTTCTTGCCCTCTCGGGTGAAACCGGACTCTTTAGTTTACATTAACATTGGCCAGATATTAACGTAGTAAGAGCAATTAAATAGAACAACCATGGAAGAAAAGATGAAATAAACCAGCGATTCAATAGTACATTTCAATACAATAGTTTATAACCTCTGACAGAAGAGTGTACTCATTTGTGGATTGACATCATTAAATGAATGAAAATTATGCAAACAATTGAAAGAAAGGAAGAAGAAAGGGATAGAGAAAACCCTAAATTTTCGTCCTCAGCGCACCGTAACCCGTTCCTTGCTCCACCAAGTCGAGAATATCTAAAAATAAACCTAAGTGTGCTATTTACAATAGTAGAAATTTGTCCCGGAATAACAAGCAACGTGTCCTGCCGGAGTGTAACGCAGGTGCCTCGTGACACGGCCGAACAACGGAGGCCTTAAAATCGCCCCAAAGTGGCCCGTGGCCTGCCACGTTGGCAGCGTATGTACCGTGCTTTGGCCATTATGATTACACATGGTGGTCGCGGAGCCGCACTGCCGTGTGCGTTGCCAACAGCGTGAGGGCTGTCTTGGGCAGCCTGCACCGCCGTGGCGTTGCCGACGCGCAGGTGGGCTGTTTTGGGCCTCTTCCTTGCCGACGTTTGCGTGTTTATTCCGTCTCCAAGCCTCTACTTCACCAACTCATGAATTAGCTCCTCAAAAGTCATCAAAAAACCTACAAAACACTGCTAATCATGTTGAATTAGCACATATCTTCACTTTTATATAGAATCACATGAAAATATATCAAATAGCTTAGAAAACACTACTCATTTAAGTTGTAAAATGTATGACGGGACCTCTATATTATTTCCCGTGATCACAGCCACATAAAATCTTGTTGATCCTCGAACAGCACACATCTCATGTGAGTGAAAACTCTCACATAACTAATCTAGCAAGATAATTCAAATTACGGCTATGATGATTATTTAAGGCCTATTTAAAAATAAAGCATGCGATTTGATCAATGAATTGAAATAAACTATGTTAAGACTTCTTAACCTCGAGACTTGACTCTCCAATCAAGGCAAAGTCATGCAAATCAACTGGTTAAGAGATCCCACATGAACTGTATCCTTCATTAAAGATGTGCCCTCACGGAAAGAGAGTTACCCAATTTCACCATAGTACTTTTTTATATCACAACATGTGTGGGTACATAAATAGAATTTCACTCACTCTCACCAAAATTCTGTACATCATGTAATGACCCATAAGCTTGCCCTTAGTGTTTTTACTTCACTAATTTGAGGATGTACGAATGTAAGATCAAAAATGGGACTTTTAGGTTGTAATGTACTCCAGGTGTAGTAGGTACTATTGTGATCGGTAATAGTGACTATCTCCCTTAAGCAATACATCACGCCCTCATTGCGAAGACTTCCCTTCCCTTACTTCCCTTTTTAACCTTGGTAGTTTTTTTTTTTTTCTCTTTTGTTCCCCATTTTCTTTAGGCACTTTTGGCTTATCAGCAGAGCTCTATGAATACTTTTTCATTACTTTGGTTTCTTACTCCTTAACAATAATCAACCATCTTTAGACAAGTGCACCTTCGACCTTTTCTCAATTTCTACAACTTGCTACTTTTCATTTCTTTTCATTCTCCTCACTCCTTTACTCTTTCAGATTTTCTTCTTCAACAGAACTTTAGGTCAAATTCAAGGTTAATGAAATAAAAATGGTTAAGCTTATGTTCTGGCTAATCAAAAGAATAGGCTAGAGCTCAATGGGGAGTGGCATTAGATTAATATTTCAAGGTAGGTAAAATGAGGGATAAAGTTAGGTTCATTCAAGAAATGCTAAATCATCTCCTACAATTCGCATCCTTCATTTCGTTTCATACACACACCAGGCAAGTTTTAGACAATCCATAATAGCACAGAATACTCAAAAACCTTACACTCATTGCATATGCTCAATTCAAGACACATTCATGAGACTCTTGCTCGGCTAATCACAGAATTTAAATTAAGCTTCAATCATCTCGAGTCAAATTCAAGAGCCTAAGTGTCTCAAACAAAGTTATACGCTTGCATGCTTCAACACTACATATACTTGCATCTCATAATCATGTCTGGCCCATAACAAGAATCTGAAGCATAATTAGCTATGGTTTCAAAACCCAAAAACCTATTGACTACTTTTCCTCAAGACGGTCGTCATCCATCCATCGTCGGAAACAGTCCCTAACGATGACTAAAACATTATATCTGAGACAAATAAAAAATAAAAAATAAAAATTTATTTTCGGTTCAAAGACCTCCCGGCGAAAAAAAGAGCGACAAGAAAAATAGCGGGTGATGAATTCATGTGACTCACAAGAAAAAAAAATTTTTTTTCAACTTCCATTTTTTTCTTTTTTTTTTTTCACAAGCATTATATTCACCAAAAATTTGTTAAGCACATTTTTTAAATTTCCTTAGAATTTCCTCACCACACTTAAATCATGCTATGTCCTCATAACATCAAATTAATATTTAAAGGATGAGAAGTACTCCCCGAGGCCTTTAGGCCTAGCCAACATGCTTTCGTTCAAATTTGCACAAGTGGGTGCTCATCCCACACTTTTTCTCTTCCACGCTTGTTAGCTTCCTCCTTCACGAATTTTCGGACTTCCACTCATGGCAACACTTTCCCACCAAAAACAACAAAAAATTAAAAAAAATAAAATCCATAAAAATGCAAGAAATTAAATGGTACCCTTGGGATGCCTCCCAAGCAGCACCTAATTTTACGTCGCGGCACGACGCATTACGTTTCACCACTTTTCCTCCGCCTTGAGGATATAAATCTCACCCTAATTTCTTCTCTAATTTTCTTTTTATGCTCCGGGGTGGTGGTGAAAAATTGCCAGGACCAAAAAGTAGATGTCGCCTTTGACGTTTATTGGTCCTCCCGTAAGTGAATTCATTTTTTCTATTATAATCAACAAATTTCAGAATATATGGGCCTTGGTCACTCCTCTTGAGAAACATTTCTCCATAAGCTCGGAAGACTCTATTTCTATTTCGTCATCCAAACTTAAGGTAGAAAAATGCTTGAGTGAGGTCAATGCCTTGGTCTGAAAACTACAATGCACTTGACCTCCTTACTTGTATACCTCTCCTTCGCATCAGCATCTATCTCTCCAGTAGTTTCAAATGGGGTATACTCCATCTCTTCTCCTTTGAACGAATTTTCTTTAGAGAGCAGGCTCATCACGAGGACACTCGAGAGGTTCTAAATTCGGGCTTCATCTGAAAATTAACATGTCTTCCTCTTCTAATTCCTGTTTGAATATTGCCTACAACTGTCACTTGCAATTGATCACAAGCTTCAGCCTTATCCATCATCTCCGTGAATTTAGCGCTCATCTTTCTGAAGTCCTCTGCAATCTCCTCTTCTGAGTTATCAGCGTTGCCATTACCTCCTTCATTGCTTCTGATTGCTCAAGGAGTTGTTTCAGCATGTCTTCTAATCGGTCTTGGTGTCCCAAATCCTCATTTCCAGCATGCCTGTATTCATCAAATGAACCACAAGGATTATAGTAGGGGCTCGGGGAAGGGAGTATCGTCGAACAACCATCAATGGCCATCTTGTGACCACATATAATACACGTGTTATAGTGTTGCCTACGATTGGTGTCCTCGAAATTAGAACAGGTTCGTCAATATACTTGAGTATTCACCATTTAAACCATTTGTGTTCCAGATGTCATGTCAAGAAGAATTATTCAAACACAATCAAAAATATTAAAAATAAAATAAAAGAAAATAAAAATAAAAAAATCAAAACCACGTTGTCAGCGCTTATATAGAATTCGTTAACTAACACCCAGAAAAAAAAATTTTACCCGATTGCAGTCCCGGCAATGGCGCCAAAAGCTTGATGAGCCCGCAAGTGCGTTCGTACAAGTAATATAGTGGCTCTTTTTAGAGGCAAGAATGCCGAACCCACGAACGAGGAATACGGGGTGAAACTTTTTAAAGTGTTAATTTACTACAACTACAACAATGAAGACAAGCTGTGTAAGAAAAGTTTGTGTGTTTTGGAAAATGTATTTTATACTAACTAAAGATATCTATACAGTTGAGTCTGAACTAATATGAATGTGAGCATGCGGGGGCTACAAAACATGTAAAGAAAAGAACTATTGATGTATGGTTTATCTTTTTCCCCGGAGGGTTGCTAGTCGAACTTATGCCTATGGATAAAACTCTCGTATTTAACCCAGCTTAAGAATCATGGACCTTCCACCTACATTTTCGTGATAAGAAGAAATTCAAGTTCTAGCTATGCAAAACCGATTCCACAACATTCATCGACTTTCAGGTATATTTACTTCCCAAGGGTAAATCAATTAATTTTCCCAAACCAAGAAAAGATCATATCCTATTAATTCACAACTTTCAATTTCTTGCCCTCTCGGGTGAAACCGGACTTTTTGGATTTACATTAACATTGGCCAGATATTAACGTAGTAAGAACAAGAATTAAATAGAATAACCATGGAAGAAAAGATTAAAAAACCAGCAATTCAATAATTACATTTCAATACAATAGTTCGTAACTACCGACCAAGAAGGGGAATTATTACTCTGTTTGTGGATTAGGAACATATTCAATGAATGGAAATTATGCAAACAATTGAAAAAGGAAGAAGAAAGGGATAGAGAAAACCTAAGAATTTTCGTCCTCAAAACTGCAGTAACCCACGTTCTTGCTCCACCAAGTCAGAATATTAAAAATAAACCTAAGTGTGCTATTTATAATAGTAGGAATTTGTCCGGAATAACAAGCAACGTGTCACGGAGTGTAACGCGGAGCATTGCCTCCATGACACGGCCCGAACGCGGAGGCCTATACCGGAAATTGCCCGTCGGCCCGGCAGCACCCTGCCGCGTTGGCAGCGTGGCACGCTGCTGGGGCAGCGCGTTGCACATGGCTGGTCGCGGAGCCACCACGCCGTGGCACGTTGCCAACACGGCGGGGGGCATCTGGGCAGCCTGCTAGGTGGCACGTTGCCGACGAGGGTGGGCTGTTTTGGGCCTCCCCTCCTTGAAGCGTTTTGCGTGTTTATTGTCTCCAAGCCTCTACTTCACCAACTCATGAATTAGCTCCTCAAAGTCATCAAAAACCCTACAAAAACACTGCTAATCATGTTGGTTAGCACATATCTTCACTTTACTATAAAATCACATGAGAAAATGTATCAAATAGCTTAGAAAACACTACTCATTTAAGTTGTAAAGCGTATCACAGGACCTATATTATTTCCCGTGATCACATGCCGTAACTGAAATCTGAGGAATAATGGGAGACTCTTCATATAACCGACATTATCACGATAGAGCTTACGTGATCCCGACTATTACACTCCAAGTGGGCGAGCCTTTGCCGGGGCTAAGGGCTCTACCATGATATCGATAATCAAGCTAAGGCCCCTTGGGGAAGGGAATCTCACAAAGGAGGTCCCAAAGAATTTGAATAAATCTACGTTGTCATGTAGTTCTGAGGCCCGAGGTTTACTTGAACCTAGCCTGCTCGGTGCCAGACACTACTCCCAAAAATATGCATATGCTCTCCATCATTTTTCAGTGAAGCTAAACCATCATTTTCAATGAAGTTGATAATTTAATTACATGCATAGTCTCAAATCTTAACATGGGGAGCCTTGGCTCAAACATACTACAGCGTTGAAAGTGGAGTCTAGACTCCAAAACCATATGGTAGCTAATATCATAAAATTGAACTAAATCATGAAAATATACTTTAGATCATGTGGTCTTGCCCAAACTTTAACATGCTTGAAATAGACTTGATAGTGAAAATTATGGATTCATGCATGGGTAATTCATAAACATTCTTTCTTGCTAGACATCTCATCATATAGAAACATGGATCATAAACGACTTTTCATGAAACTTTATAATAATTATGGGCATCATGCTCTTAAAATTTGAAATCATGAATTATAATTGAAATAGATATAAAACTTTCCCATGAATCTTAAAACATCATTTTAAATTAAAGGGAATTGACCCATGAATTAAACATAGAGAATTTCATAAATTTGGGTTAAAACCTCATAGAATCAAATACTTGAATTCATGAACTTGAGAAGGGATTTGGGCATGAGCGTGAAGAAAAACTCTCATTCCTGACCCTGCATACCTAGGTAATCGATTCCTAGCTCATCCTTGTCCCAAGACATTTGGAAAAAAACTTGAAGAATTCTAGGTTAGATATTCAATGGAATCCTCTAAGCTTGCATGCAGGGAGGGACACGTTGAATAGGCTAAACCCTCTTAAAATCCTCCTAAATAAGCTTAAAACAACATAGTTTAGGGCTTAGGAGCTTAGAAATTACAAAAATGTCACTACTAAGTTGTAAAAAAATTGCTCACTAACTGAAGTAAAGACCCAAACCACGAGTCATTGCCCTGATACCACGACTCGTGGGTTCCTTCCGTTGTAGCCACTGCTTCATCCTGGGTTTTGGAGTTTTCCATGGGTCAACCAATGGATTGTAGATTCTTCCTACGATTCAAACTGCGATCGTCGATCCAATACCCTAAAAACCCAGTTTACCTATGACTCCTGACCACGAGTCGTACCCTAACCTACGACTCATGGTTTTTCTCCCGTAGCTCACTGGTTGACTCCTCCAACTTCCAACATTTGCCTTCCAATGACCCATGGTTTGCTACAATGGATCATGCTTGTGATACTGTACCATCCAAGCTGACCAGCTCTATCTTTAAACAACAACTCCATCCTACATTACCTTGGGTTATTCTACGACTCGTACCACGAGTCGTCTTGGCTAATTTTCCAACTTTTCTGCTGAACACCCTTCAATACTCAAGTCTAGTTTTGGAAAGTTTTGGGGTATTATAGAATTGTGGGAGGGATACCGCTGACCTGTTAGATATTGTCGTGGTTCCAAGCTCAGCCTTGGACTTCTCAAAATTGCGGGTGTACCGGATGGCTTGTAGTATGATACCACAGTGACTTCTGATCATTATTTGCAGTCCCTCATTGCACTCTCTCTAAATTTCAAATAATGGATCTTCAATACGCCTCATTTTTTTCTAGGATAGTTCGTTGTATTTCTCACCTTGGGACCTCAGGACGACTCGTACCAACGACTAATGAGTCATATCATGGCTCGTCGGACCTATTTCCTACCCTTTTTCTTTCTTTTCTGAATTCTAACTCTCAAAAACCTTTTTTTCCATACAAATCAACAAAACACATCATATCCACATAAACGTACTTAAGTATTAGCATATTTTCATGTTTTGGCATTGAAAGTATCATAACAGCATGGCATCGGCACCCTCAACTTAGAACATTTGTATGTCCTCAGGAAAACAAAACAAAAAAAATAATGATTCTTAATTAAAAGAAACCTAAGACTTATGGCAGTCACATCGACCATTTTCCCACATGGCCTTTAAACATTAACCCCCTCCCGATACAATCAAGGTCAAAATCATTGTATGTACGTATATCTATTTACCATTACAAAGGGATCTAAGGATGAAATTACATTATCAACGAGACAGCGAGTATGTATTAATGAAAGCCCGGCCTAGACAACTAGTAGCTAATAACACAACCCACCCCTCACGAAAAAGAAGCCTTATAAATATAGTATATAATGTATGCATAAACGAGGGACTGACAATGAATCACTCACCCTCTCAAAGTTCAAGCAGTATGTGTGAAATATCATAAACGGCCTTATTTTCTCTCTCTGCCTCGATTTTTGAATTAATTGAATTAGGACCACTATAGGACTTTTATTTTCTTGTAATGTAGGCTTGGGGATGGGTATGATAAATATGGGTAAAATGCCTCAACCCTCCTAGGCACTACACTATTTTCGGCTCCACTCCTAACCTTTTCTTTTCCTCCCCTTTTCTCCTTTATTCATTTTCTTGCTCACGGGTATGGTTTTCACTTTAATTTTCTTTTTCATCTTCAAGATGCCAATATTTTTCTTTTCTTTTCTTTTATTTATTTTAAACCACACCACACCCATTTCTTTTCAACAAGTAGCTTTTTCTCATACCCAACCTTTTATGCACCCTTATGGTACACCCTCGGCTTAGATTTACTTAGTAAGGAGTACACGATGTCAGGAGGACCAGGTCATTGCAGGTTTATTATAACAAAGTGAGAAGGTGAATATGCTAATTAAAGAAAGGTCTATTTTTGCTCAAAGTTCCGAATCAAGGGATGCTTATTTCATTTGGAAGGATGTTTAGGCAAATAGTGGACTATTAATAATGGCGTATGATACTTTCCTAACCAACTATCCTACAACATAGGCAAAACTAACCAGGAAAATTCTAGATCCCCGCACACACAAAAGCAGAACTGTGAAAGAAATACCTCACACTCATATGGCACATGGCACATGGATACATTATCAATTACTACCTATCTAGTTCATGCACAATTAAGTTGCAGTTATCATGAGCATAATTCTAGCCATAAAAAGATCACATTGGTCATAGCTTGAAACAAACACTATGTGTCAACAAATTCAGGAGGTTATATTTAAGAATCAAAACATTGTCATATGTGCACTTTTATTCGACTACTAAGTTCTCCTATTTTCCTTCTAATTAAACATAACATACATTGAAATCCTAAATGTGCCATTTCTACTAGATAAAATAAATTATCGACAAAAAAAACCCTTGAGTTTGACCAACTACACGTAGTACCCCTTCCCTCATAAAAATAGCATGCATAGTCCCCAATGCATCGAAAAAAACCAGGGAGTAGAACATACCTTTGGCGCCGTAGGTGCTCTGGTCCAACTCTATAAGAGGGAGTGTAGGTGAACCCCCTATTTCAAAACTTATGATATGATAAATATGAGGGCTACCTACGTACCCTACCTATCTCGATCTTAGAAACAACCTCCAACATGAGTCGGCATCGGAGAATGTGGCTCACCCAAAGGGTCCTAGCCTCCAGCAGCAAACTCATGTTTAGAAACCGAACTCCCAGCTCCTCTAGCCTTCTCCTACAACTCTATCATGTGTAGGTCATATGGGCTTCTTGACTAGCCCGTCTCATTTCGTCTTTCTCTTTCCTCGACTTTCTTTTTTTCTTCTTTGGGGCCAGCTCCTCCTCCACCCCATTTTTTCCACTGAGGCTGGCCTATGGGACCAATGGTAGACTATCTCCTCATCCTCTACAAAGATCCTCTTCGAATATCAAGATATTCGGGGCTGAAAAAATGGAATGTTGTTGGGATGAAGACTCCATAACCTCCACTCTAAGCGAGTTCGACTTGTTCCTCATACTATAAAAATCTGGTATGGCCATTAATCTATCATTTAGGTGCAACTTGAATCCATCCAACTTCATTTGCAATCCTCAAGCAACTCTTTAATTTCCTTTATTAAGATTTTACTTGATCTATCAATATGTCGACTTTTCTTCTGCAATGGTCAACCTCTTGGCCATTTTCTGTAGAAATCTTGAAGAAACCATGACATACCCAGTGGGTTCCTACTGAGGTATTGATGATGATGGAACAGATGATGTGCTGGGTGTAGCTGTTTGTATCACCGACATTAAGCGGCGAGAACATCACCACTTATCCCAACATTGGCATGGGCATCAAAACACTGCCCCTTCTTGCAACTCCCTCAACAACTCTAGGTCTAAAGTATTGTTGCCCGAGGCTCAAGGATTCTAACTTAGCTAGGGTTCATATCAAATTTATTTAGGGCAATGTAAGCTATGTTGGTTGATGAAAGGGCATATTTCACGCGCCATGGAGCATATTTCTTGCCCCTACTTTACTATGTTTGAGGACAAATTATGTGTGTTTGCATGTGTTTATGTTATATATTTATGAAAAAAGCTAAATGTTATTAGATATTTTAGGGCATAAAATGATGGATTTGGGTGTATTTAAGGCTTTTGGAATATACGAGAAGAAGTGGGAGTGAGGTGCAGAATTGAAGTTCGCAAGATTGGCATAAAGCGAGGCGGGGACAGCAGCACACTGGCGCAATGCCAGGCGTGGGGCGACGAAAATTGCACTAGGCCAGGCGCAAGGCACCAACATTCCTCGGCATGGGCAGGGTAGAGGCGCCCAACATTGGTACGCCAAGAACACGCGATGCGACACTTGATCCAGTAATCCGAGGCATGCGGCAGGTACCTCACTTCCTGCGAGGGACATGCGCGATACGACACTAGGACGTGAACCCTAGTTAGTGGCATTAATTTGGAAAAAACTATCAATTTCTAGACACAATTACTTATTAATTTTTACAAAGCCCCCTTTTAGGATATAATTGACTTAAAAATCTTAAACACTAACATTTTTATATATCCATCCATATTCCCGGTCTGGGATTGACCCAACCTTTGTTGGGTTCTATATTTGACATCGACCGCTTAATACTTTGTTAAGTGTAATTTGGGCGATATCAAATTTGTCTGATACTTGACAAACCAAGAGTGAGTGTTGGGCCTTAGACCCTTAAAGTTATACAGTGCCTTATAATCCTTGATTGTATGTATGCAGGGTCTATGGGTTCTTGATAGGGAATGGGTGTATGCAGATGATCATACAAACCATTCAAACGGACTTAAAATTCTTTTAATTGAACTTTGAGTATTAATACTGTCAGGATTATCCGGACATTTTAATTTATGCTCAATTTTTACTGAATCGGTGTCTGTTAATATGAACTCATAATACCTTCGGGTTTTGAGGGGATCATTTGTCTCCACATAATTCCAATTTGTGTAGCAGGGTTTTAGTAACTCGGGTACTCCAAAACCTTCATATTTTTATCAAGGGCCATGTCGGCGAGTACACAGTAAAAAGCTGATAGCTCGAGCTAGCATTTATTTGAATATTTTTTCCATTTTCTTTTAAATTATTCGGTAGAACTGCTGAGAGTATGTCTCACGGTGGCTTCATTTCATAGCTGTCCGTTGTTTGGATAGAGATAGTTTTGTCTCCTGATAGAAGAGTCTCCTTTAAAAACTGATTTTAATGGTCGTAATGCAAGTCATTGGTTATGGGTTCTTTTAACGGGGACGGAATAGTAGCTTTTGGCAAAGAGGGGAATTACCTTAGCGAATATTTATTTTCTGGTTTTGATTTTTTCCTCCTCTTTGAAGGGTCTTTCATTATTTCTTCTGGTTTGAAAGGCTGAAAAGGAGGCCTCGGGGGCCTTATACACAGTTTCGGGTCTCATTTAGTTCCACTGTAGAAATTCCAAAGAATTTCAGGTAAGAAGCGAATATTTCTACCCTACGAGAAAATATTAATTGTGTAAGTTTTTTATTGCAATAAGAATTTCATATATTATCAGCTGGTCCTTTGATATTTATGAAATTGAAAGGATTAAATATCTGAGTAAAACCATCAAAATCAAGGTGGACACCAACACCCGGGAAGATAAGGAAGCTTCAAGTTCTTCATTACGACAGGATTCCCAACTGTCCAAGGAAAAGTTAAAGAAGGCTTCAACAGGCCTTGTCAAATTTAGGAAAAGATGCCCAACAAAAACAGATAATGGAATTATTAATCTGCATCCTCTCATACAAGTAGACAAGCAATGGAGACATGCTAGATGTAAGGGATAGCGCCAAACCTATCTTCTCAACTAAAGGAGGCGGCCAGACTATCCTTCAGAAAAATGAAAAGCTACTACAATCAGAAGCAGTGGACCCCTCAGGGATCCACCAAAATAATGCGGCAAAAAGACAAGCCACATCGGGACAAATGGGAATCTCCCACGAGACTCCCATGCGGATGAAGACGAATCTTCATCAAATTCCAAGGTCACATCAGGACAAATATCAAATCAAGTTTCAAGAAGATGAAGACATCTTTTAAATAGATCCGTGTAAAAATTAAATCTGCCACGTGTGGACACATGTAAAAGATAGAATGTAGTAATTCGATTTGACTCATCATATTGAGGTATATTTAAGACCTTCACCTTGTATTAAGAAGGGCATTCGGAAAACACTACACTCACTTCCAAATTGCCCAAACCTCTCTATGTTCTCTAGTTTTCCTTCTTATCAATAAAAAGCTCTTTGTAAGTATCTTTTCTTCTCTTTATCTACTTTTAGTATTTTATTTTTATTTTGCTCTGCGCTGCAATTAGAAATTGAACTTAAGTGAAAAAGGGAAGCAAGACAGTCGAACGAGCGCACTGGGCATTGCTCAGGCCAAGCAGCACAAGGCCTAGCACGACGCAACTTAAGTGCTGCAAATCCTGGTGTGACTGCGGGCAGCAAGGCATCGGCTAGAGACAAGACACATCGGTTTTGGCGCATCTGGTCGCGCGACACGCGCATGTCTTATAGGCATCGGGAGCCTCGTACACATTAGATCCGGCGCATTCAGGCGCGCGACATGAGCAGGCCTGCAGGTGAAAAATTTTAAGGAAAATTCGGAATTTCCAGTAATAAGGGGCATTTTAAAGGCCTAAACCCAAAAATTTGGTCAATTTCGGGGAGTTGTGCACTTTACCTCTAAAATTTTCCCAACTAAACTCTATCAAAACTTCATATTTTCACCAAAATCCTCCAAATTGTTTCACCCAAATGACAAAGTATATCATTTTCTTGTAAAAACCCCACAAATGGCACCAAAATAGCAAAGGGAAATAAGTGGCTTCTTCAAGTCATGGGGAAAAAGAGAGAAAGGAGACCTAGTGAAGAGGAGCATGGAGATGTGAATATGGCACCTCCACCATTGAGGTGATATGGTCTCCATTGGGTCTGAAAGAAGGTAAAATGGTTGATGAACATAAGGAATCTAAATATTCACATATTAAGTTTATTGACAAATTGATTGTCACTATTTTCCCTCACATAGTTGATAGAATACTCACCCTTGGCCTTGGTTTTATGTTTAATACACCGGGTAATTGTAACTTGAATATGGTGAGAGAATTCCTTGCAAATTGGATTAAAAAGAGTCAAACCAAGATAAAATAAGGGGATAAATTGTGAGTTTGCACCTAAAGCTTTGAGTAGACTACTTGGGACACCTAATGTTACAACCCTTTGTTGACTTAGTAAAGAAACCTCCCTTATAGGAATAGACATACTTTGTGTGGCCCTAACTTTCTGTCTATTGCATGGTGGACTCGCCACCAACAACTTGGGTGTCATGTTTCTCTTCCATATGCTCATTTAAGTAGAGAGGCACGAGTTTGGTTTAAAATAGTATATGCTTGTTAGGTGCCCGAAAAACATGTAACCCATGTGACTAGAGAGAGAGTATGTCTTGTATATGCGCTAATGACAGGAACGCCAATAGTGTGGGGGTGCTCATTAAAAATGTGTTAAAAAGAGCAAGGGTTAAAGGGAAAAGCCGAGATTTGGGGTCTCTTGACCCGATTTTGCGAGGGCATGACTTTGAGGAAGAGGAAGTGGACTATAGACACCTTTATGATCCTAGGGGGTGATGCGTGAAACAAAGGAACGAGGGTATAAACGGTCAGGTCCTTACTATCATGAGTGCAATGCACGAATTGACAACATGTTGAGCCATATATGGTATACAAATGCTCCGGCATAGGATGAATTGTGTCACGAGAGGAGCAACTACATCAGCTTAACATAGACTACCCTACGAGCGAGCCATTTTGCGAGCTAGGCACGGATACGGGGAACTCTTGATGATGATGTTGCTACGGAGGACGAGATTACAATAGTAGACTCGGATGCGAGTCTAAAGTGATGATGATGAGGAAGATTAAAATGGGGAAGCTACCTTCCACCAGTGACTGAGGAACAGGCGGGAGTTCAACTTTAACTCTACTACTTTATGTATGTGTTTTGCTTACTTTGGGGACGGTGTAACCAATTAAGTATGAAATCGGAGAAGTGAACTTCATATTACCATGCATTCTTTAATTGCTAAATCTACACATGGTAGGCCTAGTTTTTTTGAGGTTATGATCTAACTTGCATGCTTGTTTGTGTGCTTAGTGGTTTAGTTTATTTTATTTTGGGTTCCTCCGGTTTTTATTTTCGGTGTTTTCCGGTGGATAGTCCCTTAGAAACGACTAGAGAGTCTAGATTTTTATTTTTTATTATTTTTTTTTTTAGTCATTGAGTCATTACTTTGCCTGATGATGGATGACCTTGACAACCGTCATAAGGGTAAATTAGTCTAGGAAAAACAAAAACTTGGACCCTATAAATGCTAGGTGCTTCATTTTAGGTATCATAGAGACTTTATTAAAATTCATTCCAAAATGCATGGAAAAGGTAGAAACACTTAATCTTTTGGGAACGGCTCTTGTACTTGAAAAAATGGGCTTAATTATGTTATGCACATAATGGATATATGTGTTTATGTGATCTTTATTTTCATTGTTAAACCATCTTGTTCCAATGTGTGAGAATTATTTTGATATACTCCATGCTTGTAGAATTGATGTCTAGGCTTGCCCGATTATTGTGCAAAGCGAAATATGAATGATGGATTTAGGAGATGATATAGGCGTTTTTCTTTGATAGCCTTATTTTATCTATTTTAACTACCTTGATTGTAATTATCCTAGTTAGTCATGTTGAGACTTAGCCTATTATTTTGATAGCCATATTATAAGCTTGAATCCTTTTTTGTTCTATTGACTTATATTTAGTCAAATGACTCTAGAGCACTTTGATGAAAATTTTTTGTAGGAAAGGAGCATAATTGGAGAAGTGAAGGGCAAAATCTAAAAGTGTGGTGAATTGGAAGAAAAGAAAAAGTTTAAATTTTTTATTTGAATTTGAATAAACATACTAAAAGACTGGGGAAAAAAAGGAGAAAGAGCTTTGAAAATTTGAAGATGAAAAAAAATCATGATTACCGATTAACGGTATCCATTTGTTTACAATGAACCTGTTTTGGCCCTAGTAATTCCTAGGATATTATGAACCTCAAATAAGCAAAATGCTTAAGTTGAGGGTGGCTAGAAGTAGGAGTGGATAAAGGGTGGAAACGGAAGAAAGGAAAAGAAAGAGAAAAAATGTGTGAATGAATGAACTCAATGTTAAAAGAAAAATTCCCACTAGTCACCTAAGTTGAAAATTGAAAAATAAAAGGTGGTATAAGGAGATAATTTGGAAATTGAGGGGAAATTAAAAAATTCAAAGTTTGTGAAGTATTAAAGTGCTTAGGGAGGTTAGCCACTATCTTGGCCAAATAGTTCCTACCCGTCACGTAGCCTACGTACAACCAAATTAAAGTCTAATTGATCTTTGATTTATAATTTAATATTAAGCGGAGTATTACACTAAGGGAAATCATATGGGTCGTCTTTTGCATCTATGTGTTAGGTTTTTTGTGAGTGAAGCGAAATTATTTTATTTATGCCCAAGTTAATATTATTCTATATCTTGTGTGAAAACGGGAATCTCTCCAAATTGTTAGGGGCACAATGGTAAGACTTTGGTTTAATCTTCATTGCTAAATTAAATATAATTCATGTTAACCCAAAATATGTCTTGGTGAGTTAGTTTTCAAAAATTGTTGATTACGAACTTTGACATTTTTAATGTTGATCTATATGCATGCGAGTGAGTTGTTTGAACTTCATTGATTTGTCTCATGATCCTAAGTGTAAGTAGACACATTCGTAGGATGAATTTTGTGTAAGCGTAGAGGCAGTAGATTTGTTCGAGGATGAACAATAGTTTAAGTGTGGGGTGTTGATGAAGGGCATATTTACGCACTTCATAGACATATTTTTCCATGCCCAGCATGTTTTGACGACAAATTATGTGTGTTTGCATGTGTTTATGTTATATATTTGTGAAATGAACAACACATGATTAGATGGTTTTGCAGGAGCTTAAAGTGATGGATTTGGTGTATTTAAGGCTTTTGGAATATATGAGAAGAAGTGGGAGTGAAGGATGCAGGAGTGAAGTTGGCACGGGGTTGGCACACACCGCGCAGGCGGCGGCACACCTTTGGCACAATGCCGGGTGCGGCGCGACACTAAAAAAATGGCACTAGGCAAGGCGCGGCGCCAACATTCCTCGGCATGGGTAGGGCGAGGCTCTAACATTTGTGCAAGAGCACGTGATGCGACACTTGATGCAGCTCATCCGGGCGTGCGATGCGGCAGCTCATTTGCCGCGAGGACATACATGACTGATGGCGCTAAGACACGGACCCTAGTTAATTGCATTAATTTGGGGAAACAACAATCAATTTCTCGACATATTTACTTGTATTAATTTTACAAATCCCCTTTTAGGATATAATTGACTTAAAATCTTAAACACTAGCATTTTTATATCCTTCCATATTTGTGGGATCGACCCCAACTTTGTAGGTTCTATATTTTATCAGTCCCTTCATACTTTGTTAAGAAGTGTGAAGTTGAGTGACATCAAATTTTGAAAATTTTGATGTCTCCCAAATTACAGCTCACCAATTGAGATATAAAGTGTTCGATGTCAAATATGAACATTCTGAGTTAAGGGTCGATCGAAATATGAAAAGTACTTGAGTTAAGCAGATAGTTATTACTATTAGGTTACTTATTTCCTATGGAAACAAATAAACTACTAAATATGATAAAACTACTAAAATCTTAATTCAAATTTGGTTTGTATTCAATTATGACTTGACTAGGATTGTGTTCTCCAAGACTTCATAATCATAAAAGGCTTTTACTAGTGATTTATTTTGGTGTTTAACATACAATATCGGTAAGTTAGGTTCACCTAAATGTTGGTCCCCCATCTAGATGATTATCACCACTCAACTTGGTCGTATACGTGTGTATGTGAGTAACCTTATCCTTAATATCGGATTAGCTATCCCGTTCAAGTTCAAGCTATTAGATTAGGCTTGATAGCCTCAAATCTCCGTTGTTAGTTTCCTTATTCCATTCACTACCTCCTTGGTCTGATAAGTAAAGAATAAGGCAAGTCCTAATGTTTGCAACCGTCAAGAATAGAATTAAAACGAAGGGAAAAACAATACATAAAATTAAACCCCATTCAAGAATCACTAAGTGTTTCACCTATGTGTGTTAATTCATCTTGGTTCCCACAACCTAGTTATCGGTTTTAGCTACTCATGTTTGATTTATCACAATCACAAAATATTAGATAATTCATAATTGCAACTTACAAATTATCGGAGAAGAAAATAAGTAAATTGAATAAAACTCAAACATGAATAAAATTCCAATGTTACTTTTAATCCTCAAATTCAAGATCAAAATTGTAAACCTTGTTTCTTGAACCAGAATCCTACAACGCCAAAAATCTATATGAAAAATGATGAAAATAATATGTCCAATTGCATTAAATAAATCTAAATAATGTATTTATAGTTCCAAGAAACCTTTTCCTAACTAAAAGCGAAAACGGAGTCGCCAGTGGTGCGGGCTCTATAACGATTCGTTACGGGACCTTTGACAAGTTGTGCCTTGCAAAAATCATTCGTCTCGGCCTTCGAACCTAGTTGTGGTGCCCTAATGAGTCGTTGTGCCTTGGCACAGACATTAGGCCCCTCATGGTCTAACTTCTTCAAATTTCCGAGTGTACCTTACGGTTTGGTTCTAGTGATACCAATGAGTCGTTTAGTCAACTAACGATTTGTTATGTCTTTGGTCATATCCACTGGTTACTTCTTCAATAATTCCTCTCCCAGTCTTCATGGTGACTTCCACGACTTCGTTACTAGATAGGTGTAACAAGTCGTTCCCTCAACCCATTAGGTACACTAGTCTTGCATCTTCAAAACTCAACCTTTGCCACGACTTGACAGTCGTGCAAAGTGCCAACGACTTCGTGAAGTGCTGGAAGTCACCTATTTAGTTATTTTAAGCATTAATTTTCCCATTTTCACTTTGAACCTATTTTCACAACATTAAACTAGAATACATCGTACCTACATAAACACACCGAAAATGTACACAGTTTATTGTTTTATCGTCGAGGTGCATAAAATCACAACTCATCAACACCTCAACAGAACTTTTGCATGTCCTTAGGAAAAAATAAATAAATTACTTCTACACTTCCAATTAGAAGAACTCTAGGAAACTTACGATAGTCACATTTATTCATCAAATAAAAATTTTTCTAATCACTATTCATCATATCAATTCAAATTACAATGCATATGAAAATTTCCCGACCATGACCTGAGAGGAATCAAAACATGGCAAAAAACTGTCACTTGCAACCTCGCATAAATCTATAACACTGACCTAAGAAATTTGCAGACGATTTTGTTGACAAAATACTCTCACCTCAAATAAGTCCCATACTCACACATGTGTATATGATTATTTCGATATATTTCTCTTGGGACTAGGTAATATTACACTCGCTCTCACAAATAAATTCTAGCGTAACTCTTTTGGAAGTGTGCCCCTTCTACCTCACGGTTCATTGCAATGACATTTGAGTCAGCTGCTGCTCGATTTGCTTAATGGCAAGGACATGTGATTCAACCTTTTTGATTAATACCAGAAATATCAGGGCGGAGCTCCTTAAAATAGCTATCCATAGCTTCCATCTACTTAATTATAGACAACATGTCTTCAACCCTTAAACCAACTGATTTGTAGCTCACGGACCTTGGAGGACATACAGACTGCTTCTATAATTCTTGGCCACTCATCACACTTCTTCCGGTCTCCATTATCTCCTTACTGACCTCAGTTGTAATTATTACCCTTGTAAAGTTCAGACCTTGGTTTCCCTTGACAGCAGCCAAGAGTCTTGGTTATAACCTTGGATGTTGGTCGAGAACCAGCCCTCTAATCATTCAGATAGTTAGCTTCCTCCTTCAGACTCAGATTCATCCATCTTTTCTGAGGCCTTGCCTTGAGAGCCTAACATTACTTTCTCGGCTCAGTTCCCCCAGAGATGTTAAGAAACCCCCTAGTTGTTTTAATCTCAATATCTTGATCACACTCTTCATCTTTCTTCTCTGTTTTGCAGACATACAAACCGCAGAACAGCCGAAATCTCTGACTCTCTAGTGTGCCAAGCTCGATTGGTTTTAGTGATCCTGTCACGTAGCTCAACAACCTCTGCATAGTCTTGGCTCCATAAAGGTTCCACCAAAAAGATGGTGTCGGTCACCGTCTACCATTAGCATTCGAGAGACCTATAGAAGTCTCCAACAATGTATCATCTGGAATCCTGTGATTTGGAACCCTTTTGAGCTTCTTGTTGAAACGCAGCCAGGTCCGGTGAAGTGCCTCTGAATTTAGTTGTCTGAAGTTATATATTTCATCTTTCAACTACAATACTTTGCATGGTGGGAAGAATCTTTCAAGAAAATCTCTCTTAAGTTTCCCCCAAGTAGTGATAGAATCATTTGGAAGCTCAGCCAACTATATCTTTGCCTCACTCCCTAATGAAAAAGAGAAATAACACCTCAGTCTGATTGCATCCTGGCTCACTCCCGGTTGTTTGTATACCTGCAAGATGCCCACAAAATTCATCAGCGAGTATGGGCATCATCGGTGCATGACCCGCAAATACTCCCTTCATGTTGAGGCAGAGTTGGATCATAGCACTGGTAAAATCAAACTTTGTCCCAACAGGCAAGAGGGAGGGACATTCATATGCTCCAGTGGCACCGGCTTTATCAACATCATCCTCCTGTTGAAATAACGGTGTCTGCAGTTGTTTACGGACCTCTTTTGTGCAATCTTCCTAGCTCGCTCTTCTTACGCAGCTATACATTGATCTTAAGCAACCCTAGCTAACTCATGATCTCTGGCCTGAGCTTGCTCCTCAGCCAACATTCTCGTTGTGGCTTTGTCCATGATTTCTTGCTCTTGGATGTTGGCCATTCTTCTCAGGTTTCTTAACGTCTGCTCAAGTTCCTGATTGATTGGAATCAAGGATTTTCCTTAGCTTCTAGTATCGGGCGTGCACGAACCTAAGACCTGTTAAGCAAAAAAAACAATAAAAAGAAAAAAACAGAAATAAGAACCAATAGTAAAGAAAACACAATTAACAAAAGTCTTAGCCGTATTCCCAGCAGGCGCCAAAATTGATAATAGCCCAAATTAGACCTCACAATTGAGATATAAAATGGTCGATGTCAAATTTAGAACTTAACTAGGGTTGGGGTCAATCTCACTGGAAATATGGGAAGTACTTGAGTTAATGCGAATAGATGTTACTATCAGGTTACTTATTTCCTAAGGGGGAAAGAAATAAACTACTAAATATGAGTAAAAACTACTAAAATGCTTAAGTAAAATTTGGTTTGTATTTAATTAATGACTTAGGCTAGGATTGTGTTCCCCAAGACTATCATAACCAAAAGCTTTACACTAATGATCTATTCTGGTGTTAACAGGCAATATCAGTAAGTTAGGTTCACCTAAATGGTTGGTTCCCTATCTATTTGATTATCACCACTCAGCAGTGGGTATACGGGTGTTTCTTAATTAAGCCCTTACCCTTAGTATCGGATTAGCTATCCCCGACAAGTTCAAGCTATGAGATGAGGGTTATTAGCCTCAAATCTACATTGTTAATCCCTTTTCCCATTCACTACCTCATGGCCAAGTAAGTAATTATAAGGCAAGTCTAACATTTGCAACCCTCGAAATCCAATTAAAACGAAGGAAAAATAATACATGCATTAAACCCCATTCAAGAATCACTAAGTGTTTCACCTATGTGTGTTAATTCATCTTGGTTCTCTGGCCCTAGTTATGGGTTTAGCTACTCATGTTTGAATGATCACGATCAATAACATATTGAATAAATCATAAAATTGCAACTTACAAATTATCGTGAAGAAAACCCAAGTAAATTGAATAAAACTCCAAACTTGATGAATAAATTCCAATGTTGCTTTTGATCCTCAAATTCAAGAACAAAATTGTAAACTTTGTTTCTTGAACCAAGAATAATCGTCTCTGACACCAAAAATATGAAAAAGTATTGAAAATAATCTGTCAATTCGTAAAAAATAAGCCTAAATAATGTATTTATAGTTTCAAGAAAACCTTTTCCTCACTAAAATTGGAAGTCGGATCGTGAGTGGTACAAGCTCCATAACGATTCGTAGGACCTTTGACGAGTGGTACCTTTGCTAAAATCGGTCGTCCTCAATATCAAACCCCGGTTGGCAACGGAGTCATAATGACTCGTTGTGCTGGGCACAGTCGTTGACCCTCGTGGTCACTTATTCAAATTTCTAGTTCACATTGCGGTTGGTACTAGTGATCTGCCAGCCAGGTAGTTTAGTCAACTAACAACTCGTTATGTCTTTGGTCATCTCTTGGTTTACTTCTTCAATAATTCCTCTCTCCAGTCTTCACGACTTGTTACCAGGTGTAACGGAGTCATTCCCTCGACCCTTCATGTACAGAATTCTTGGATCTTCAAAACTCAACCTTTGCCCATGATTTCGGCAATGAGTGTACTAGGTCATAGCGACTGGTGAAGTGTGGCAGTCACTATTCATTTGTTTTAAGCATTAATTTGACCATTTCACTTCACAACCTGTTTTCCTACAACATTAAAAACAAAATGCATCACTTAGATAAACACACGGAATGTACATAGTTTTGGGTTTTAAGTGTCGAAAATGTCGTAAAATTATAGCACATCATCGGGTGCCCCCGACCATCTTATCAACATCCGATAGAAGCGTACCAGGACCACGTATATTGAAAAATGAGACTCGAGAATAGGATACTAGTACTCACCAATAGGGTCTGCTCCTGGATCCCTTATTATCTGTGGAATGTTCAAATCCTTACTTAGACATGATGCTAACCATTGACCTGCTCAACTACATAATATTTGTCATTGCCTATTGGTGCCTGATCTGTTCGAACTAGTGTCGGCCTTGATTTTGCAATAAAATTCAGTGAGGCCTTTGATATTTGTATGTTGTTCATCACCCAGTCTTCTTCTTTATTTGCCTCAACTATAATGTCAGCCAGCAAACATTTGTGCATTTCTTGATCCTAGAGACTTAACTTCTTTTACCCTTCTTAAAGGCCTCCATTCTACAATCATACTTGAGTGTTGCCTTCCAGAGCCCAGGCCATACAAGAGCTGGGAGATAGTCCTCTCAGAAATGTCAATTGCTCTCCCCTGGACATTAGAATATCTAGTCGAGGTTGCTCCTTTTCCTTCTTCCCTTTGGGTTGACTCTCAGAATGCATGGGTATTAGGCATAAAACTCCCAAATAATTTTTGCACTATATTTTCCAAGAGTCTGATGTTGGGCATATTCTTGTACCCATTTGCTGTGTTTTTACTCATATTTTACCTTTTCTGAGATCATAATCCTGATAAAATGTATTGAATTCATGTTTATGTGCGTCTTGTGAGATAACAAGTGTTTTTAGATGTTTTGTGAAAGGAAACAAAGGAAAGATAAAATGACCAGGGTGTGAAGGAAGAAGAGTTCGCAGAAGTTGAACTAGTGAGATAGTTGGGATGGCGCGCCGACCCCAAACTTTAGAGAAAATTGACATCAAGTTTGTGAATTGGGTGGCGTGTACGCCGTTGTCAAATCCCTAGAAGAAAATTTTATTAAAAATTATGGCAATATGAATAAAATGGCGCACCAGAAGTATTTCTGGCTTAGCAATTTTCCCAACTGGTGCATTGAGTGGAGCGGCGTGCCAGGTTCAAAACTTTGAATATTTGACTACTCATGGTGTGTTAGTTTGAGAGGTATGCTAATGGTCAAACATAGGAAATTCCAAGCCAAACTCTGGTGAGATGGTAAGGCGGGTGCATAGGCATTCAGGAGTGGATTTCATGTTTAAAGACATATTTTTAAGGGAAAAACAATCATTGGATGACTTGCTTATAAATATAATATCTAGGGTATTATTTGTGACGGAGTCTATCATCGTATTCTTCAAGTTGTACAGTTCTTGTGGGAAGAGACAAAGTTCATTTTCTGGGTTTTTTGTTCTTTAACTTATGTTTGTTAATTGAATGATGAACGCTAGTTTTTCTTCTTGAACATTAGTGGCTAAACTCTTGTTCTAGGGTTTTTGGCCATAGTTGATGGATTGAAGTTGAAAGTTTTTATGTTGGTTATTTCTTAATTCTTCATTAAAGGTAACCGGTCTACAATCTCTTGCAAAGTCATGAGCTTATTAATGAATGATGGGCCAGTAATACCCACATTGCAAAATACTGTGCGCTGTTCGAATACCACTATAGTGACCCCCAATAAGGGGATGATGGCATACCTCATATGCTCATATCATCTCAATCTCGGGAACACATCTATGAATCAGCCCATTTGCACAAATACAAACAAGTATAGCTCATCCCAGTGAGATCTTCTCATGAGCCAAAAATTAGGTTAAATGTGTGGGTAGCACACTTAATCACAAAGTAATTAACATAATTTACTAACCATGGAATCAATTCTTGGGATGTAGAAAATACACATTTTGTCTAGAAATGTATCATCAACATCAACCTCATCTTTGAACAGTAAACTGCACTCTAGTCAAGAAAAGTGATCGGTCACTTGATTTTTAGTCCCCCTTTCATTTTCTTTACCTCAAACTCAAACTCTTGAAACAATAGTACCCATCTAATTAGTTGTGGCTTAGCATCTTTATTTGATATAAAGTAGCTTAGATTTGTATGGTTTGCATGAATAATAACTTTACTTCCAATCAAATAAGCTCAAAATTTTTCAAATGGAAACATAACTGCTAGCAACTTCTGCTCAATCACTGACATTCGGTGCGTTGCTAGCATGGCTAAACTCAGGATAAGAATTTTTTCTGACTTTGGTCCAAGACAGCACCTAGGAGCTGCTCCTCTAGCATCGCATGACCTCGAATGATATGGACCAGTCAGGTTTAACTATGATAGAATGTAGTCACCTCTCTTTCAGATATTCAAATGCTTTTAGACATGCCTCATCAAAATAAACGGCACCTTTTTCTCATGTAATTTGCACAAGAGTGTTCAATTTTTGAAAAGTCCTTAATGAACCTCCTATAGAACCCTGCATGTACTAAAAAAATTTGAATGCCTTTAACAGAGGTGTGCAGGTGCTTGATCTTGCTATTACCTCAATCTTTGCCTTATCCCACCTCAATGCCTTCACGAAATTCTGTGGCCCAACACCTTTTTGACCTGATTTCTTTTTTGAATTAAGTACCAAATTGGTCTCTTCACATCTTTGCAACACGTTACTCCAATGGGTTAATCAATCTTTGAGGATGCACAAATAACTGAAAATCATCTATAAAAACTTCAATGGTGTCCTCCACCATGTGGAAAATTGACGTAATACAACGCTGTGTCTTACGGGCACATTACATAATCCAAATGACATTCTTTTTTAAGTTGAAAGTCCTGTAAGTTCAAGTAAAGGTGGTTTCCCTTGGTCTTCAAGGGCTATGGAAGATTCTATTGTGTGCGAATAACTCAAGAAAGCGGTACCAACCTCTACCTACAAGATGATCCATCATTTGACCCATGAATGGTATAGGGAAGTGGTCCTTCTGTGTTAACTGGTTCAATTTTCTATAGTCTATACAAACGCTATCTGAGTTTGGTCTAAAAGGAATCAACTCAATTTTTCTTATTGAACCATTAATCCCTCTTCTTTGGCGTAACGTTTTACCGGACTCACCCATTAGTGTCAAAATAAGATAGACAACCCTTGTGTCTAACCACTTAATAATTCCTTTCTTCACCACCTCATGCATAGGTGGATTTAACCTCCACTAGTGCTCTATGCTTGGGATGAAATCCAGTTCAAGATGAATCTTGTGTTTCATATGCCTGCCAGAATCCTAATGATGTCGCCTATGGTCCAACTAATTTCCTTTTTGAATCTCCTCAATACTTTGACAAGAGTATCAACCTGCCACTCAACAAGATCAACAACAATAATAATAGGAAAGGTATTGTTTTCTCCCAAGAATGCATATCTAAAATGTGAAGGAATAGCCTTGAGTTCTAAAACTGGAGGCTCCTCAATCAAGAGTATTACTAGAGGAGTTGCACGATTCTTCAAATTGAGTTCAACTTCTTTGTCTTAAAAATGTAAGACCATTCTGATAAGTGCATTGGCCATATCCTCCAAACTCTTCGATATCATCCCCATCAAAGTTATAATCCATACTAGTATCTCCATACCAACACGCTCCTCAAGGGGCACTACTGGCATTTCTTCATCAACTGAACTAATCACAGAGAACACTCTCATGTCATTTGGATACTTTGTTGACCGGCCTATATCGAACACCACCTCTTTGTTATTCAACTGAAACTTCAACTATTTAGTCTCCATATCAACTACCCTTGTTCGGAAGGTGTCAAGGAATGGTCCTCCCTAAAATAATGGGAGCCTCTAAATCCACCTTGGACTAATAGAATCTACAGAAAATATGCTTCCACCTTTACCAACACATCATAGAAACACCCAGAGGTTTTCATTGTGCTATCTTCCATAAGTAGCTGCATTGATGTCGGTGTGGGGATCCTAAGCCAACTATTGATACAAGGCGGCGACATCGGTTTATGCTAGCTCCAAGGTCATAGAAGGCATTTGCAAAATTGAAATCTCTAATGGTTTTATGTAATGGTAAAAGACAGGATCCTCTTTCTTATGCACAAAGGTTCGTGAAGCTATTGCAACGGCGGTGTAAACTATTAGCCAACTCAAAAGCTATGGTTTTTTCTAGTCACTAGATCCTTCATAAGTTTGGCATAGCCGGGCATTTGCTTAAGTTCCTTGACTAAGGGAATATTCACAAAAAGCTGCTTCAGCATAGAAATAAATTTGTAAATTTCCTTCCTCGGCCTTCTTCTTTATTCTTTGAGGGAAAGGTGGAGGAGGTCGTGGAATGGGCTTCACAACTTGAAGGGACTTCTTCTCCTTCCCTTTTTCAAACTAGTGTCATTTTAAAAAATTGTAGACTTTCTCCTCTGATTTTCTTTAATCAACTACTCTTCAGATTCAGTAACTTCTTTTGCTTCAATTATCTCGGTTCAATATCTTCAACTATGACATAGGTAGCTCATTTTATTGATTTTCCTCTCTAGTAGTTACAGCTATACCAATAACTGTAATTCCTTTGGATTCTAAATTGTATTAGTAGGTAGTGTAACCTTTTCCTCTGATTCAAGGATGTAGACATTTGGCTCAACTGTTGCTCTATTTGTGATCGTTTGTGGCATGTGACTCAACTGCAGTTCATCCTAGATAAATCTCCACAAATGTCCTTCAAGTGATCATCAGTGAGCTTAACCTTTGTCAACACCTTGGCCATCATGTACTCTAGTTTCAAAGTACTAGACTCTACCACAATAATTCTTATACCCATATTTCTTCCTCAAATCAACGATTAGATTCTTATCTATATTTCTATCCTTGTACCATTTGATTATAGTTGTCCCTGTAATAGTTTCGACATGATTCCCTTGACTTTGGCGCCAAAAGTCCTGATTAGACCTTTTGGCATTGGCTTGGGAAACTCCCACCTGATTATCCAAGTAATTTGCCTCCTCCTCGGATTTAGAGTTTTTCATAC
The DNA here is from genome assembly GCA_018107945.1 of Datura stramonium. Lineage (NCBI taxonomy): Eukaryota > Viridiplantae > Streptophyta > Magnoliopsida > Solanales > Solanaceae > Datura > Datura stramonium. The sequence goes on from JACEIK010001085.1 coordinate 124,624, forward strand.
TTCGGCTCTTTCCCTTGAGCTTTTGATATTTACCTTTTTAGTTCAAGCTCCCATGATGTTCTTTGTAAGAAAGTCAATAGAAATTTTCATATGAGCAATGTCTTGGTCACATTTTTTTTCTATGTTTCTCCTTAGTCATCCCGATAGTATATATTCTAGAAATACCTCAACTGCTCTTGTATAACAAGCCATGTTTGTTTCGTCACCCGATCTAGTATCACCATTTCTTACTTTGCCCATGTATGACTCATCAAAGGTCCTCCCACTACACTGTCTGAACATCATTTATTTGTGTTCATAGACCTGTAAGATTTCTAACAATCTCTCATTGGGAATTCTATGATTTGGGCTCTTAATAGTTTCTTATTAAACCACAACCACGTCTCATTACATTGCTTGTATGTGGATTATCAAATGTATAGATCTTATCACTTTAGTTACAACATTCTCAAAGGCAGAAAGAACCTCTCCAAAGGCATGCTTCAACTCTCTCAATTGGTGATAGAATCATTTGGTAGCTCAGAAATTATAAAATAGCTTCACCCATAACAAAGAATGGAAATAGCCATAATCAGATGGCATCTTTGTTCACTCCAAGTAACCTTAAGCCTTGCATAACCTTACAAAATTCATCAAATATAGATTTGCATCATCAACCGCATTACCACCAAAACACCTTTCATGTTTAACAATTGTATCATTGTACTAGTGATTTCAAACTTTTCCCCAACAGGTAAAGGTGGGGGAACTATGGCACTTGTTAACCTAGCTTCATCTATATACGTATCGGCATCGTCATCAAACTAGGGTGCATATCTTTGGAATTGAGGCTATTCGCGACCTCTATATCTCATGCTACGCCCAGCATTCATATTTCCTCCTGAGCATCATTGGCAACCTCAGGGCATCTTGATGGCTGAATTCAGCCTGATAAGCCTTATTAGGTCGTCGAGCCTTATTATCCATCTAGCTTCAACTTTCTTTGGAGTTTCAATTGCAGTCATTCTTCTCGGTATGTGCTCAGGACCGTGATTGATTGGAATCAGAGGTTTTACCTTGACTCTAGGTTCTTGGAATTCACCAAACTGTAACCTAATTAAAATAAAAATAATAGAAAGTGTAAATAAGGAAATAAGGACTAAAAAGTTATATAATCACGAATTAATCTAATCCATATTCCACGACAATGGCACCATATTTTATATAGCCAAAACTACACCTCAAAATGAAGTATAAAATGGTGATTAATTAAGTGAAGAACCCAACCAAGGTTGGGATCGATCCTATGAGAAATATGGTTAATATCCTGATTAATGAATTTATTTACGCTTTTAGTCAATTTATTTCAGATAGAGTTTAAAGAACAAGTAAATATTGTCAAATTATGTTGTGATCGATTGATGCAAATTACTAGAGATGTGTTCCCATGATTTCATAGTTACGTAGGTTTATCATACTTATGATCTATCCCAATTCTTAGCATGTAGAGCGCGATAAGAAAAGTTTACCCTAAGTGTCGGTTCACCTCTATCACAGTGAAGGGAATAACAATGCAAGCATACCAAATTGGTTTAGAATCTACGTACGTAACCCTACTTCATTAATTCATCATCGTTCCCACAACCCTAGTTGTGGGATATAATATCATGTTTGTAAGAACACAACAAGATTCATAAGAAAGCATATTTATGAACTAATAATTTGAATAGAATAAATCCGAAATAACGGGTGATTAATCTCCAAAACACAAAAACAAATAATGTTTTTAGTTGCTTTAGCCTCAAGGGCATATCAAGTTGTCATGACCCAAAAGCATAGACGTGAACGCGGTATGAGACCTAGAACCGTGAATGACTTTAAGAACCGCTCATGAGTATAGCATATTTTATCATAATATAACTTATAAATAAAATTGAAAGCTAACTGAAGTGTAAAACATTCAATCATGGATACAAGATAAGCCCGATAATTTAACACTAAGTCATAAAGTTGACCATACTAAATCTATGTCTGAAAACCTCTACTAGCGAGGAGTTTGGGACAAGTCTAGCTAACTCTAAAATCATAAAACTAAAACAGATGAAGAACTAAATAAAATAATACAACTCCAGTCCTCGGAAGATGAGTGACGTTGGGCATATTCTTATGACCATTTGCCATTCTTTTACCCATGTTTTATCATGTTTTGAGGCGTTATCCTTATGAAATGCATATTTCATGAATGTATATGAAATGAGCTAACAAATATTTTTATTTGATTTTAGTAGGCAACATATGAAAAAATACTTTAAAATGGTGCAAAGTGTGAAGAAATAAGAATTAGGAAAATTTGGCTGGTGAGATAGCAAAGAGTGGCATGCCTGACCACTATACTTCAATGAAAATTGGGCTTAGATTGGTGCTATGGCTAGTGTAGTGCGCCAGACCTCAAACTTTAGAAGAATTTTTTATCAACACCTTGATGAATTAAGTGGAGTGGCGCGCCGTGTTGGACGGGAGGAGTATGACTTTGAGTAGCTAAATCTTTATACTATCCTAGAGCTAATCAAAATTATGCTATAACGAATAGTATTTCTATGTTTAGTTTTCTGATACTCTTATACATCATTTTCTTAGTTTTATTTCTTAAGTTGGTAGCGGATTTCAATCACGGTCTAGGCGTTGGCAAGCCTGTATTTTCCATTGGATTATCTCTAAAGTTTGAGTACTAGAGCTGAGATAGATGGTGTTCCCTTCAATAGAAATAAAAAGAATAAGATAATAGTAATTAGAGAGAAGATAACTGAAGTAAATACTACACAAAGAAATAATTATGAAGGAGTAACATCTAAAGTAGATGGCTGGCCCTAGGATAGTACTACCCATTCCCATAATACTTCGTATTATATTTACAAATTTAAGCTTACACATCCATTTATAGAACAAATAAAATACTACAATAGAAGAAAATGGGTATGTTTGAAATACCAGAGCAAAACTAAAAAGAAAAGAACATAAATATTAAAGGACTTAGACTATTATAAAAAATGAATACTTTCAAAAACTTTTGATAATTTTTCTAAAAAGATAACTAGAAAATTAATTCTTTATAATTTAATCAAGTTATATAATGAATTATGTTATGTTAGTCATAATTTGTCTATACAAAGAAGACAATTAAATGATATATTAAATTGTTCATTAAAACTAGGCGAACAATTTTAATGGATACCTTTGAAAATTAGAACATAATAAATAGTATTACTATTTCTGCCATAACTACTAAAATAGCTAAGATAGAAAGTGATTTTCAAAATTGAAATATTCTGGCCTAGCACCTTATATTTTTTGGCAAGGAACATTTTTGAAAGGTATATAAAATTGGACACTTTAATTTTATAAAAATTAAATGTTAAAACCTACAAATCTACGATCGCTGTAATCTTTTTGACTATTAAATTATTGATGACTGAAGACATTAATAGATATGAAAAATTATAAGTTTTCTTCACATAGGACTTGTCTAAGTTGCGGTTAAATGTTGTATCGATTAGGCTTAGACATACCGATATGTCTTCTATTAAGAGACAATAGGATACTAAACTTTGATGATTCATTATTAGCAGTACTACAAAGTAATCCTGGCTAATAATCCGGTATATTTTAAGCATTATCCCAGTTTTTTCTATAGATATTAATGATCAAAATGTTATGGATACCCTAACATTAAATATTAAAACAAAAAAACATGGATATAAAAAAAATACAAGAGAAATAGCCATAATATATAGCGTATATTATATGCTAATGAAAACTACCCTAATTCAAAAGTAAAAAATATCAAGTAAAGAGGTTACCATGCTTATGGAGGCTAATCATAATACATTAATATTTTTATCCCAAATATGATAAAATGGGATGATGGGTAGTAATGGATAATTGACATTTGGCTCATAATGGAGCTAGAAATTGAGGAAGAAAATTCAAACATTGAGCAGGTAATACAATTTCCGAATGGATCTATAGATTTAAAATTTATAAGATCTGATTCGAATGGTAAAATTTCTCTTTGCCATGGAGAAGATGCAGGTTCGATTCCCGCTATCCAAGATCCATCTTTTAGTCATGCTTCTTCAAGTAAAAGAATGTCTTTTTTAAGACCTTCATTTTCAAAAAACCCAAGAATAAAAGGAGGTAACTCTTGAAGACATAGAGAAAAAAAATTAAAAAAGATTATATTTCTGAAACAATTCTAAGGTTGAATATGAACCTAGAATTACAAAAAGAACAAGTCTCACTGCTAGTGAGATGCTATGAGTAAGAGACTCTTTATTCATGATCGAGATAGATGAGAGTTCGAACTAGACTTTGAATTTTTAGATAAACTTTGGTTAGATCCGAGAAAATAGCATAAAAGGCAATGGTATGTACAAAAATATTCATTGAAGAAAAGGTTATCCTTTAGGAAAAATTGGTGCGCCGATATTGAAAAAATGAGATGCCATTTAGAGTTCTTTAAATAGTATGAGTACAGGGGAAATTGCATGATCAAAAGGAATCATTAAACATGATCGTTAATAAATGGTATACCAAAACTAAGGTGGTTGAATCTATAATTTTCCCATTAGAAGAAATTAGTGTACCAATAGATGGTAGAATTGTTATAGCTACACCTTTTAAAATAGATATAGCAGACAACCAAGGTGATCCTAAGAATAAAGATATAAATCGATTAATTCAACAAAATAATTATAAAAACATAAATATTAAAAAAATCAAAAAAGATAAAAAAATTAAAAAAATTAAAATCAATATTTAATGATAAATTAAGCCCTTCCTATAATAATAAGAAATTAGAAACGATTCCAATATTTAAATTACCAAGAAATTTTTCAAAGATAAATTCCCAAATTTCGAAAATTTTGAAATCATAGATGATCTTATAGAAAAGAGTAATGAAAAAGTTAAAAAGTTGAATTAAAATTAAAGAATAAATTAAAATTAAAGGATGAATTAAAATTAAAAGATGATAAGGTCATAAGAGCAATATCCAAAAAGTCTTATAACAACACACTAATAAGTTAATCTCTAAATATTCAATCAAAATAATTATTTGATCAAACCCTCATTCGGCTATGCAGTATGAAGAAAATGAATTTTATCTCATACTTCACTTCTAAACGAAATTGTTGAATGGAATATTGATGTGCTTTCAAAACATGAGATATACAATGTTAGTTCCCATGGTTTTGATGATTGACAACATGTTGATGAAACGAGGTGAGTAAATTTGTTTAATGGCGTGTCAAATTTACTGCTTCAAGGATCTTGGGAAATGTCAAGAGATGAAACAGCATGAATTAAGTATTTGATAAGTTGTATCAAACAAACTTATCCAAAATCAACACATAATAGTTAAAATAGAGTTGGAGTTTGATTTGTACGTGCAAATACAAGAGATTAACTTGAAGAAAGACTTCTACATGGAGTGGACCTCTACGGCGGTTAAAGGTGTTGCGGCAAAGAGATTGGAAGGAAGAAGAACTGTTTGGAGAGTTGGTGCCCAAATTTGACTTCTCGGAAGAAAATACACACCTAACAAGAGAAAAGATCCCATTGCAATAGGGTAAGAATCTTTTAATAGCCTTGTCACAATAGCCTCAGACATAGGCCCAGACCTAGACACAGGACAAAAAGAACCCCGAGAGGCTCCAAGTCGACCCATGGCATAGAAAATTACATCTAAATTTAACATAATCAAGTGGAATTCTAACATATATAATAAGAAAAAATGGAAATATCATAACTTCTAAATACATAATTACAGTTAGAAACGGCGCCATGCTATATCTAAAAAGCACCTCTACTATGGACGATTTGATGGGCAAGACCCAACTAACTCACTAAGTCTGAAATGATAAATACTCAATATAATTGATAAAGGGCCCTCGGAAGATGAGGACTCACCAGGCTGAGACTAGAAGATGCTAAAGCGAGAATCGGCTATTGGAGGAATTTGAGCTGGATATCAGGGCACAGCATCATGAAATGATGTAACATTGAGATACGGTCGGTATGTGAAATGTACCGAGTATGTAAAAGAGTAAGTGAGCCGCCAGCCAGCCAGCCCCACCACGCTACCCACCTCCACCTTCCTCAAAATAGATGCAAGAAGTGGGCTTCCTTTACTATTTTCCCATCATAGTAATCTGCTGTAGCCTGCTTTCAATCTGAGGCAACAACACTTTCATATCTAACCGCTCCGCTGTCGTCGCTCGCCGCGCTATAACCTCACGACAGCAAAACACACCACCCATCCACGAGCTCTTAGAGCCCAAATCACCTGTCCAGCTGCTTCACAGCCGAAACACCTGTGGTCAACCTCCACCAGTAGGAAAAATGAATTTCAAAAACCGCACCAGGACTAAGGATACTACCATGACCTCAATATCAACCGGCAGAAGCTTCATTGGGTCAATAGCCAGGCTCTTCCATTGCTTACCGTTTAAGAAACCTGGAGTTGCTTGACTCTAGCCAGCCTCGGTGCGGAACATACTCAAAAACAGGAATATGCTCTTCATCTCTTTTCAATGAAGTTGAACCATTGTCAACTGCCGAAGCTGGCTCATAATATACATGCATAAATCTTAAATCATAACACGAGGAGCCTTGGGCTCAAACCAGCACCACAAGCTAAAATAGTGGAAGTCTAGACTCCAAAAAATCCATGTGGTAGCTAATACATGAAGTTTAGATAAATCATGAAACATACTTGATCATATTAGCTTGCCCAATATTTACACATGCTTGACATAGGCTTAATTCATTCAAAAACATAAATATAGACATGGGTACTTTGAAATCATACTTTCTTCATATACATCTTAGCAATAGCGAGCATACATCATAATCTCATCTATTCATGAACCTTTCATGGTTGGGCATCATAATTAGTAAAGTATGAAAACATAATTTATATTGAAAACATTGTAACATATACTTACGTATTCATAATTCCAACATTTAGAAACATGCTAGGAACATACCCATGATTGATACTTAGAAATTCATATAGTGGATTAAAAACCCATAGATTCATCAACTAAAATTTCATGAATTGAAGAGGGATTGGGCATCGGTGTGGATGATTACACCCATTCATAACCCTACATACCAATAGAATTTGATTACACACACTCTCTTGATTTTCAATTGGAAATTTGGGGAAGAACTTGAGGAATCCAGGCAGTCACCCTTAGGAGCTTCTAGACTATAGCATGCATGAAAGTGAATAGTCTAGAATACTTACCAGTCTTAAAACACACTATTTTTAATTAAAATGATGTAGTATAGGCCTTATGAACTTAGGAATTATGGAGAAGCACTTAATGAATTCGTAGGAAGTTGCACACTGTCAGTCCTAATGAGAAGTATTTGGACGACTCGTGCCTAGACAGAAGCTTGTGGTCAAGTCGTTTCCTACACTGGAATCTTCTTCTAAGGGTCACCACAAGGGACACCATGACTCATGATGGTGCACCCAATGACTCATAGTGAACAAGTCATCATCAGCATTTCCCAAACTCCTTCCACATTCAATCACTCTTCAACACGGTTGCTTGGTGTGGAGGCCGGGCGACTCTTAGTCACACTAGTTGTCACCTCAAAACTCAAAATTCAACCTAGTCCAAGAACTCCTCCCTAAGAGTCACTCAATGAATCGTGGTGCACCCACGGGTCACTGTGACACCCTCGAGGTCCTTGGGGTGGACCGAGTTAGATGAAGCTCAACAAAAAATCATGCGAGAAATTTTCTTGAGAACAAGTCATAGAATGACTCATTAAGAGATTATAATTGGTCTTGGTTTGACCCGTGAGGAACTGTAAAGAGGGGATGGCAAGCTAGTAGCCACAGACGATCTACCAAGTCATTATGCTTGGCAATGACTCATTAGGTTGGTCGTTGGGTGGTCAAGAGTTGAAGTCATGAAATGTTATCGATTGTACTTGGGTGGACTGTGGTCGTTTAGAGGAAGCAACGAATCATCATGTTGATCGTGGGTTGAGGTAGCTGAAGTTCTGAGTAAATTTTAGGTGCACTTGACAGTGGGTACAATGGTCGTTGGAGATGGAGACGAGTCGTTATGTTGGTCGTAGGCTATGTTGAAGGAATTTTGGAAGGTTGAAGCAGTGCACTCCTGCGACTCTGTTCCCATGAGTCATTTCATGTCCCCACGACTCGTGGGGTGCCCCTTGTGGGGGCCTGACGAATTTATTTTCTCTATATTTTCCCAAAGGGTATTATCTTAACGTCCTATGCTATTAACTCTAAACTACGTCGTTTGTATATTGTTTGGAACATTTGTAAGGGTTTCTACAAGCGTAAACCCTCAGTCTCTCAAGATATCTCTCAAAGCTCTTCTCCTTCTCTCTTCTCAAGATTCAAGAACTTCACCAAGGTGTTCATCAAGCTTCAAGGGAAATTTCAGATGGGTTTCTCTACGCCCGGGTATGCGGGTTTTCAACAAGGATGCTCTTCTATCATTGTGCCCAAAATATTTTCATTTAAAAATGCCCAATTTCTACTATTCTAGAAAATGCATGACCAAAGGTTTTAAATTCACGGTGAATCCTCCTACAACTCTTTAAATTTCAAGATCTATTTTGATTATGAGATAAGTACGACGTATAATGATTGGGTTAAATTTAAATATGTGTTGGGTGATGAAAGAAGTGTGGAGTTATAGTATTCTTCATGAATGGTTTGAGATTTAAATGCGACTTTGTCATTGTTCATGCAATTATCACAAATCCCTTGCATCCATGTTTAATATGTAAAACTTGTGTGATTATCCCTTAGAATTTGAATATGTAAATAATAGATGTGATGAGATTAAATTAGAGTTTATGGACTTGAATAATTGAGAGTAAAATATGAATGTCCTGATGTTGTGATGGAATTAATTGGGTAAGAAGTAAATCTATGATAATGGTCTATCTAATTCATCCTTCTCAAGAATTGGAATAAATCTTTAAATGGGTCTTATGAAATAAAGATATACACTTCTCACATGATTCCGTTATATATATATTTGAGGGTATGAGTAAGCACATAGATTACTGCAAATCTAGATTATACGAATCCAATGCATGTATGTTAAGGTACAATTGAATCTATGGGTCGTGAATGTCTGATACATGGATTAATATTAAATTAGAATTTAATGTTAAGAGAATTCATGATGTGAAACTAAAGATGTTCATTAATGTTATACCTATGAAGAAATACTAGTATGGCTCCATGATGATATGCGTTATGATGATAAAGCATGAGAATGATAATTTCCAAATGTTTTCCTTGTTGTTAGTAAGTAGCCTGGATCCTTCTGTAATGAAGAGATTGTATGAAGAAAGAAGTATGTTCATGTTTGATTGTTTGTGATATTTGAGCCATATATATATATAAAAATATGTATAACGTCAGACTAGTACCTCTCAGATTCTAGTATGTCGGGATCCTCGATAGTAGATAATGACTCCCTAGCTTAGTCGAGATCCTCAATAGTGATGACTCCCTAAGCGATAGTCGGGACCCTCCATAGTAGAGAGAGACTTCCTAGCTCGGTCGGGATAATCAATAGTAAGTGACTCTCTAGCGTGATAGGGATCCTCCCATAGTAGAGAATGACTCCCTAGCTCTGTCAGGATCCTCAATAGTAGAGAGTGACTCCCTAGCGATAGTTGGGATGCGCGTCACCGCATCAAGTGCCAATAATTTGACGACTCTTTTTCATCGGCGTATGCGCAGTGCAGTGCGTGCAAGTAATATAGTGGCTCTTTTTAAGAACCGGATTGTCGAACCCACAGGGACTGGACCCATTCCTCTAACTATCCATTTCTAGTGTGATCTTAAATACCTAAGTGTTGGTGATAGACATTTTCGATTGAGATTAATTAAGTCTAAGTTTGGGTCAATGAAATATTAAAGAGTACTCTAGGAGGAACATAGAGTTAAAACCAGATAATCATGCGATACTACGAGTTGCAATGGAATAAGCATGGAACTATCATTTGTTATTTCAAATAATTAGAATTGCATGTTCATGGTCTTTCGAGCCTCTAAACACGGCAATCTAGCCTCCTTTGCATCATTGTGAGCGAGTTTAATTTTTCTAGTGTGGGCAATCAATTATGTTGTAGTTTTACGGGAAACGATTAGGGACTTTTTCCTGTTCGTCTAACCATTTAACGCAACTTAGCCTCACAACTACTTCTTATTTGGTGATGTGACATCCCAAGTTGATTAACTTTCATAACCAGGTGTCAGCAAGCACGGTGACTGGTATATATCTATCCTGAACACAACTCTCTCCCGAGATACATACATACTCCTCACATTCTCATGTACTGACCTAGGCGTAATGCCTTCTCAAGCTATCACCCTAGCTAACAAATATGCTTTCATGGTGATCAATCATAAAAAACAGCAACAATCCAGAATGCAAGACGATAATAACAATCAATAACTTAATTCCAAAACAATATCATGAAATCACAATCATAATTCATGGCTTCAACCCTAGAGGAAGGGTTCTAGCCATTCATGTTCGTAAAACACTCTACTACTATTAAGCTTCTCCTAAACTACATCCCCACACGAGTTTGTTAGATGAGAAGGAATTTGACAAACCTAGATGAGTTCTCCACTTCTCCCTTCACTCCTAGGCAGTTTTCAGAATAAAATCGTGACCAAATGGAATTAGGAGCTAAGGGTCCTATTTATAGTAAATGGAACGTGCTTAATTTGGCCTTTCGTGGAATGGCTCAGGTGTCCTGCGAGTGTATCGCGAACCTTTGCCTCCACGTGACACGGAGGCATGTATCAGCGGAACAACACCAGAAAATCAGCCTCGGCAGCACCCTGTCGCATTGGCAGCGTGGCACAGCTTTGCTTGGGCAGCCTGTTGGCTCCTCCTTGTCGCGCAGCCAGCCTGCCGTAGCTTGCGGTGCCAACAACGCGGGTGGGCTGTTGTGTGCAGCCTGCCTGCCGTGGCACGTTGCCGGCGGGTGGGCTGTATGTGCCTCCTCTTTGCCGGCGTTCGTTTAATTCCGCTTCCAAGCCTCTGCTTCACCAACTCATGGATTAGCTTCTCCAAAAGTCATCAAAACCTACAAAACAAAGGCTAATCATGTTGGTTACTTTATATCTTCACATTTATATAAAATCACATGAAAATATATAAAATAACTTAGATAAACAAGACTAATTTAAGTCATTAAGTATCACGGACATGCTATTTTCCCCGTGATCACAGCCCCACACTTAAAGCCTTGTTCGTCCTCGAACAACCTTTTTATATCATGCATATTGAGACTCCCACATAACTAATTTAACAAAATAATTACATATTAAAAAAAATAAAAAAAATAAAAAAAATAAAAAAAATAAAAAAATTGAGCATGCACAATTTAATCACCGAAATGAAATACAACTATGTTAAGACTTCCTAACCTCAAGAATCAACTCTCAATCTTAGCAAACTCGTGCAAATCAGCTTGATTAAGAAATCCCACGAATTTTATCCTTCATTAAACATGTGCCCTCACGGAAGAGTTACCCAATCACACCAAAAATAATTTTTACAACACAACATGTGTGGGTACATAAATAGAATTACCTCACTCTCACAAAGAATTCCCATGCATCATGTCATGACCCATAAGCTTGCCCTTAGTGTTTTACTCCACTAATTTGAGGATGTATGAATATAAGATCAAGTAGGACTTTTGGACCTGTGTAACTCAAGTACGGGTAGGTACTATTCTGACCGATGGCAGTGACTATCTTTCCTAAGCGCTTTTAATACATCACGCCCTCATGGCAGACATCCTTCCCTCACTTCACCTTTTATCCTCGGTAGTTTTCTTTTCCTCTTTTGTTTCCCTTTGGTGTTTTAGGCACTTTTGGCTTATCGGTAAGGAGTTCCATAAAAGTAACTTTTCATTAAATTATTTTTCTTACTCCTTAATAGTGATCAGCCACTTTCCTAAGTGCACCTTTGTCCTTTTCTCAACTTCTACAACTTGCTACTTTTCCTTTCTTTTCATTCTTCTCACTCCTTTACTCTTTCGATTTTCTTCTTCAAGCGCTTAGGAGCTTTGGATCCAAATTCAATGTTAATGAAAGAAAAGGATTAAGCTTATGTTGCAGCTATCAAAGAACAGGCTCAAGGCTCGACGGGGCTAAGTAGGATTAATTTCTCAAGGTAGGTAAAACGAGGGATAAAAATTAGGTTAATTCAAAGAAATGCCTAAATCATCTCCTACAATTCACATCCTTTATTTCGTTTAATAAACACGCCAGGCAAGTTCTAGACAATCCACAATAGCGAGAGAATGCTCAAAACCTTACACTCATGGCACATGCTCAATTCAAGACACATTCAGCAGACTCTTACTCAGCTAATCCACAAGAATTCAAACATTAAGATTCAATTATATCGAGTCAAATTCAAGAGCCTAGTGTCTCAAACAAAGTTATATTGTATGCTTCAACACGAACATACTTGCATCTCACAATCATGTATAGCACACAACAAGAACATCAAGCATCCATTAGCTACAGTTTCCAAACCCAACATCTATCAACTAATTTTCCCTCCAAGGCAGTGCCGTCATCCATCATCGTCGGAAAGAGTTCCTAACTATGACAAAAACATTATATACGAGACAAGAAAAAAATGAAAATAATAAAAATTTTATTCTTCGGTTCAAAAGACCCCCAAATCGGAAAAGAACCAAAAAGAAAAACCAGCAGGTGATGAAGTCATACTTTTCTCATTTAATCACACAAGCATTACGTTCACCAACGATTTGTTAAGCACAAAATTTTGAAATTTCCTCGAAATTTCCCTCACCCCACACTTAAATCATGCTATGTCCTCTTAGCATCCAGTGACCCCATGAGGGTGAAATGCTCCCTGAGGCCTTTAGGCTAGCTAAAAGCATGTTTGTCCTCGAATTTTCCAAAATGGGTGGTCGACCCCACTTTTTCCTCTTCCAGTACCTCTAGCTTCCTCCTCCGAGGTACTCAAACTTCCCCTCCACCTGTGCCTAACTTTCACCAAAAACAACAAACAAAAAAAATGAAAATAACAAAATCAAAATTACAAATTGTACACAAATTTGCCCTTGGGTTGTCTCCCAAGCCGGCGCCTTATTTTACGTTGTACAGCGTGGAGGCGCCCTTTTCGGGACATCCTCCTTAGCAGGTTCTCTCGAGAACCATCTCTTTTTCTTCTGCTGTTTAGAGAAACAGCCTCACTCTGTTCCTCCCTTTCTCCAACTTCTTCTCACTCTGAAGCCCTTTTTAAGACTTAGAATTTGAACACTTGACATTGCCTTTGGCAGTGCACACCATGGAATCTCACACACTCATCCTCTGCCAACACACTGGCTTCAACCAAAGGTTTCTGGTGCGGATGGGTTTATTTCTTAGTAGACACGGAAGGTTTCTTCTTCATCCTCGACCCTCATTTTTAGGGTCCCTTCTTTCAAATCGATCACCCTCCGTTGTAGAATAGCCGTCCAAGATTAAGTGCTGGTCATCAACCTGAAATTTAAAACAATAAAATCAGCAAGGTATAATAAATTTACCTACTTTGATGAGAAGGTCCTCTATTATTCCATCGAGTGTCACACGCGACTTGTCAGCCAGGCTGTAGCATCAACAGTCGGCCTCGGTTTTCCCACCCCCGGGGTGTTGAATAAGGATAGGGGCATGGGAATTGGACTACCCTAAATCACACAAAGCTCAAAGCATAGCTTTACCAATTTGTATATAGGAGGGTAAAACTCCCGGGGTCTTTGAGCTTTTTGGCATTTTGCTCAATACCACATGGCCTCCTCGATCGAGTGCTACGATGCGGACATCCCCAATCTAACTTTGTTCGCCATCCCACATCCTTCAAGTATTTAGCATACTTGGGCATTCCTACAAGACATCAATAGGCAAGTTTATAAGAAGTTCTTTGAAACTCTCAAAGAACTTTTTGAGAAACATTCCTCCTCCTTGCTCTTTACGAGATCTGCGAGGAATGGTGGTGGTGGTCTTTGTCTTCCAGGCTACACGATGAGGTTGCGTCTTGTTTGACACTGCGATTTTCTCCAATATCGGTGGGCGGTCTTGGTCTTACCAACTCCGTACCACCCCTTTCTCAACTCTTTAGGCACTGCAACAGCTAACTGCCTTCCGCTTCTAAGACTGATGGCATTGATGCCGGGGTTAGGATGCGTAAACATTAATCCCCCTTGAGGCCTCATATTATGAGCAGTACTATTTATTACTTGTTTTCAAGATTACGGGTGGCTCCTTGCTGATTCATTAAGTCTGTTGCCATCCTCGCACGATTTTTACGCTAAGCGATTAGGTCTCCATAATTTACCTGCAGTGTTTCCTCAATGCATTTTGCTACTATGCCCATCAATCTGCCTATTATCTTGTTGTTGAGGTTGTATATAATTTTGTGCTTTTGGTTTCCACCCAAGAAAAATTCGGGTGGCCACATATTATGTTGGTGGAGTTGTTCCCAAAATTCTGATTCCTCTGCACATTACCAACATAATTGACTGATTCCAGATTGGCTCCACAAGATTCTGCGTTGAGCCCATTGTACAGAATTTCCTAACTAGGAACTTGCTGAACTGCATTAACCTGGCCTTGTTGTTGGTGCATACTCAGTTTATTAAGGCCGAGTCATCATTTGATGTTGGAACAAAGCTAACTGTGTTGCCAAGGTATTCAAACCATCTGCTTCTATCAGCGATCTTCATCCTGCCCCTCTTGATGACTCGTTTGTGCCACTATGGATTTCCTTGTGCAATTCTGTTCAACAAAGTGTACAACTCATCATATGTCTTCTCAGGCTTGCCACCCGATGCGAGAGTCTAGTAATATTTTATTGTGTGGGTCTAGACTTTCTACAAAGGTATGGGCCAGCACTTCATTTGATTGCTGGTGATGGGGACAGTCTCTCAACAATGACTTGAATCTTTCCCAAGCCATATATAAGTTCTCATCGGGCTTACGCTTGAGCGAGTATCTCCTTCGCAACTTTGCAGTCTTGCTGAAGGAAAGAATCGATAAGGAACTTCCTAACCAGAGTCATTCCTTGAAGTTATGGAGTTCGGTGGCTCAGCCTTTAGCCACTTTTCGCCTCTCCCAACAATGAAAATGGGAAGAGGGTCAGTCGGACATAATCACAATGGACACCTTGGGTGGGGACAAACGTGTCACTAATCTCCTAAAAGCTCACGCAGAATGCTCTTTGCGAGTCTCGTGTGCCATTCCGGGTAGGCCCGGCCACTAGAATGCTAACAGGTGCACCATAATGCATTTAAGCTCAAAATTCCCTCAGGCTCCAGTTTACGGATACTAGAGGTCATTCGTCGCTAGTGGGATGGCCACTTCATGGCTGGTCTTCTTTGCCATTGCTTAATGACAGCGTGCTTGCGTATTGGGTGGTTGTTGTTGTACCTTTTCTTGGGAGCTCTTCAACTTTTGCTCTAGGCTACTCTCCTTTGCAAATGGATTTGGCGTTCTGGTTCAAGCAACGGTTCCACACAAGCTCTCTATTTCTAGCCGGCTCAATGAGGACAACTGTCACACTGCAAATAGTCAAACTAAGACCAGTTCTCAACACTTAAGGAAATTCAAAAAATCACACAAAAATAGATAAGTTATCAAGCATGAGTCCCCGGCAGCGGTACCCAGCAGCGTCACCATCGAGTGCCAATAATTTGACGACTCTTTTTCACATCGAGCGCGTCCGCAAGTGTACGAGTCGTGCAAGTAATATAGTGGCTCTTTTTAAGAACCGAATTGTCGAACCCACGGGGGATGGACCCATTTCTCTAACTATCCATTTCTAGTGTGATCTTAAATACCTAAAGTGTTGGTGATAGACATTTTCGATTAAGATTGAGTATTCTAAGTTTGGAATTCAGCAAAATATTCTGAAATTACTGTAGGAGCAACATGGAAGTTAAAGCCGGATAATCACGCGATACTACGAGTTTACTGCAATGGAATAATCATGGAACTATCAATTGTTATTTCAAATAATTAGAATTGCATGTTCATGGTCTTTCGAGCCTCTGAACACGGCAATCTAGCCTCACTGCATCATTATGAGCGAGGAGTTTAATTTTCTAGTCGCGGGCAACCAATTATGTTGTGGTTTACGGGAAAACGATTAGGGGTTTCGTGCGTCTAACCATTTAACTTTAACTTAGCCTCACAACTACTTTGAGTGGTGATGTGACATCCCAAGTTGGTCTTTCACAACCCCCGTGTATCAGCCAAGCACGGTGTTAGGTATATTTCTATTCTGAACACAACTCTCTCCCGAGATACATACATGCTCCTCACATTCTCATGTGCGGCCTAGGTAATGCCTTCTCAAGTTATCACCCAAGCTAACAAATATGCTTTCATGGTGATCAATCATAAAAACAACCAACAATCGAATGCAAGGCGAAAATAACAATCAATAACTTAATTCCAAAACAATATCATAAAATCACAATCATAATTCATGGCTTCAACCCTAGAGGAAGGGTTCTAGCCATCATGTTAAATAAAACTCTCTACACTACTATTAAACTACTCTAAAACTACATACTTACAAGTTTGGTAGATGAGAAATTTGACAAACCTAGATGAGTTCTCCACTTCTCCTTCACTCCTAGATGAGAAGGAATTTGAGTAGAAGTTCGAGGTAGAATGTTCTTAAGGGGGAGGATGTTACTCTAGTAAATTTTTGACATGTAGATGGCCTATTCGCATGTTGGTTAAGAGTTTTAGAATGCCATGCGTCGAGAAGGGCCCAGGGAGAGACCGAACAAGCGCCAAGAGTCATACGTCGCAAGGCAAATGCAACTTATATAAATCGCATTCGACGAATGCGACATAAATCGCATTCAGAATGCGACTTAAAGTCCAAAAGAATAAAAGGGCCTCCACTTCGGTTTTAATCATTTTCTCCTCTAAATTTCTAGAAACGAACATAAAACAAAAGGACACGAGGAGATTCAACAAAATTTCATCCGTTTACGCTATTAAACGCAGTTCAAACTCAGATAATCTTGGGTAGTGAAGTATTAAGGCGCCGGAGCATTCTGCGGAGTTAGTTTTTGTGAAATTGGTGGCGAATCGTCTTCCCTACCGAGCTAAGGTAAGTGGAATTTCTCCAAATTAGTATAAAAAGAAATACTCCTAGCCCTAAAGTAAGCATTTCTCATGCAGTTTACGAGGAAATGGCGAAGTTTTCAACCGTATTTCGATAAGTCAATTTGGGTTATATATATATTAAAAGTGATATTTTCTTTCAGAATATTAATGTATTTAGTCTAATTAATATATATATATATATATATATGGACTGCAGTTGGGAGAAATAGCGGAAATACTAACCAGCTACGCTAGTTAGTTGGGAAATCGGAAAGCGAGAAGGTATGCTTAAGCTAGTTCTTGATGGAACAACAATCAATTATAGTAAACAGAGTAAAGTCTAGAATAAAGAACCTAAAAGTCGAGGTGAGTCAGTATGAATCCAGCAAGCATGTTTATAATGTTATGTTATATTCGAATAAAAGATAGTAGGCAATATCGGGCCGGTCGAGATAATTTCCAGTCTGATATAGCTCGGTATGAGAATCGGTCATCTGAAAACAAAATCAGAATCGTATATCAAAATGTGGATAGTATTTTTAGATTTAACATGCTTGCTATACGTTATTATTATTTGTTCAGACTTGTTTGTGCTATGAGGCAACCCCTTTGAGCATCCTGCGCCTACAGGTTAGTAACTATGTCGACGCGGCGAGGGTGGGGAGACGCCACTCCAAGGAGTGGGTATGCCGTCCGCTAGAGGACGAAGATGGGAATGAGCATTCCCATATGAGGCTGATCAGCATACGTACAGAGTACGAGTGCGTACGAGTTCGTACGGTACTCCCGGGACTCAGTTCTGATTATATATATATCGAGAGGTCATAGTCCAGTACAGAACCCGGGGCCGGTAAGTGCTCGTAGTTGGTAAGAATTAGTTGAGTGATTTGCTTTTGGATGGTTTTGACCTGGGTAGGGAGTATATAGACTGTGTTTTGGTTGGCACCTTCCATTATAGAGGGCAGGTATAGGTCCTTGTATGTTATATGTATATACATGTAATTTATTAGGCGATAGACGGGCCACCACGTCGATAGGTATGCTTCTACCTTACCCTCGGTACGAATAAGCTTAATTCAGATCCCGCCAGCGCAGACAGTTTCACTTCTTTCTGCTATTCAAAATTACTAGTATTGTTGTTTATATTGATTATGTTAGTTTGCTTTCATACTCGGTACCCGATGGTACTAACGCCCGTTTGGGGCGCTGCATTACCTGCATGTAGGTACCTATAGACGAGGAGACGACCCCTCGTGATCTAGCCAGCGCAGAGTCATCAGCTCCTTTCATCTGGAGCTTGATATTCAGAGGTTTATACCATTTTTCTTTTGTTGTATAGTACGGGTAGGTTGAGATTTTTGTCCCGACCATCTTATCGATATTCTTATGGAAAAACTGCAGACTGTATATATATTTCCCTCTAGTTGGTTATTGCGGTCGTGTGGGGCCGTGTGAATATTTAGTTGTTTATATTGGTCGTGTGAGGTCTTATTCAGTTGGTAGTGGTGACCTTGTCGGTCACGTAGGCACATTTAGCATCTGTTATATTGATTCGAAGTAACTAGTCAGCATGGTGGCCTTGTCGGACATATAGGTTCCTTTATATTAATGAGATTCTGGTTAGCTGTTGTCGTTGTACAGGTGGCTATAGGCCTAGCCGGCCGGGGGCTGTATTTACAGCCGCTATACCAGCCCGTTGATTACGTAGATGAGTTAGAGCCGACCACGTATAAGTTCTTGGGCTTAGTAGTCTAGCGATTCGAGTCCTAGTAGGGCACCGGGTGCTAGTCATACCTCTAAGGCGGGGCGTGACATTCCCAATCCGAAGAAATGAGAATAGGCGCTATATCAGCTTTTGTTTTAGCTTCTCGATGCTTTTACACAATCCTTGTCAAACTCGAACTTCACCTCTTTTTCTAGAATCGGCATATCGGTCTAGAAATTTTTGAAAGTTCTTGATGAACGTCTGTAAAACATGTCAGTAAACTGCGCCCTTCACTGACACTGGTGGTGGTAACTTTTCAATCACTTCAATCTTTGCACTATCGACTTCCAACCCTTTACATGATATCTTATGGCCAAGGACCCGATACCACCATTGACTAAAAAATGACACTTCTCCCGATTGAGCACCAGGGTTTGAGTCTTCAAATCGAGCTAACACCTTGTCAAGATTCTGCAGACATGTAGCAAATGAATTACCGAAAACAGAAAAGTCATCCATAAATACCTCGACAAAATCTTCCACCATATCGTGAAAGATCTCCATCATGCATCTCTTGAATGTGGTTGGTGCATTGCATAGACCAAATGGCATCCGCCTAAAAGCATATGTCCCCGCAGGACATGTAAAAGTGGTCTTCTCTGGTCACTCGATTGCTATGACTATTTGATTATAGCCAGAATATCAATCCAGAAAATAATAATACTCTTGACACCTTCTTTTGTCAAAATATGATCAATAAATGGAATACGATAATGATCTTTCCTCATGGCCTCATTGAGCTTCCTATAGTCCATGCAAATTTGCCGACTGTGAGCGTAGTGTAGGGAATCCAGCTCATTCTTTTCGTTGGTGACCACGGTCATCCCTCCTTTCTTTGAAACACACTGAACTGGGCTAACCCATTCAACTGTCACAAAATGTGATATACCACACGCCGCATCAAACCATGATCACTTCCTTTACGACTACATCGCTTTATCCACCAGGATTCAAGCTCGGCGTGTTTGCACAGTTGGCTTGGATCCTTCTTCCATAAAAATCCTGTGTGTGCAAAAGCTGGACTAATTCCTTTGATGTCTGACATCTGGCGACCCATTGCTTTCTTTTCGCCTATTGGACCACCAGCCATCTTTCACTTGTGCCTCGTCGGTTCTGCGGAAATGAAGACTAGCAAGGTGTCATCTTCCCCTAGAAATACATACTTCAGGTGTGGGGCAATGTCTTCAACTCCAATTTCGGTGCCTCCTCTATTGATGGCTTTGGAAATGGTTCCAAGGACCTCATCAACGACTCAAAGTCCTGCTTCCTGAGAAACCATTTTGGCTCGTTCGATACGCACCATCTATATGCTTGTCCCCAAAATGATCGTAGCCCACTAAGACTCTCTCCAAAGGGTCTTGTGAGTCAACAATCTGAAGAGTTGATTATTGATTTAGAACTGATATCTGATAGCTCCTCATAAATGGTCAGTAGCTTCATGGCCTTGTACACACATCAAAAACCTCTAATTTGTCATGTCACATGGTTAGGCTGCCCAGCAGCTTCACGTCAATCAAGAAGCTCTTGATTTCAAGAAAGGACGTCCCAAAATAAATCCACCGGGAAAATGAGGGAGCCCACTTGCACTAGCATCCTCGAATACAGTGCGGCCAATGAACCGATCCAGCTAGGCTGCCAAGATCACAGTAGTTGGTCTAGAAATTTGCCCGGCCAAACTTCTTGAACACCGATGTCGAGGCATCAATTTTATGCTTGCTCCCAAATCATATAATCCACGAGCTCGAATAGATTGCCCAATTGTAATCTGAATAGTAAAGCTCGAGGATCCTTGACTTTGTCGTCAATGTTCTATATTTGGGAGGTGCTCTTGATGGCGCCACCGTAGCATACTACAATGTCTGCTTTGTTTGCTAAATTGTCCTTGATGTACTTGGCATATTTTGGCACTCCCCGCAAAACATCAACTAAAGGTGAATTAATATGTACCTGTTTCAACACTTCCATGAATTTCTTGATGCAAGCCTTCCTCCTTGTGTTTAATCTACGAGGAAACGGGCGTGGTATTTCTATCTCGTGCCTTTTCCTTCCCCCTCACATCATCATGTTCTCAGCATCTTTCCACCGCTCCAGATTGCTGAGAGGCCTTTCTGGTCCACCTCCTTGAGTTGAATTCCACTCCTGGTGGTAACTGCATTGACTTGCTTGTGATTTGGGTCAGTATCGCTTGGTAATCCTCCCCCGGGTTTGGTGTTTTGAGCTCCGATAAGCGTCCCAGCCCGATACTCAAATGCCTTTGTAGCTAACTACTGGTTTTTCATGTGAACCGCTAATTTCACATAATCAGCCTGCATCTTTCCTTGGTTAGCTATTATGGTTTTGAACATATCCTCAATGCTGCTGGGTGGTGGAGGAGGTGCATTGTTTCCTCTATGTGAGGCCAGAAAATTTTGATGCCCCCCTTGATTTCGCATGCAGTTTGAACTACATCCTTGATGACTATTGCTCCCAAAGAAAAATTCGGGTGATTCCTCTAATTTAGGTTGTAACTGTTGCCATACTGTTGATTATTGTTCCTCTGGACGTTCCCAACAAAATTTACCGAGTCTGGATTTACACCACAACACTCCAATTTAGTGTTCACTACTCCATACTTCACCATACACGATGAACTACATTGGTAGGCTTGTTTAAGCTCCAGCTCATACTGCTGAAGTGAGTGTTAAGTTGATTTTTGCAATGCAACTATCTGTGCAGCAATAGCTGTAAAACCATCCACCTCAAAGACTCCCTGCAGCTTTTCCTTGTTCCTCCTCGAGTTGAATCCTCATTCCATTACGGATTTCCATTTGAAATACGATTTAACAAAGGTAAAGCTCCTCATAAGGTCTTCTCCAATACTGAATCTAACGAAATCTTAGTATGTGGTTCTAAACCCTCAATGAATGTATGCACCAACACATCATTAGACTGGTATTAGTAGGGGACAATCACTTAACATTGACTTGAACCTCTCCCAAAAAAAAGAAAAGAAAAACAGTACAAATTCTCTCTCTATTTGAAACTGAATCGACCACAGAGGTAAAATATTCACGATGGAAGAATAGTATCAAAAACTTGCGAATTCATCCCAAGTAGTGATAGAACTTAGGTGGTTCAGCTTTCAACCACCTCTTTGCTTCCCCCAACAGTGAGAGCGGGAATAATGTAAGCCTCCACATAGTCGGATGATACTCGGCGGGGATATAGGTGTCACTTATCTCCAAAAGATTTTGGAGATGTTGTTAACTTCATGGGGAGACACATGGGTGCCCGCTGGTGTGCAACAACTACACCATATTCTGCTTAAGCTCCAGACCTCCTCCTAGCTTGATCTCGAATCTTTGGATGTTACATTATTTGCGTGTGGGATTGCTCACCCTGGCGTGCCTGGTCTTGCTTCCATCTCTTCGGGCACTAATACTGCCCTTACAATCGGTGGATACATTCTTGCTCCCGAATTGCTTGTCTTAGCAACTGCGGCTTCTTCTAGAAACTTCCCTTCTTTGGCGATGAAATTGTCTCTACGGCTCTATAAATGAATCCACCCAGCTCACTTTTCTCTTGCGACGTTTAGAAAAAATTCAATACCGCATGAGAAAAGGCTAAAGATAAAGTTGTCAACATATTGAACTTGTAAACTAACACTAAGAAAATTAATTACCAATTGTCAATCCCTAACAACGGAGCCAAAAAAAGCATGTTCGAACAAAACTACACGCAAGTGCACGTAGTCGATACAAGTAGTAAAGTGGTTTATTTCAAGCCAAGTATCGATCCCACAAGAATTTGAATTACGGTAATAATTATACTAATTGTTAGTGAGCGATATCGCTATGAAGGTAGACAACCAAACCAATTGTGTTTTATGAGTCAATATTAATAGTCAATAAGAACCTAAGTAAAGATTGTAAATTAAAGTCTGAACAATAGCAATGAACAAGTTGAGGTTAAGGAAAGCATGTAGAGATGTAATTTATTAATTAAAATAAGTCAATCTTCTCTTCGGTTGTTAGATAGGAATAAATAGCCTATAGATTAGATCTTTCGACTCCTATCCAATTAAAGAATCATGGGACCTACATTACACATTTATGTGATGCAAGAACACCATGCTCTAGCCATACATAACAAATTCCATAAAACACTAATACGACTTTCAGATATATTTCTATTCTAAACGTAGATCTTCTCTCAATTTTCTCAACTAAGAAAAGATCATATCCCACCAATTCATCTATCAATTAATTTCCCTTTTCAAAAATCAAAATTGGAATTCTAAGATATACATTAACATTGGCCAAACATTAACGTAGTAAAAACAAGAATTGATAGAACAACCAGTATAGAGAAGATGAAAACTGAAATGATTAATAATTACATGCCTCTACAGTTATCAACAACTTTGAGCAGAGATGAATTAGCAACTCATTTGTGGATTAAACATCTTCAAACAAGTAGAATTCATACAAGCAATTGAAATTAAAGAGAAAGGAAGAGAATTAACCTAGAAATTCTTCCTCTCAGCGCCTTCTAACCACGTTCTTGCTCAAAAATGTAGAATGTTTAAAATAAAACCTAATTGTACTAAATCATCATCAAATAAGTAGAAACCTCAAAAACAATTGAGATAAAAAGATAAAGAGATGAGAAGAACCCTAGAATTTTCGTCCACTCAGCCCACTTTTTGTAACCCACGTTCTTGCTCAACCAAGTCATAATATTTAAATGAAAACCTAAGTGTGCTATTTATACTATTGAAATTTTTCTCAGATAACAAGCAACGTGGCACTTGGAGTGTATCCACGGAGCACTCCCTCCGTGCCACGGGGGTATCGCGGACCCTCTCTTTGGAATTAGGCTGCTCGGCAATTTCTCCTCGGCGTGCCATGACTGCATCGCAGAGCCTGGCCTACGTTCCATGGTGCTATACGTACACACCTACACTAGTAATTGATGATGTTAATAATTCACTTCCAACGTGACACGGAGTGCATTGCATAGCATTGCCTCAGTGTCACGAGCTGTGAACCTCCATTGGAAATTGCCAAATTAAATCATTCGGGGCATAATGCCTCCGCGATAGAGACGTGACACGACTCCATCGTAGAGCCCTTATTTATCTTTGCTCTTCCTTGTCCTTTTCCACTCCTTGTTTCAAGTCCAATTCCCGATCTTTACCAACATATATCTTAGCTTCCCAAAATTCCATTTTACACCATAAAAACAACACTAATCATGTTGGTTAGTATAAATTCACATTTAACTATAAATCACATGAGAATGTACACAATAACGATAGATAAACAAGTCAAAATGAAACATTTGAGTATCACTTGGGCATGCAATTACGCAAGATCACTTGCAAGGCGGCCAGGAGTCAAAGTCATCACGGATATTTTGACGATTATGCTGGATTTGCTCTCACCCGGTTTATGTTTTGATAGACGTAGGCACCACTTTGTCCTATATTTGCTCCGTTAGTGACGGGGATTTGGTATAATGCCCGGTACTTCAACGACCCTTTTCGGTGTAGGCACCTATCGGTGACTCTATTATTACTTAGAGAATTTACCGGGGTTGTACAATTAAGATTGTCAGTCGCTAGACCTTAACGATTTAATTAGACTAGAAATGATTGATTTAGATGTAATTATGTGTATGGATTGGCTAGCGCCATGCTATGCCAATGTGGGTGGACAGGGACCGTCGATTTCACTTTCTAGGGGATGTAGTGCAAAAATGGAAATGCAATGCAGCTACGCCAAATGGTAGGTTCATATCTATGTTCGGGCGAGAAATTTAGTGAAAGGTTGTCTTTACCATATTGTTAGGTTCAGGATATGCAAGCGAGAATCCCCAACTCTTAGGTCATTCTATGGTTTAGTGAATGCCAGGATGTGTTTCCAAATAAGCTTTCTGGTATTCCCCTAGAGAATGAGATCGATTTCTCTATTGACACCCTTACGGACAGCGCAATCTCTCACATTTCATCCCTCTGCGCGAATGGCGCCTGCCGAGCTAAGGGTGAAGGAAGAATTGAAGATTTGCTGGATAAGGGCTTTATCGGGCGAGTGCTTCCTTGTGGGGTACGCGTGATAGTTCTGTTTGTAGAAAGAAGATGACTCCCTATGAATGTGTATAGATTATCGGCGGTTGAATAAAGTTACTATTAAGAATAAATATCCCTTACAAGGACCCAGATGATTTGTTTGATCAGCTGCAAAGGCAAAATATTTCTCCAAAATTGACTTAAGGTTCGGGTATCATCAAATGCGAATTACGAGAGAAAGATATCCCGAAGACAACCTTTAGGACCGGTATGGTCATTTTTGAATTATTGGTCATGTCTTTTGATTGGCGAATGCCCCAGCAGTGTTTATGGATTTGATGAACAGCATCTTCAGATCGTATTTAGATCTATTTGTGATAGTGTTTATTGATGATACAGTATGTTCAATGTGAGAAGAGCTGAACATGAGAGCATTTGCAAACAGTACTCTAGATCTTCAGAGATCTCCGGTTATACGAAGTTCTCAAAAATGTGAGTTCTTGTTAAATTCTATCCTTTCTTGGGCCATGTTGTGTGTCTGAATGCGGGAATCTAGGTTGGATTCATAGAAAATCGAGGCCGGTAAGGACATGGCCTAGACCTGACTCAATCGAGGTTCACAGGTTTCCTAGGGTTATGGGTATTATAGAAGGTTTGTGGAAGGATTTTAATCCATTGTAGCACCATTGACCAGATTGACTCGAAGCGGCAAATTCCACTAGGCCAAAGGGACTTTGCTTGATTTTCCAAGAGCTATAAAATAAGTTAACATATGCTGCTTAAATTATTAGCCTTACACGTAAGTTCGAGTGCTATATTATATACTTTGATGCTTCAGGCGTTGGGTTAGGGTGTGTTCTGGTAAGAGCTTGTGTAAGGTGATTACTATCTTCAAGCAGCTAAGGAAGCACGAAAAACTACTAACCCCCATGATTTAGAGTTAGTTGTAGTGGTTCATGCTTTTGAAAATATGGAGGCATTACATGTATGGTGTACATGTGGATATTTTACTGATGTAAAGCCTCAAGTATATCTTCATGAAAGAGTTGAATTTGCGGCAATGTCGTTGGCTAGAATTGCTGAAAGACTACGATGTGAACATCTTGTATCACCCAAGGAAGGCTAATATTGGAGTCGATGCCCTTAGATGCAAATCTGTGGGAAGCCCTAGCATATTGAGGCCAAGCAATGAAAAATGACGAGTTTCACCAGTTAGCCAATTTAGAAATTCGGGTAGTGGAATTAGAAAATAATGGGGTTGTGATCCAGAATACAATAGTGACATCCTTAGTTGTTGAGGTAAAAGAGGTAGTACGAGGACCCTAGTATAGTACAACTCAGAGACAAGGTTCAACGGGGAGAATTATCGTCCTTTGAGCCCCCTAGCGAGACGGGGTCTTGAGATTTAGAGGTCGACTCTGCGTTCAAGATGACGGGGCTTTGCGGTAGATCATGGCAAAGGTACATTGTTCTCGTTACTCTCTTCACCCGAATCTCAAACGAAGATGTACCATAAGATAAAGGAGATATATTGGTGGCCTCAAAATGAAGAAGGTGTAGGCTGAGTTTGTAGCATAGTGTCCTAATTGTGCAGCGGGGAAAGGCGAACATTAGAAACCTAGCGGACTAACTCAAGATAGTGGTACCTACACGTGGAAATGGGAAGCAATTAATGAACTTTGTAACGAGAGTTGCCTCACTCTAGGTCTAAATTCGATTCCATTTGGTTATTATTATTAAAATTAACGAAATAAGCCGCTTCTTGCCAATCGGGGACTACATTTTCGTCGAAGACTATCTTTGGGATTGTATATTAGGAGATAGTCTGGATTGCACTGTGCCAGCGTCTATTATTTCTGACCAAGGGCATAATTTAGCCAGATTCTAGCAGACCTTTCGAAAGGTTTGGAGATGCAAGTTAATTTGAGTATAACTTTCCATCCCAAGGCAGACGGTCGAGGCAAAATGCCATTCAGATGCTCGAAAGGCATGCTACAGGCGTGTGTTCTAGACTTTGGAGAGTTGGGGATGAGCATCTACCCCTTATTGAATTTGCATATAATAATAGTTATTATTCGGCTATTCAGATGGCGCCTTATGTGTCTCTATATGGGCAAAGATGTAGGCCCCCCATTGGATGGTTCGAAGTAGGGGAGGCAAGGTTGATCGAACCTAATATGATACATCAATCAGAAGACAAGGTAAAACTTATCCAGAGAATTTGCTGAAAGCTACAAATTGATCAAAGTCCTATTCCAATGTCAGACATAGAGTTGGAGTTCAATGTTGATGATTAGGTATTTCTCAAGAGCTGCTCCTATGAAGGGCATGATGATATTTGTCAAGGGCCCAAGCTTAGCCCTAGGTTGATTGGCTCGTATCGGATCCTTTGAAGGATAAATACGATTAGCATATGGTCGAGCGCCTTGAGGGCTAGAATCCATTCATCCGAGTCTTTCACGTATCAATGCTACGAAAATGCATAGGGGACCTATCATAGGTTGCTCGGTAGAGGATGTTCAGGTTACTGAATATTGTCCTACGAAGAGACTCCAGTTGCTTATACTAGATAGATAGGTTTGTAGACTGAGAACTAAATATGTAGCCTCCATTAGAGTCATATGGAGGAACGAAATGTAGAAGAAATGACCTAGGAATCTAAGTATGACATGAGGTCTAGATACCCTCATGGCTGTACTTGACTCAGATTATGCAATTGAGGTAAGATGGTTGTTTATTGTCATGTGCTTATATTGTCAGTATTTGGTTATTCACTTGTATGATATGGATCTATGTTATATCATTGCTTGTAGCATCTTGTGAGGCGACTATGTTGGACTTTTCTGCATTTCGGAGTTTTAGATAGTCCATATTGCAGAGGAGACTCTGCAAAAATTTTCTAGAAATAGTTAAAAAAATTCGTCCTTGAGTCAAAATTACATTCGAGGAAGAATGTTCCTAAGGGGGATGATGCTACATCCTGAGGTTTCTATCATTTAACCAACACGCACGTATGATATTAGAATTTTGAGATGCAGCTATACAAAAGGGCCCGAGGGATGGGTATACGAGCACGGCATCGAGCGAAATTGATACGGGCATATTTATGTGCCAAATCGATACTCAAATGTATAGCTTTTGCCTTGTTTGTCTAATAATGTGTGTACATTCTCATGTAAAATGTACGGAAGTGTGATTTTATACTAACCAACATGATTAGCGTTGTTTGTAGGAAAAACAATGCTTTTGTGAATGAAAAATGAAATGTTGGAAGAAATCGAAGATGCACTAGGGAACGAGCAAGGAAGCGGTTGGATGAGCAAGGAACACAAGGGCTCCGCGATGGAGCCGTGACACTTATTTTGCCATCGCGGATGCAATGCTGCTGGGAATTAAAAAGTGCAAGAAATTCCAGTGAGGGTCCGCGTCCAGGCCGTGCCGTTGGGATTAATTTCTCCGGGTCCGCGATTGCACCGTGGTACAGCGTATGCTCCGCGTGCATGCCGTGCCACATTGGAAGCAATTACGGGCGGACAATTTCCCGAGCTTCAGCGTTTGCACGTGTCACGGAGAGCGGTGCTCCGCGATGCACTCCGTGACACGTTTCTTATTATTCCGGAAAAATTATCTAGTATAAATAGAACACTTAGGTTCATTTTAATTATTCTGAGCTTGGTGGAGCAGAACGTGGGTTACGGGGCGGTTTTGAGGACGAAAATTCTTAGGGTTTTCTCTATCCCTTTCTTAACTCCTTTCAATTGTTTGCATAATTTCCATTCATTTAACGATGTTTAATCTACAAATGAGTGGCTAATTCTCTTTCTTGTTGAGGTTATGAACTACATTGTGTTGAAATGTAATTGTTGAATTCTTGGTTTATTTTATCTTTTCTTCCATGGTTGTTCTATTTAATTCTTTTTCTTACTACGTTAATATCTGGCCAATGTTAATGTAAATCCAAAAGTCGGTTTTCACAGAGGCAAGAAACTGGAAGTTGTGAATTAATAGGATATGATCTTTTCTTGGTTTGGGAAAATTGTTGGGTTGTGTGTGTTCAAAATGGCCTTATGTGATCTTGGGTGTGGAATCGGTTTTGTATAGCTAAACTTGAATTTCTTCTTATCACGAAAATGTAGGTGGAAGGTTCATGATTCTTAGTTGGGTTAAATACGAGAGTTTTAATCCATAGGCATAAGTTCCATCTAGCAGCGGAGAAAAAGATAAACCATGGTGTACATCAATAGTTAGTTTCTTCGCATGTTCTTTGTAGCCTCGGCATGCTCACATTCATAGTTCGGACTCAGTGTTAGATATTTTAGTTTAGTATAAACATATTTTCCAAAATACACAAACTTTTCTTTACACTGTTGTCTTCATATGTTGCTTAGTTGTAGTAAATTAACACTTTAAAAGGTTTCGCCCCGTATTCCTGTTCCTGTGGGTTCGACATTCAAGTTCTTAAAAAGAGCCACTATATTACTTATGCAAATATTGTGCCAGACTCATCAAGTTTGAGCGCCGTTACTTGGGGAATAGGCAATTGGGTAGGTACAGTTTTGTCGCAGTGTTAGTTTGCTATTTCGATATTGTATTGTTGACAACTTGGTCTTGCTTGTATTTTGCGAATATGATTACATTGAACAACGGCAAGAGACAAAGGTTTGGTGGATCCATCCTTAGAGAGCCGGAAAAGCCGGTTTCATCGCCAACGGAGAGAAGCTCTAGGGAAAAAGTGCGTTGCTCAGACAAGCCATTATGGAGCAACCACGAATCCACCAATCGTGCAGGCAGTACTAGTGCCCGAGGTGCTGCTTGAGCCGATTCGCGATGTGGCAATCCCACATGCTAGTAATGTTACATCTAGCATCCGCAAGCTGAGCCGGGAGGAAGGTTCGAGCTTAAGCAGAGAATATGGTGCAATTGCACACAAGCGGGCGGTTTACGGGTCTCCCTCACGAGGATCCACAACAACATCTTGAGGTACTACGGAGATAAATTGTGCTACATCCCAGCCCCAGGTGTCAGATTACAATCAGACTTACTTTCCCATTTTCACTTTTGGGACTTCCAAGAGGTGGCTAGCTGAGCCACAGCTCTATCACCGGAGTGGGATGATCTCACAAAGAAGTTCTGGCCATTCTTTCTCCGGTAAAACAGCAAAGAAGAAGGCTTAGAGTCAAATTCTAAGTTTCAAACAAAGGAAGGAGAGAATCTGTATCAAGCTTAGGAGAGATTCCGTCATTGTTAGAGGACTGTCCTCATCACCATCAATCAAATGATGTGCTAGTGCACACTTTTATAGGAGTTTGGAACCCCGCACAAAAATTTTCTTTGGATTCGGCAGGCTGGGGACAAGCTTTATAAAGACTTACGAGGAACTATACTTTGTAATCGTATTTCGCAGGGAAATCCGGAGTGGAATGCGGACTCTTCAAGGGGAGGAGCAAGGAAAGCGAGTGGAGTCTTGGAAGTGGATGGTTTACAGCTATCCCATTGCCTGAGATAGGCTTTGCCTTGCGAATCGAGTTAAACACCCACTTCCCGGTAACATGAACTTGAGCCAGTCTCAATCCCCGGTAGATACGGTGCAGCAGATTTGGTGTGAAGTGTGCGGAGCAATGAACACTCGGCTGAGTGTTGTGGAGCAAATCGGTTCGGTGAACTTTGAGGAATGCACAAGGAGCAATCACCCCTTGATATGGGAAGTAGCTACAATTCTAACTGGAGGTTCACCCGAATTTCTCTTGGGGTAGCAACAACCATCGGGGCGGAGTTCGAGTCGGGGGATGCGGCGGAATCAAGGAGGGCCATGAGCTATGGGAGCTCAATAGAAACAGCAATGCCCCTCCTCCACCACCATCACCCGAGCGTTGAGGAGATGTTCAAGCAGCTGATAGCTAGCCAAGCTCAATTGCAGGCTAACTATGTCAAATTGGCAGCCGAAGTCAAGAACAATGTTAGCTACCAAGACGCTGGAGTATCAATTTGGGCAATTTCTTGGAGCCCGAACACCGGAGCCTGGGGAGGACTCCCAGTGAGGCAGATCCCAACCCCAAGTAGGTAAAATGCGGTGACCAGAGGGAGTGGTTTGCAGTTGAAGAGTGGAGCCCAGACCACCTCAACAGTGGGAGGTAACGAAGCGGAGGAGAGGAGCGAACGATGAGAGGGGGAAACACAAGATCTTGAATCAGAAAGACCTCCACACCGTTCCCTCAACGATTAAAGAAGCACAAGGAGGCGTGCTTCAAGAAATTCATGGAGGTGCTTAAGCAGGTACACATTAACTTACCTCTTGATGTTTCGCAGTGAGTGCCCAAGTATGCAAAATATATTAAGGACATCGTGGCCAACAGCGAGACTTACAGTAATACTGCGGTGGCCCTTACGGAGTGCACTTCCAGATGCAAAACTGGTTGCCCTGGCTCAAGATCCTAGGAGCTTCACAATTCAATTAACAATCAGACAAGTATCCGAGCTCGTGGTTTATGTGATTTGGGAGCGAGCATTAACTTGATGCCAACTTCGGTATTCAGAAGTTAGGTCTAGGAGTCCTAGACCTACAACCGGTGATTTGCAGCTTGCGGATCGTTCCTTAGCAAGACAAGACGGTATTGTGGAGGACGTGCTAGTGCAAGTCGGCTCCACAATCTTCGGTGGATTTTGTTGTGCTTTGGACTTTGAGCCGACGGAAGTCCCATTTATTTTGGGACGACCTTTCTTGGCAACCGGGGGAAAGCGCTCATAGATGTAGCTACCCAGGTCAGCTAACTATGCGAGCACATGATAAGGTTGAGGTGTTCGATGTGTACAAGGCCACCAAACTCCCGGCCGTGTGCGAGGAACTCTCGTTGATTAACTTGCTTGAGCAGCTAGAATCACGCTTAGGGTGTTGAGCATCGGGAGGGCTAGGGAGAGCCCCCGATAAAGGTAAGCTTGATGAGGGTGTGGACGTCGTCAGAAGACGTCCGTCACCTAGGGGCAAGGTGAGCTCAAACGATGTCGAGCCGAGACGGTAAGCCAGTGGCCTCACGGGAGGTAACTCGTGAATTGTAATTGTAAAAAGCTGTACATATGAAGAAAAAAAAAAGAAGAAAAGATTTTTATTTTTATTTAATATTTTCTAGTATGGAGTGTAACTAGAAAAATAAAAATATTTTGTTCCTCAAACTTTGGAATTCTAACCGATTTCGTGTGGTAAGATGTTTTACAGGTTGATCGGAGGAAAAATGCAAGGAATGCAAAGGAAAAATGAGGTAAGAAAAAAATTTTAAGTGGCAACAGTGAGCACAACGCGATGGCTCCGTGTCACGGAGGAGGGCCTCACGATCCCTCCGTGACACGTTGAAGGCAAAAATCTAGAATTTTAAAAATTTAGAATGCTGCTTGGAGTAACCGTGTCACGGGGCATGCTCAGCGTTACCCTCCGTGACACGTTGACGTGTTAATCGCGACAGGTCACGCCGGGTCACCGGGTGACCCGCGTGAAAATCCCACTTTTTAAACCCCAAAACCCCTCATTTCTCCCATTTTCTCATACCCTCGCGACAATACCCCCAAAATCCCCTCCCCCTCAAAGTGTCACGGCATTAGGATTGAAATTCATCAACTTTTCTTCGATATCATCGGATAAAAGGTATGTTCTTGAACTCAACTTCAATTTTTAGCTAAAATTACGATTTCTAGCATGAACTAGAAGGAAGAATCCATGCTAGATACAAAATTGAGCTTAAATCCATTTGAGTTGTTGTTGATTGTTGTTCTTAGTATCGTTGTGATCATATGAACTCGATAATTACATGCTTAATTGAATTTGGTGTGAAATTATAGCTAGGGTGCAGGTTGTAATTTAAAAAAATTGAATTGAGAATTAATTGTTGAAAAATTGTGGGTTGTGCATGTTGGGTAGATTGAATCGTGTTATGCTTATCGTGTTATGTAGAAACGATGAAATTATCAGGGGATCAAATTGGGTGAAATTTCAGAACTCATCGAATCACATCAAAATCGGGAAATTGCTTAGTTTGAGTTTGTAGAATATTCTTATTTTCTCGTTTTCTTTTACACGAAGGCCATGTGATTAAATGATTATCGATAGTATGTTGGAATTAGCTGTACGAAGTCTAGGTAGTACACATAGAGGTTATCTTGTCAGATTTTAAGAAGGCACGAGGCAATTTTATTTGTGTTTTTAATTTTTTATTTTTTAAATTAGTAATTTTTGTAAAAAATATTTAGAAGTTGGTATTAAATATTTTTTTAAGTATCCAAAATGCATAACGTGAGCTAAAGACTAAGTGTGGGGTGGCCGAGCCAAAACCCAACCTTAGTCAAAGCTAATTTTGACACGACTGACATTGGTACTGTCTCTTTGTTTTTACTACTGTGTGAGGGGATAATGTCAGCAGGCGGGACAAAGCGAGGCGCATCAACATCGGGCGCGGAAGGGAAAAGAGTTAAGACTGGGAGCGCGGTCAGCGGCACCAGCAGTTCCACGCAGCCAGCGCCGCCAATATGGGAACACGATGGGTGACTGAGGAGGGGAAGAAGTGGTATACCAAACACAAAAACAAATACTTCCGGAGGAGCATATTGCAGGAACCATTATGCGATTCCCAGATGGTGCATCGGATTAGCCTGTGTGGGCTACGTTTCATTTTTGACAGGCCCAAAGTGCAATCTGCACTTAATACGAATTCATGTGGAGCAGACACTCAGAAGTCACACCATCAAAATAAGGGGCCAAATTGTCCGTTGGGCCTCACCACCTCAATGTGCCATCTCAAGGGCGCCAAATAGACGCCACGTACTCCGACAGCTGAATATCCACTCCACCCCTATGGATATCAGACGCATTATGAACGGTCTGGCTGCATTGGAGCGAGCACAAGGAGAGGGTGCACCATGGACATTGCCACATCACGGATGAGGCAGGGAAGCCGGATCACGGCCCAAATCGTTGCTCTGTTTGATCCGAGGTGCACATGACAGATGTGACCGGGATGGAGTATGCTGTGCTCATACGATGAAAGGAGCTGGAGATAAATGTCAGGGCAATGATCATATCCTCCATGAAGACCCGATTGCATCAGAACGCAGTGCGGATTCGGCGGGCTCTTGACTACGTTCTGAGGGGCCTTGAGGTCGGAGGAGGCCTAGACTACATCCAGCGAGATGGAGCGGTGTGCATAGTGGCTGCAAGCTAAGGCACCCGACACCCACTCACGGGCCTGTTCTCACATTGGCCGGCGACATGCTCGGGACGATAACTCTCTGTCAGCATGTTACAGATGCTCTAGTTACGCATAGGCGGGAGGCAGAACGCGGAGGACGAGGCTGTGGCAGCTCGGCTTAGATTACCCTTTTGGCGAACGCCGGGAGCACTATGTCGGGTGGGCCCAGCTTTGTAGACCTGTAGATGATGATGTCCCCACGGACGAGGAGACACATCGCGAGGATTCCGACGTTGAGTCGGAGGAGGACGATGGTGGAGACTCGAATATGGGGGATGAGGCGCGACACTGATGAGGAAGTGGAATACTTTGGTGATCGGGAGTTTCACGAACCACCTTTCTGTTTGTAATTGTAAGAACCTTTGGGGACGGTGTTCGATTTTAAGGTAATGAGGTGGGAGTAGTTAGGTGGTCTTTGAAGTTTGCCTTATTTTGTATATCATCGCATGTTCTTTGTCTTTGATGGCTGTGTTTTGTTTTAATGTGACTCTGTTTTTATGTGTATATTCGTTGTTGTAATATTGTTGCGAAGCTGTGGTTGTGTGTTGTGGAATGTTGTTAGCCAGTATGTAAATATTGTTGTCGAAATCATCGATGTTAGTTTTAAAAAATTTTCGTAACTAGTTTTTATTTTGGGTTCTCGGAGTTTGTTTTCGTTCTTTTGCCGAGGAGAGTCCCATTGAACCGAAGTCGTAAATAGTGACCCTTCTCTATGATGGATGGATGACGACCGTCTTAAGGAAAGGTAGTCGATAGGAGTAGTAATATTTCATTTTTTTAATTTTTATCTAGTTGGTTTTTTGTTGGTTGTATCCCATGCATGTTGCTACTCTATAGCTACGGCGTCTTTGTTGCGTATTGTACATAATATTTATAGCAAAGATGATTCATAGAGAGCATGCAAATTTTTGTATATATGTAAGACATATGCCATAGAATTCGATTCGGTGTGATTGAGGCTTAATTTTGAATTCTTGTGATTGTTGATTAAAGAATGCTGTGAAGTCATCTTGAGTTGAGCATGTGCATCGAGTGTATAGTGAGGATTTGTTTATTCCATGCTATTGTCGATTGTCTAGAACTTGCCTGTCATGTGTACGAAAAGCGAAATGGGGTGAGTGTAGTGTAGGAAAGGATGTAGGCGTTTCTTTGTAAACCAAAAGTTTTCTTGTTTTCCTTTTCATATCTACATGAAGATTAAATCCTAGTTAGCCCGTTGAGCCTTTAGCCTTTATAAATTTTTCTTTTACGGTTTTCTTTTTGTCGAAAAGAGGTGTGAACCAAGTTAACCCCTACTTTTCATGGTCAATAAACCAAATCCGAAGCTCTTAAGCGCTCAAGAAAATGTATAATTTTCCCATGGTGTCAAGGAGTGAAATGATAAAAAGAAAAGGAAGGGAGAAAAAAAAAAAGTGATGAAGAAAAGAAAAAAAGAAACCAAGAGTCGAATTGAAATGGCGGTTTGAAGGGAAGAAGTTGTTTAACTCAATTTTCTCTTCGTTAGTCTGATGTGGTAAAGACATGGTGGATAAATATAAAGATAAACTTCAAGAGAAGGAGGAGGAAGGAAGATAATATTTCTGGAATTTGATGGGATTGTAAAGCGCTTAAGGAAGCTAGATTACTATTAGTTGTAGTATATACTAGTTAGCAACATTATAACCCGTTAAGTCCTACGTGATCTTACATCACGCATCCATATATTAGTGGAGTAATACACTAGAGGCAGGCTTATAGGTCATGACACAATGCATGAATTCATTTGGGAGAGTGAGCGAAATTGTGCGTATACCATCCCGACATGAATTTCCTTAGAGTTCATGTGACTAAAACAGAGTCTCTTATTGTTGTGAGGGCACATGTTTGATGATAGAATAAATTCATGTCGGATATCTTGGTCAGCTAATGCAGGTTTGCGATATCGAGTTGATTCTTGTGCTAGGAGGTCTTGATTTATTAAGTGTCGTTGTAATGATGATACTATGCATGCTTTTCTTGATGATTTGTTGTGAACATAATCAGTATAACCGTAGCTCGGATTGTCGAGCCAAAGTAGCCATGATGGGATATCAATTTCATGAGGTGTATAAGTATTGTTAGAGGACGAACAAGATTTTAAGTGTGGGGTAGGTGATAAGGGGCATATTATGCCGTCGATACTCAAATGTATAGCTTTTGCCTTGTTTGTCTAATAATGTGTGTACATTCTCATATAAATTGTACGGAAGTGTGATTTTATACTAACCAACATGATTAGCGTTGTTTTGTAGGAAAAACATCTGCTGCTTTGATGAAGAAAAATGACATGTTGGGAGAATCGAAGATGCACTCGGGAACGAGCAAGGAAGCGGTTGGATAAGCAAGGAACACAAGGGGCTCCTTGTGATGGGCAGGCTGCGCTGCCATCGCGGATGCAATCTGCCTGGGAATTAAAAGTGCAGAAATTCCAGTGAGGTCGCGATCCAGGCCGTGCCACGTTGGGATTTAATTTCTCCAAACTTTGCAATTCCATAGAGGTCCGCGATTGCACCGTGGCACGCGGCCATGCTCCGCGTGCATGTCGTGCCACGTTGGAAACAATTACGGGCGGACAATTTCGAAGGCTTCGCGTTTGCATCGTGTCACGGAGGCGGTGCTCCGCGATGCACTCGGTATGCGTTTCTTATTCGGAAAAATTATCCTAGTATAAATAGAACACTTAGGTTCATTTTTAATTATTACGACGGTGGAGCAAGAACGTGGAGTTCTGAGGCAGTTGAGGGACGAAAATTCTTAGGAGTTTCTCTCTATCCCTTTCTTCTTCCTTTCAATTGTTTGCATAATTTCCATTCATTTAACGATGTTCAATCCACAAATGAGTGGCTAATTCTCTTCTTGCTGAGGTTATGAACTATTGTATTGAAATGTAATTGTTGAATTCTTTGGTTTATTTTATCTTTTCTTCCATGGTTGTTCTATTTAATTCTTGTTCTTACTACGTTAATATCTGGCCAATGTTAATGTAAATCCAAAAAGTCCGATTTCACCCGAGAGGGCAAAGAAACTGGAAAGTTGTAATTAATAGGATATGATCTTTTCTTGGTTTGGAAAAATTGGGAATTGTTTGCAGCGGGATAGAAATATACACGAAAGTCGTATTAGTCATGTGTGGAATCGGTTTGTATAGCTAGAACCCAGATTTCTTCTTATCACGAAAATGTAGGTGGAAGGTTCATGATTCTTAAGTTGGGTTAAATACGAGTTTTAATCCATAGGCATAGGTTTCGACCTTAGCCGGAGAAAAGATAAACCATGTACATCAATAGTTAGTTTGTTTACATGTTCTTTGTAGCATCAGCAGCATGCTCACATTCATAGTTCAGACTCAACTGTATAGATATTTTAGTTTAGTATAAAAACATATTTTCCAAAATACACAAACTTTTCTTTACCTTTGTTGTCTTCATTATTGTAGTTGTAGTAAATTAACACTTTAAAATGTTTCACCCCGTATTCCTGTTTACGTGGGTTCGACATTCCGGTTCTTAAAGAGCCACTATGTTACTTGTACGGCCCGTACACTTGCGGAGCTCATCAGCAAGCGGGGAGGATGGGGCGAGACGAGCGCAGGCGCCGCGCCATGCCATCCCGGCGCCATGGCAGAGCGCATCGTGCCTCTTACGGCATGATGGACGGCGCGCCTCACCCCTAGGCCACTGCCCCACCTATTTATATATAATCAAGTGTAAAGTTTTTCATTTTAAAAGTTCCCCTTGGTGAGAAGAGAGAAAGTAAGTGTGGGTTTCTTTGGTTTTTAGTCAAATTATCTTGCAGCTAAACTCCGTCCAAACAAAAATTCATCTTGGATAACGGAGTTCTAGGCCTATGAGAAACATCCACTGCTGAGTTATTCCTTGAAAATTCCTTGGAGTACCGGGTCGCCCCGCCAAGTAAAGAGTTGTATAAATCGCTTCTAATTGAGTCTTAAGCAACTACAAGTTATAGGTAATCATTTCTACCTTCTAAACTCTAGAAATTTGTGAGTTTTCTGCTAAATTAAATGGAGTTGAATTATAGTTAATATTCTTGAAAGATATCAATGGTGTCGAGTTTTAGTAATAGCCTTATTCTCTCGGCGAAGGCTGCAATTGGGTGTAGTTTCCAAGTACGAGGGTGAACTAAATGGATAAGAGAGAATCGGCATTCGAGGTATTTAAAGTGATTCCTTTCGGCAAGTTATTCCTATTGCTTAAATTGATATTATTAAAATTGTGTAGTAGCTTATGCACCGTAGTGTTGTGGTTAGCTGTTTGAGACAGACTGAGGTTGTGACATAGTATCCTTTGTAGGGAAGTTGTAGTTAGTTTTGTCTATCGCCATAGGTGACGAGGGGATTCACTATTAAGTTATCTACCATTTAAGGAAATTAGTAGGTGTTGCTGCCACGTTCAGGTCAAAAAGGCCCTAAGATTAGCGATTAGCACCTTCATTAGTTAGGCAGCATACAACGTAGTTGAGTAATATAGTGTTTAGCTCTATAGATATATATAAAGGTAAGTTCTCTATGACATTGGCGTCTCTTGATGCCTACAAGACTAGATCATGATAGAATACCTCCAGTTAGTGGCACCAAGGTTTCCGAATAGATCGGGTGATAGCTTTTCAAGTGAACTACCTAATGTTAGCAACCGAATCTGATTGTAAGGCCGGATGGCTCGGATATAGTTTAGGAGCCCGGATGGCTCATGTAGTTCTGCAGAGGCAGACGGCTCAGTTACGATTCTGAGGAGCTCAAATGGCTTAGATACGATAATAGGAGCCCAGATGAGTCAGATATAGTTACAGGATCTAGATGGCTCAAATACGGTTATATGAGCCCAAAAAAGGTTTAGATATATTTACCGGAGCCCGGATGACTCGGATCTGATTACAAGAGCCCGGATGGCTCGAGATACAATTCTGGAGCCTAGACAACTCCATACATGATAACAAGAGCCCATAAAGCTCGATTCTGACATCGAGAAGATAAGTATACCATAGTTACCGGCCTATAGTGACACAATAAGGGAAGTGGTGCTTCTTACCCAGGCTTATGGGGGGCCAAGTGGGATTATTCTATGTTGTATGTATCTTTAAGGATTATGAGGTCTAGGTTAGATTCTTGTTTGTATAATACTTGGTAGCTAAAGTCTATATTTATGAAATTTTGCAGCTTAACTTCTAGCCCTTATTACTGATTACCTCTCCAACTTTATCATCTTTTCTTTAGTCATTATTTCTTGTCTTACATACTCGGTACATATATTCTAACATAAAAGATTGTGGGCGGCTACATGCCTGCGGTGCGGACGATGGCTCAAGACCTTCCTAGCAGCTAGGAGCCAGGTTTAGCACCTCCAGTCAGCTCCTTTCTTCGAAGTTGATAGTTAGAAGGGTTTTCTCTTTTTTACCTGATTTTGGTCGTCGGGACCTTGTCTCGACTACTATTCCTCTAGAGGCTTGTAGACTATAGTTTTACAATTGGTTGTTGTTGGCCTTGTGGGACCTATGTATGTTATGATATTCTACATGTTGGCCATGTGGGTCTATTTTACCTAGTTAGTTAGCAGCCTTATCATTATAGTGTGAATATGACCGCCTATTTTCTTTCTATTGTGACTAGACATCATGGTGGTCTTATCGTGCACATAGGATCCCTTCTTGGTTGTTGTTGGTTATTTGGTTTCTTTTACAGGTTTTCTGCGTGGCCTTGTCGGCTTGAGGTTGTATTTACAACCAAGATATAGGCTGATTGTTTTTCTTGATTTTGAGTTGCTAGCGGGCACCCGGCGTGCATATATCAGCCAAGTCAACCCAGGTTGCAGTGTGGCATTAGGTGTCAGTCAGGCCTCTCAAGGTGGGGCATGACAATTTTATATTTTTAAAATTATAAACCAAAACCAAATTTAATTAGTCTTTAAAACAATCAACCATTCACCATGTCCAAAACCCTAGAATAGTTTAACCACTCATAGAAAAGAAAAATGTGAATACTTAGTCGTAATCATATGAAAAAACGAGTAAGAAGAGAAACCTAGTTGTAAAATTGTGTCTTCCTTACAAACAGCTTACAAGCTTTCATAAAATGAGCTTCTGGAATGTAAAAATATGAACTAAGATCGATAAAAGATGATCTCCCCTACTAAAAATGACCTAAACATGTATTTATAGATGAGCCTTCAAAATGGCAGCTTCTGCCCTTCAAAACTTGGCTTTAAAATCCAGTATTTTTGCACCAGAATAGCCCTGGCACACCGCCCCATATGTCTCACTATACACATACCCATTCAAATTTGATCCACAAACTCCAAAATGTATTTCATTCAGGATATTGGAAGCCTCTTTAGCATCTACCTTAGGGTCACAAATCTAGAGTCCTCTTGTACAATATTCCCCAGCTTAAGAAAAATTTGCTAGTCAGTCTCGAATAGTTCTCTTTTGATTACCATCATGTACTGGATATTCTCTAGATTGAATATATCCTTTGATATCATGGAACCAAGGTTCACTATCAAGTTCTTCTTGAGCACATTCACAATATGCATCGTGATCGCGGATCTATATATGTAAGGATCGATATGAGTCCTGTTGGGATTTTGCCATTAAAGACAAGGTTGCGAAGGCATCAGCAATCTCATTATGAATTTTGGGAATATATGCAGCTTGCTAATACAAATCATGAGCAAAGATTTTGTAAGCAATCTCAATATGCTATGAGCTTTGAGTCACAAGTTTTCATGTCTCCTTGAATTTGGTGGACTAACAAGTCTGAGTCCCCTAACACTAATACCTCTTGAATTCCCATGTCAATAGCTAGTCTTAAACCCAAGATGCAAGCCTCGTATTCTTCCATATTATTGGAGCAGTGAACAGTTGGGCTGTTTGGGATAATATTTTCTGATTCGAGACAAGAAGCGCT
The DNA here is from genome assembly GCA_018107945.1 of Datura stramonium. Lineage (NCBI taxonomy): Eukaryota > Viridiplantae > Streptophyta > Magnoliopsida > Solanales > Solanaceae > Datura > Datura stramonium. Next base: position 165,814 of record JACEIK010001085.1, read on the forward strand.
TTCTCAGCCCTTTTCATTAGCGGCTCCATCAAGAAAAACTTCCAAATGGTGTGGTTGCTCCGAAAATAACTACATCCAACACATAATACCTCTTCATTAGGAAAATATGTCTTTAATGGCTCATATCCTTTATCAATGGGTTTTCAACCAAAATGATCTGCAAGCTTGGGCTCATTATCGTCCATGTCACGTAGACAATGTAAAGTGCGCTGAGCATATACACATATTTTCCAAGTCTTCCTGTGGGCATGACTTCTAAAAATATACTTTAAGGGATCCATGCGAGAAATGAGTAAGTGGTGTAGGACGAAAGGTAATGCTTCATCTTGTGCAGCCCAAGTTAGGAGCACAGCATGTCCTTTCGAGAAGAGTGTACTTTGCCTCTCATAGGTGGTAAATTCTTCTTGAGATAATAGATGGCCTACTCCTTTTTCCCTGTGATGTCATATTGACCCAATACACAGCCAAAAGAGTTTGTCCAAAACTGACATATACAATATCAAGAGTCTAGGTTCGGGGAAACCAATACGAATTGGATTTGATAAGTATCCTTTGATTTTGTCAAATGCCACTTGACATTCTTCAGCCCATTCAACTATAGTATTACTCTTCAACAACTTTAAAATGGGCTTGCAGGTGGTTGTGAGTTGGGCAATGAATCTACTAATATAGTTCAACCTTCCAGTAGGTTCCATGCCCTCAGGTTTTGCAATCTTGCATGGTGACAATTCTTGAATAGCTTTTATCTTTGAGGGATCTGGCAAGTACCATGGCGGGCAGTATAAATCCCAGCAGCTTTTTAGCAGGACTCCAAATATACATTTTGTTGGATTAAGTTTGAGATTATATCTGCAGAGCCTTCCAAAGATTTTCCAGTCTTTAACATGATCAAACCCTGTATGTAATTTGATGATCGCATCATCCCGCATGCTTCAATCTCTTTATGCATCATGTCATGAAACATAGTGGTCATTTCCCTCATGTAAGTTTCTCCATCATTTTTTAGCCTAAATGGCATGAGTCGATAACAATATATCCCCTATGAGGGGATAAAAGTTGTCTTTCTGCATTACTCATTATCATAATGATCTAGTGGTACCATACGTAACAATCCACAAAAGATGCAAGGTCATGCTTGGCACAGTTGTCTAACAAAATATGGATGGTAGGTAGTGGAAAGTCATCTTTTGGGCTTTCTTTGTTTAGATCACGATAATCGACACACAATCAAACTTTTCCATCTTTGTTTGGGACCGGGACAATATTGGCCAACCACGTAGGATATTGAGCGACTCAAATGACTTTTGGCCTCCGTTGCTTTGTAATTTCCTCTTTGCAATTATTGCACTCATGTCAGTTTTCGCTTCCTCAACTTTTTTTGACCTGGGGGAATGTTGGATCGGTTGAAACATGAACTACTGGTGGGTTCTCAAACCAGGCATATCATCATACGACCATGCAAAGCATCTTTGAAGTCAAATAGATCCTTGATTATCTCTTCCTTTTATTGTTGAGCTGTACACTTACATAGTATCTCTAATATTTTCATGACCTCCTAGTGATTGCCTCTGTTTCATTCATCATTAAGGTTTGATTTATTCTCAAATTGTTTGTAATCCTTGCTTATTTCCTCAAATACCTCATCCTCATCATATTCGACTTGTTGGTTCATTATTTCCTGATTAAATTAAATTTTATGATCTGACTGCAAATTTTGCATGCATGTGTACTGAGAGTGGAATAGAGCGGCTATTACAAAAGAAAAATAAACAAGTAAATATTAGACTAAATGGAAAGAAGGGGAAACTGCATTTCATTGAAAGGAAATATAGGAGGGTTTAAAGATAAGAACAAACAAGCTAAAGATCCGAATTACAACCCTGACATAATTGGTCTGAAGGAAAACAAAACAAACTACCAAGACTCCTTCTTGGTGGGGAAGTGAACTCCCAATTATTGAAGTTGGACATCAGGGCCAATAAATTGCACATCTACGTTACTAGGACCCTCTCCAATTTCAACCATATCAGCCTCGATAAACATGTGCAAAAGACCAACCAACTCTATCAGCATCAAGCGTTGGCTCTAGGACTTAGCATCGGCTCTGGTGAAAGACTTGTTGATTGGCAGGATTGGTTGGGTAAGCATTTCTGTTCACTCTTTCACTTTTTGGCGCTCTTTCTATCTTCAAAAAGTGGGTTCATACCCCAAACCCAAAGGTATCAAACTTTCACGATATATTAGTTGAGCTATTCCTTGTAAAGACATCTAAACCTTTCCCTAGTTTAAAACCATACTTTAACATTTCATTCACCGCCATAACAAACATAAGGGGCAATTATGGTCATGGAATAAGATTTCCCTCTAGGATATGCTCAACAACCACTACCTCAAGCTTGATAAATCAGTGCCCCATCTACATTACTCACCTCAATAAAGGAAATGGAGGAGTCTTTGTACGTCGACAAGTCCCCTTCACCATGAACAACTACTTCTTGTATGTCATGTTCAAACTTGATCATTTGATGATGTAGATGGGACTACCCAGCCTTATGAACCCAGGGCCTTCCCAATAATAGCTTGTAGGAAGCATCAATGTTCAACACTGAAAATTTATGGAGTGAAATCAGCCAGGCCTATTGTCCAGCAGGAGCTCTATCTCACCAATGGCATTTGTTTTGTTCCATCAAAAGCTCTAAAACTTACATTATTGGCTATAATCCTTTACGAACTAACATTTAACTTTTGTAAAGTTGATAGAGGATAAATATTTGCCTGGGGCCTCCATCAATCAAGACTCGGGTGACATAAGAATGCTTGCATTTACAATAATATAGAGGCATCGGTTATGCCAAATACCTTCTGCGGGTAGTTCGTTATCTGAGAAGGTGATCATGTTTACCTCCAAGATTCTTCCAGTAATTTGCTCCAATTGATTCACCATAATCTCACTTGGTACATGTGCCTCGTTTCAAAATCTTCATTATGGCTTTGTGATGTTCATCGAGTGTATCAACAAGAACACAACAAAGAGATTTGGGCCGGAGTTTTCCTCAACTGCTCCACAATAGAATATTCTGGCGACATCATCTTTTTCAAGAATTCTTTAGCCTCTTCCTCGACCGGCTTCTTAATTGGCAATTGGTTATCTTAGACTTGTTTTAGCCTTTATTAACTCTTTTGGGGTCAAACATCTCCCGGAAACGGGTTAATCCCCCACTCCGTCCACTTCTGCAATAACTTCCTTCCCCTTATATGTCATCTCGGAGTAGTTATAGTTCCAAAGGACTATCTTGGAATTAACTATAGGAAGTTGTGGCACTAGTTTAATAACAATGGGTGTGATAGGAATCCTTTCACAATTAAGAGGAGCTTGCGAACTTCCTGGAACAATTATCCATTGGTTGCCCTAACATTTAAGCTCCTTTCACAATTAGCATGGGAGTATACGAGGGTCCAGATTTTATTGACATCTCGTTTACTATTGAAGGCATTAGTTTTATCAAATCCACAATATTCATTGAATTTTCCATATCGGTTTTGATCTTAATAGTAGTCTTGTAGGAAACCATAGACTTTCTAGCACCATGTATCAACTCTAGCATATTTGTTTCAATATGGATTGGTAAAGGTTTTTGGTTGATGTTTGATGCATCCAAGCTTTGCACTACAATTTGATTTGTATCAATCGGATCTTAGATCGCTCTCTTCATCTGACATTTCATTGCCTAAGGAATCAGAATAATTTGCACATCTTAGAATCTCTATCACGACTCAGGTCATGCTCATACCTTAGACTCTACAAGTGCACATCCTCTGAATCTATGCGGATCCTTAGTATGGCTTATACAGGATGATACGGCTCATCTTGCGATCATTCTTTGGCTTGACACTTGCAAATTCTGCAAGAAATTCTGCGGGTGCTGGGGTACAGCTCATGCAAGACGGTACAGCTTGTACTAAGACATAACTGGAAAGCCATTTCCACATATTTTTTCTCTCTTTTTCCAAGAATTCAACTCCCGGACACGATTTTCTGAAATAAAGTAAAGAACCTCATATATATACATACATAAGTCCAAGCATTTTTTTCTATGATTTAAGCATCGAAATAGCTATAAAACCATGGCACATCAGTACCTACTGGTTTTTAAAAAAGGCTGACAGTCTAACTTTAGATATGAGTTCAAGATCCTATTTTCTTTGATGCATTGTGATGCCGACTTTAGACCTATCAAAATCAATACCAGAAAGTATTTAAGTTCCCCTCGGACTTTTATTTTGAATTCCCGTTTCAATGACTTCTTTGTATCCTCATTCACTTGCCCCAAGCTTCTGTTGTGATCAACATATCATTAACATAGACCAAAGTTAGTGTTGTTCCTTCAACTGATTTCCTAACAAACAAAAAAGAATAAATCATGCGACTTTTATTGAAATTCGAGTCTCAATTAAAGCTTCCAATGGGTTGTGGTTTCCCTTTGTCTTGGAGCTTGTTAAGACCATATAGTGATTTACTAGTTTGCCACACCTTTTTCCCAGTCTGAAAAATCCCTGAGGCATATTGTATATCTCATCATGAATATCCTATGCAAAAATGCATTATACGCATCCATTTGATGGATGCACCAATATTGAATCCTTCAAAAATAAAATGATTCGACTATAACCATACTTACCACAGGAGAAAATATTTTCTTGTAATATATACCCTCTTGTTAACTGTAGCTTTTAGCCATCAGCCTTGCTTTGAACCTCTCAACCTCCCTTGTTTACTTATACATTATTTTATATATCCACCTACATCCTATTAGACGTTTGCCTATTGGTAACTCTGTAATCCATAATTTATTTGCTTCAAATGCTTGTAAGCTTGCATTTCCTCCACCCACCTAAGATCTTTATGACTTTAAAATTGGCACTAGGTTTGTTAGTGATGAAGTGGCTGCAACATATGTTTGATAGTAAGATGATAGATGATCACCAAGCAACATAATTGGATATTTTATATTGGATATTGCACCTCTTATTATTCCAAGATAAAAAATCGTTCATCATACAAGAGGTTTAGTCCCACAATCGACCTCTTTGTCTCGATAAGTATTTGAGTACTACTAATGACAGTCTTGTTATAGGAGTTGGTTGTATCACTACTGAATCTAGATATAAATCATGAGATTCCTAGATATACTATGGTAGACTCATTGAAAGGATATTAGACTATGAAGTTGGACTTTGACAAGGACTACCTTCTCCTATAAAATCGTTGCCCATAGGATCATTATTTACTTGTTGTTGACCCTCTTAAGTGTTCAATATACTAGGACAATAACTCTAAAAGTTTTCAAGATCATACATTATTTTTGAATTCATTAAAGTTTTCACAAATAGATGTTGGGTTATTCTAAGTGTGTGGTGGATAAAGGGAACACACTTTCTCTAAACACAACATCTCTACTCACTAAAAAGATCTTGTGTACATATCATACAAAATATATCCTTTTTGAGTCTCAAGTAACCCATGTGAATAAGTCCCTTTGAACTTGGTACCATTTATAAGACCTAGCTAGAACTTTGGCAAAACACGAACAAACCAACACTCCCTAAGATGTGCTATTGAGTTTCTTTGTAAGTCTATCATAAATAGACTAAATGTTGATGACTTTACTTGGCCTCCTATTAATCAAATAAACTGCAACTAGTACACATTGTCCCCAAAACCTTAAGGATATTTTAACTTAAAACCTTAGAGCTTTAGTAACCTCTAAAACACGTTTATGCTTTCTCTCAACCATTCCATTCTACTGTATAAGGACACGACCTTTAATGTAGTATCCTTATTTAGCAAGATAATGATATATTGAATTAACAAGAAGAGCTCTATCTTATTGTCGATCTCGGCACCCTCACTATTTTCAGTGAGTTTTACAAATTGAATAAAATGTTGAAGAGATACATACATCTGATTTATTCTTTAAGTGAAACAGCAAGTTATTATAGTAAAATCGTTCACTATGAGAAAGTATTTATTGCTATCAGATGTAGTTATCTTATGTAGACCCTACAAATCAACATGTGTCAAATCAGTTGTCGGTACTCTTGATAAAGCTAACTTGAAAAACTAATCTTATATGCTTAACATAAGGATAAACTATGCACTTATCCATTGTACTACTAATTTATCTGCTTATTTATAGAAAATAATTTATTTATCAGTATAGAAGAAACATGTTCAAGTCTCCGGTGCTATTTCTTTATGGCCAACCGCTTTAATGTACTTTGTAAATTGGTTGTATATTTTACTATGGATGATAAATGTTGTAATTCTCCTTATATCAATCAATTATTGCAAATGATGAATGTTGTAATTGTCCTTGTGTCGACTGATTGAGAAGCAAATATAGTCCTCCTTACTCTTTACCAACTTCATTCACCTTGCCATTTGTCAATTCTGAAAACACGAAGTGAAAAAGTGTGATTGAGCATCCTATATCCTTGATTACCTTGCTGACAAACATCAAATTGTACTTAAACTAAGGAACATGATAGACATTTGTAATAGCACTTCTTGCTATAACAGAACTGGAACCTATGTGAGTAGTTTGGGGATATATCACCATTGGAAAATACACATTCTTTTGATTATCGGTTGGCCTGCCCGACTTTTTGGAGAGAACATACATTTATTAGACACCATATAATTTCTTACACCAATATCAATTGTAAAAACCTTAGTATTTTTAAAAACTAACAATACTTTGCTTGATTTTATAGTTGCATTAGTACTTTTTAAGTAGAACCCGGAATACTAACAAGCATCTCTAAAATTTGACCATATTGTCCTTTAGTAAATGTACAACCTTGCAGTTGTCTAGCACAATCCTTAAAAACTTTAGAAGTGTCTTTTGCATGAATCACCTGATGACTCTCCCCTCTTGATGTTGCTATATTGGTATTGAGACCATAAGTGAACACACCTTGCTAAATCGGTTCTGTGTTACTCGGTTCTTTCCGACACTTTATGCTACACTAGAATTTCCACCAAAGGTCTTCTTTTTTTTTTTACTTGAAGTCGGGTGGATACTCCATAACTTGGCATTGATCCTTACTATGACCCTTACATTACAGAATAACATATTATATAGTAGTTCTTCTTGAACTTATGCTCACCTAGATGAACACGGAGAGCGCCACCATAATTTCCACTAGAGTGACTACTAGAGCGCTACCATAATTCCAACATAATGAACACTAGAACTGCCACTAGAATTTCCACCCGTCCTTGAACACATGATTGTAGAATCCATGCCATTTGAAGACATTATGTTCATTCCAGGACTCCCATTACTGGAAGCCAAAAGATTTCTCCTTCATAACCAACTATTACCACTAATTAATATTTTCCAGCGGATCCGCTTCGAAAGGATTGACTTTTTCTATTTATAAGAATCATTTAGACCCATAAGAAATTGATATAACTTCTGTATATTCAGATGTGCAACAAAACCCCTAGACTTTTCACACTCACAACCTAGAGATAGCATAAGCCTCCAAATTCAGCCCACGAGATGTTTGTGTGTTTTGTATAGTACATAGATGTATATATTGTTCCGTGCTATAGAGTAGAAATTTCCTTTTGAATCTTTTGAAGGATTTGGAATGATATTCTCAATCGAACAACTCTTTCATATCCTCCCTCACACTACAAGCATTAGACGCAAATGTAACACCTCCAAGAAAACTCTTGGACACAAAATTCATGAGCCAAGAGAGATAATATTCATCCTCTCTTCATGACCCCATAATTCTTCTCTAAACCTTTTTTGCTTCAAAAACCATCAACTAGCCCAATTTTATTTATTTAAAGAAGAGCCAATTTCATCAAATGATTTCGCAATTTATAATTTTCATTTTCCAAGTGATTGAAATGATATTATAATGCCAGCGATATCAGTTGGGTAGCTCTGAGGGGTGATTATAATCAATACCTTGTTTCAATATTCGATTGTGGTGTGGAATTTTCATTTCGGATTTGAAGTTGACCCATTATTTGTAGTGTAATGCCCCGAAAATCCTCAGACAAGACCTAAGGTTGAAACGGAGAAAATAGTATTTTCTACACGGTCATAGAGCGAGTCGTCCTTGTGACGTGGGGTGAACCCGCAGTCGTAAGTGACTCATGGGGAAGGGTTAGGACTTGGTTGAAAATTATAGGGTGAGTGATCACGGGTGTGACCACGAGTCATGGTCAACACCACGAGCTGTCATGTGAGTCGTGGTCAAGGGTTGGACGAAAGTTGTAAAAATGGGCAATGTACCTAGCGGATGGATCACCATGAATCACTTCGGGTACACCACGATCGATGTCCCCGTGGTGAGCCACAAGTGAAGCAAGGAAGTGTACTCGATGGATTATGACCACGAGTCATGGTCATAAGGCACAACTCGTCAAGTCCCTCATGGGGACTGGCAGTCAACGTTTCCCCTGCGAGTTTACTAGGAGCTTTTTCATAATTTATATGATCCTAAGGCCTATACTACATCGTTTTAAGCATATTTTGATGAATTTAGAGGTTGAATAGTTTTCATCCTCATTCATCATAGTTTCTAGAAGAACGTTTGTAGAACTCAAGTACTTCTCTCAAGGAAAAACTAGGGCAGTCAACTTCTCCTCATATTCTCAAGGGATTTTCTTCGTATTTCTTCATCGGGTATGTGGGAATTCAACAAGGGAATAGTTATTCTCTTGTATCCCAAAAAACCTTTTTCTAATTTTCTATATCAGTTCAACCCTATGGATCTGAAATGTAGAAAAATTGTCAGATTAATTTCATTAAGATTTCCAGTGTATATTTCTCATGATTTTAACTGCTATTCCTTATTTCAAGACATTTACGGTATCTTGTGAAATAATATAGCCTAATTCGATTCGGTAAATTTAGGAGTCTTGCGGGTTGGACTACTTTACTTGTAGCTTGATTCTAACAGATTTGAAATCCCTATATTATTAGTGTATGTAAAATTTTAGTCAGATATTTACATGTCAAGTCTCGAGTCAAATTATTAGACTCGAGTGTTTTCCCGAAATGTCGGATGATCGGGTTGACTACGGTTAATCCCTTGAGGTGTTGGTGGTGCCTCCCGGTTATCGGATTTTAGTGGTTGTTTAGACAGTTACAACACTTCCAGATAAGAAACTCTAACCAGTCTTAGAACCACTAGTTTCTGCCTCTTTTTGTTCTTTAGATGGTTACGACACTTCCGGATAAGCAACTCACGGCCGGTCTTAGAATGCAGGTTCCTAATCCCAGGTCCAATAAGACTTTTCAAGGTACTTCCGAGATAAGTATCCTGACTTAGTCTTGGGCCCCAGCTTCAAGCTATCATCTTGTCAGTAGTAGTCATGTTAGGACTATCCAGTGGGAGTAGGACATAACACTGGGTTCCAGCGCACCAGGTTCCTAGAACTACATTACCACTGTGTGAGTTAATTTTTAATTGGCCTTACTGGCCGTAGACGATGATCTAAGTAGTCCATGTCTTTATACCACGGAAAGATATATTGGGTCCTACCGATGAGATATGTACATCAGACTCCACATCAAGCTCACGTGGTTATATGTCAGTTGTAGACTTTCCCACTAGTGGTTCGGTTGATCTCATATTAGCTTAGTTAAAATAGTTTCAAAATACTCATCAGATTAGTTAGTACGGTATTTCAAACTAGTATCTCAGATTTAGAGCATATCTTTGACCATCGAAAGGGTCATTTGACTATCTCAGTATATCACAGTTTATTCCGTTTCAACGTTTCAGTTGGTCATTGCATGTCTTTAAAGTTCAATTGTTTTATTCTATGTGTTATGGTTTTTCCTACTTACTCGGTACATTCAAATGCTGACACCTTTATGATGTATCATTTTTATGATACAACTGCAAGTTCTCAGTCTTAGCACCGTTAGCAGATTTCACCCAGAAGTTTTCAGCTACATCAATGGTGAGTCCTCATCTTTCGAGGAAGAGGATATTTCTTTTCAGTTGTATTTCCTTCATTTAGATTTAGAGTTAGCTAGGGGGCTTGTCCCAACAACTCATTCGATAGATGTCTTTCAAAAACAGACAGAGTTGAAGATTTTTAGCTTTTCCAGTTGTTTTAAAGCATGATTTAGTTCTTCTTCATAAATGTTTTATTTTATTATTTAAAAGGCCTCTATGTTTTTAGTCAAAATGCCGGTGTTATGATAGACCATGGGTTGACTTAGGGTAACTGACTCAAGTACCGTGTCTTGTCCAGGAGTATAGACTCGGGGCATGACAAACTTTGTATCAGAGCACTAGGTTTAGGAAGGTATCCTAAGGATGTCTGAAAGTCGCATTGGTAGAGTCCTTTTCATGGGTGTGAAGCACGCCACACTTATGATAGGGAGGTTGTGAGACGTTATTAGGAAAACTCCCTTTTTGTTCATACTATTTATCATGCATTGAAATTCAATTCCAGAAATGCTTTCCTAACTCGTGCTTTGCTCCATTTCAGTGAAATCATTCCTCCATGATGTGGTAATGGAAGAAGAATTAAACCCAACACCCAGGCACAGACCACCGGCTCAGTGACCCCTTAGGATGACTCTCGGTGTCCTCGAGAGTTTAGAGCGGCTATCCTGGCTACTCGCACAAACAGTCACAAATCAGGTGAACCAGCAGGTGGTTCCGGTCAATAATAATGGGTCCGCAACAGCTGCCCAAGTTTCAGGACTTCACCGAGATGAACCCTCTTGACTTTCCATGGATCTAAGGTGGGAGAGGACCCAAAGGAGTTCATGGATGAGATCGGAAGACCACCCGGAATTACGCGGGGTGTTAGCTCCTCGGAGAGTGCCGACCTAGCTACCTACCAACTGAAGACGTAGCTCAGATCTGATGCACGACCGATGGAAGGAGGAGACCAACGGGAGCGGGCGATGGAATGGGAGGAGTTTACTACCTTCCCCTCACATATTCTCCCCTCGGGAGCTCGGTGAGGCTAAAGTGGCTGAATTTATGAATTTGAAATATGGGTAATCAGATGGTGGAAGAGTACGCAGCGGGTTTACGAGATTGTCTAATATGCTCCGGAGATGGTAGCCCAAGCCAGGGGCTCGCATGTTGAAGTTCGTTAATGGAGTATCAAACTTGGTCCTCAAGGAGTGCAGAAGGACCGCAGTAACTATCAAGGACATCGATCTCTCGGCCTCATAGTTCATACCCAGAAGATTGAGGCAGAGAAAGTTAAAAGAGACTTGGAGGCGGGAGAACAAGTGGGTGGGAGCGCGGTCGGATTATGGCCACCGGAGATCTGGTGGTGCCACCCAGCAACGACGACGAGGGCTCGGCACCCCGCTAGCCAACGCCACTGCCTTCTAATCCCGCAAAGGATCGGAGGGTGGAGCATCGGCTCACGATCCGAGTGCGTTGCACCCGGCAATGCAACTACAACTACTTGACTTGCCTAAGTATGGAAGAACCATCTAGGAGAATTCCTTTAGGATTGAGAGGGATGTTTTGGGTATGGACAGCTTTGTCATCGGCTCAAAACAATACCCGTCAGCATAATGGGGAGATCACAATCCACCGCTTCAGCTCAACGGGCAGAACTATTTCGGCAGGCCAACACTTCATGTACGGATGGCGGCCAGCACCAAAACCGTTTTTATGCTGTCTCTCGTTAGGATCAAGAGAGCTCACGACGTGGTCACACAAAGGCATCTTGTCTTTTCCATCTAGATGTGCATGCCCTACTAGTTCAGGGTACGCTTCTCATTGTGGCTCACTTGCATGTAGGTATCAGGTTGTCCTCCGATCCGAGTCCTCTCAGAACCATACTCGGTCTCCATCGAGTTGGCGAGTGAGTTAGAGCCAGCCGGGTGTATAGAAACTACCACGTCTCAATCTTGAATAAGGTCATTCCAGCTGATCTTGTAGAGTTAGACATGGTTGACTTTGACCTCATTCTTGGCATGGATTGGTTACACTCATTTTATTGCCTCGATCCAGCTAGGAGAACTAGGGTCGTCGGAGTTCGGAATCCCAAATAAGCCTTGATTTTAGAGTGGACAGGCAGTAGTTCAGCACCTAGATTATTTATTTCCCACCTTAAGGCCAAAAGCTTATTTCCAAAGAGGTGTATTTATCATCTAGTTCGGGTCAAAGATTCCGGCTCCGAGACCCAGACTATTCAATCCAATTCCGGTTGTTAGTGTGAGTTCCCCGAGCGTATTCCCGAATCTTCCCGGACTTTGTCCTGGCGCAGGAAATAGACTTAGACATAGACCTCCTCTCGGATACTCGGCCCATCTCGTCCCTCCTTATAGAATGGCTCCATCGAGCTTACGGGATGAAGGGCTTGACTAAGGCGTCCTCGATAAAAGGCTTCTTTAGGCCCAGCATCTCTCCATGGGGTGCTCCAGTATTATTAATGCGGAAAAGATTGTTTACCAGGATATGTATCGACTACCGTCGGTTGAATAAGAACACAATCGATACTTGGTACCCCACCAGGTTGACGGCTTGTTCGATCGGCTTTAGGGAGCGATTGTTTCTCAGGTGACAGATCTTAGGTTGTGAGTACCATCAATTAGAGTCAGAGAGTGTGACATACCAAAAATAGCTTCAGACTCGGTATGGTCACTACGAATTTGTGGACATGTCTTTGGGACTAACTAATGACCCCGCAGCTTTCATGGACTGATGAACAAGGTTTTTAATCCATATCTAGACATGTTCGTCATTGTGTTATCGACGACATTACGGTATACTCAGAAACAAAGAAAGATCATGCTAACCATCTAAGGATAGTGCTACGAGACACTTAGGGGCAAACGGTTGTTCGCTAAGTTCAAAAATCTTGAATTGGTGGAAATCGCGGCTTTTCTCGATCACGTGGTCTCCGTGAGAAATTTATTCGAGATGGATCCTCAAAATATAGCCGCAGTAGGTCAGCCTGGGGCCTACTTCCCCAGCAAAATGAAGCTTCTTGGGTCTACCGGTTGTCTTAGATGTTTTGTGGAAGGTTTCTGCGCTGTTGCATCCCCTCGACTAGGTTGGCTCGGAAAAGGTGAAATTTCAGTAATTAGGATGCGTGTGAGAAGAGTTTTCAAGTTCTAAAGACTCAACTCCACTACCGATCTAAGGTGTTAACATCGGAAGGAGCAGATGAGTTCGTGGTGTATTATGACGCTTCCAGGAGTTGGACTTGGTTGTGTTTGATGCGGTGGGGTAAGGTGATAGCTTAATCCTCCCGGACAGCTCAAGGATTCATGAGGAAGAACTATCTGACTCATGACTTTGGAGTTAGCGGCCCAGTGGTGTTTTCATTGAAAATATGGAGGCACTACCTTTATGGGGCTCACGTGGATGTTTTCTCATTATAAGAGACTTCAATATGTGTTCGATCGAGAAGATCTAAATCTCCATCGAAGATGGTTGGAGCTGCGAAGGACTATAACATGGGCGTGTTGTATCACCCAGGGCAAAGCCAATGTGGTGGTTGATGACCTAAGTAGGATGTCTATAGGGAGCGTGGTTCAAATTGAAGAGGGCAAAAAGGAACTGGCAAAGGATATTATCACCCAGGTTAGCTCGGTTGCAGGAGTGTAGTTGGTTGATACGGTTGAGGGGTGGAGGTAGTAGTGCAGTGGATCGATTCCTCGTTGGTAGTTGAAGTTAGTCAAGGCGGATGAAGATCCTATATTGCTTAAATTTGAAGGGAGCGGTTCGAACGAAGTGGAGGCTTCTCCCAAGGGGGGAGATGGTGTACTCCAATTCAGAAGGTAGGTTGTGTGTCATAGGACGTAGGTAATTTGGGGCAGCAGAAATGCTAATTTTGAAACACACGGCTCGAGATATTCCATCCATGGGTGCTACAAAAATGTATCATGATTATGGAGATATTCTTCGGTGGAACGGCATGAAGAGACATCAGGGTAGCTAAGTGCCCAAACTGCCTGACAAGTTAGGTGGAACATCGGTTGCGCGGGAGGTATGACTCGAGATATCAGCATACCCACATGGAAGTGAGAGGAAGTAAATGGATTTTATTGAGGTTCTACCTCATTATCGTCGGCTGACACGACTCAATTTGGGTGATTGTAGACCAGATAGACTAAGTCAACACACTTCCTCGATTAAAACTCTTGACTCAGCCGACGATTATGCTAGGCTTTATATCGGGAGTTGAGTCGGACTTCATGGGAGTTCCCTTTTCCATCATTTCGGATAGGGTACCTATTTCATCTCTCATTTCTGGAAGTCTTTTAGAAGGGACTCGGTACCCGGGTCAAGCTCAACATAGCATTTCACTCGCAGACAAATGGACAAGTTGAGCGGACTATACAGACTTTAGAAGATATGATGAAAGCATGTGTGATCAATTTCAGGGCGGTTGGGATGATCACCTAACTCTTGCTCGAGTTTGCATGCAACAACGGCTACCTCCGATATCTAGATGGCACCGTTCGAGGCATTATGGTAGGAGGTATAGATCTTCTATCAGGTGGTTTAAAGTTGTTGGGCTTCTCTGATCAGGCCAGACTTCCGGATTCATAAGGCTATGCGAAGGTACAACTTATCATAGAGAGGTTGAAAATAGCGTAAGCCTTCATAAATCTTATGTTGATGTAAGGAGAAGAATTAGGTTTTGCAGTGGATGACTGGGTTTATCTAAAAACTTCACCCATGAAAGAGGTGATGAGATTTTTTGGAAGAAGGAAAACTCGATCGGTGTTCTTAAGGACCCTACGGAATTTTGAAAGCGGGTGGCGGGTGTGGCTTATGAGTTAAAAATACCTCAAAGTTAGCATCGGCACTTTCAGTCTTTATTGTCCTATTGAAGAAGTGCATCCATGATCCAACTTCTATTGTGCCACTAGGCAGTGTGACAATAAAGATAGTCTCTTATAAAGAGGTCACGGTTCGGATCTGGACCATCAGGTTCATAAGTAAGAAACAAAGAAAGTAGTCAAATTTTTGTGGAGGAATCAGCATGTTGAGGGCTAGAAGGGAAGCAGTAGATATGATGAATAAGATACCCACATTTTATTTCCTTTCGGTTGAGTTTCGATTTAAAATTATCAATTTTCTCCCTAAAACTCTCTTCGGTTTCATGTTTAATTCATGTGCTTTCATGTCAATGTATGTAAGTGTGACTCATAAATTTAATTCGTTCGTGTAGTTCAATTCGGAGGCAGTCATTCCGTCAGTTTTAAGCCTATATGTTCAGTATTTAAATATGGTGATTTGCATTTCTCTTTGCTTTTACGTGTTTTCCAACATTCTAGGGAGAACGTTCCCGAGGAGATATTGTAATTCTCGGAAATCTAGACAGACTCGAGGTTAAAAACGGAGAAAACAAGATTTTCTACACCCAGGTCACAGAACGAATTTAGAGGGTTGGACAGCCATCCCCCATTTCATCACTTAGACTCTTAGAAGGATGTTTAGTAGAACTCAAGTCCTTCCTCTAAATCAAAAACTAGGGTAGTCACTTCTCTGAGATTCTCGAGGATTTTCTTCGGTTCTTCATTAGGTATGTGGGAATTCAACTAGGGAATAGTTCTTCCTTGTGTCTCCAAAAACCTTTTCCTAATTTTCTCTGCTCCAGTTTAGCCACGTAGTTTGAAATGTAGAAATATTGTGAGATTAATTTCGTTAAGATATCAAGTGGTATATTTTCATGATTTTAGCGCTTATTGGCTATATTTCTAGACATTAACAAGAATTGTATCTTGTGGAATAATTTAGCCCTAATTCCAGTTCAATAAATTTAGGATCTTTCTTATTGGACTAGTTCCCCTGTAACGATTCTAACATATTTGAAATTCCCATATTATTAGTGTGTGTGGAAATTTTAGTCAGATATTTACATGTCCGAGTCTCGATCAGTTATTAGACTCGGTGTTGTCTAGAAATGTGTTGATCATTTGACTACAGTTAATCCTTGAGATGTCAATGGTGCCTCTCAGTTATCAGTATTAGATATGATTGCCAGTTTATTGGTTCTTTAGACGGCTACGACACTTCTAGATAAGTAGCTCGACCAGTCTTAGAACCAACGGCTTGGCCCTCAATTTGTTCTTTAGAGAGGTTATGATGCTTCCGGATAAAGCAGCTCTGGCCAGTCTTAGAACACCAGTTTCCAGATCTGGTCCGATAAGACTCTGAGGATACTTCCGGATAAGTATCCTGGTAGTCTAGGACCCCGACTTCGAGCTATCGGCTTGGCAATAGTAGTCATGTTAGGACTATCTAATGGGAGTAGGACTTATCACCGAGAGGGCCGGGGTTCCAGCACCTAGGTTCCCAGAAATATGCCATAAGTTATTTTTATTGGACTTGGCTGAGATAGTGATCTCTCACAGTCCATGCCTTTATACCTGGCGGGGGTATATTGGAGTCCCTCTAGATAGAATTATTGGCCACCTTCGGACTCCACGTCTAGCTCATGTGGTTATATATCGATTATAGACTCTCCCACTAGTCAGTTCAGTTTAGTCTCAAATTAGCTCAGTTAGAACAGTTTTAGACTACTCATTCAAATCGGATTCAATATAGTATTTCATATTAGTATCTCGGTCGGGGCATGTCTTTGACCATCGGACGGGTCATTTTGACTATCTCGTATATCATAGTTTATTCAGTTTCAGTGTTTCAGTTGGTCATTTCATGTCTTTACAGTTCAGTTATTTTATTCTCCATGTTATGGTTTATCCTACTTACTCAATACATTCAAAGGAAATCTTGAAGCATACCTTTTGTTGTATGGTTTTATGATAAAAAATTATGATTCTCAATCTCGGCTTCCGTTAAGCGAATCTCGCCTAGATGTTTTCAGTTGCATCAGTGGTGAGTCATCTTTTGAGGCGAGGATTATTTCCTTTCGATTGTATTTCCTTCGAGGTTAGATTTAGAGTTAGCTGGGGGCTTGTCGATAACTCATCGGATAGATGACTTTCATACAGGACGAGTTTGATTTTTTTAGTTTTGTTTCGGTTGTTTTAAAACTTTATTATTTAGTTCTTCTTCATAAATGTTTTGTTTTATTATTTTAAAGTTTCTACTATGCATGTTTACTCAGAATGCTAGTGTTATGATAGACCATGGGTTGACTTGGGGTGCACGGCTCAAGTATGGACCTAAATCCGGAGAGTATAGACTCGGGCGTGACAAGTATAAGGTTTAGCGTCTCCTACTCACTTAGGCAAATCCCACATCGGAAAAGAGGGAGAGTCCTGAGGCTGTTGTAGTGTATTGGACTAAATACTATGAGGCGCCTTTTGGGTTTAGAATACCCAAGGGAAAAACTATGCAGGTTTTGACTGGGAGGCGGACAATAATACTTCAGGAGTGTTGGGCTAGGATCGTTACAGGTGGTATCAGAGCCGACTCTCCTTCTCGTTCCGATGGTGGGCAAACCTCGGCGAGGATGTTGAGTCCCTACAGAGGGGTGAGTATGAGTTGGCGTCTCCTACTCACTTAGGCAAATTCCACACCATAAAAAGAGGGAGAGTCATGGGCTATTTGGTAGTGGATTGGACCTTAATACTGTGAGTGCCTTTTGGGTTTAACGCAGGGACAAAACCGTTCTGGGCTTCGGCCCAAGAGTGGACAATACTTCACAATTTGGGGCTAGGGTTGTTACATGCGGCAATTGTTGAGATTTTGACTCAAATGCAGCTTCATATTCGCTAACCCCATTTTTGCAATTCCTTCAAGAATCGATTGAACTCTATACACTCGAATTCTGAACTTGTACTTTTTAAACTTTTGATTTCTTGTTTCACAAAAATAATTTCTTGACTCACCTTCGGGCCGAACTCAACATTTGAGAAGAAAGTCTTGATTGTAACACTTTGATTGTACCTTGACTTAGATACTAATTACCAGCTAAAGCCAAGCTCTGATACTTTGAACTATTTCTCGGTTATGAACATGAAGAAAGGGAATTGAGAGAGAGAGGGTGAAATCAATATTTTAACTTGACTCAATTGAATGTCTTTTTGTAGAGAATACACATATACATAGTTGTGCTTAATCTTGCAACTAACTAACCTCTAAGAGTTCGTTAATTAAATTGATTTAGCGAAAAAGGCTCTTATACCTTTAGTATTCTATAGTTCACATCTTAACGAACTCAGATATGCGAGAGCATGTTAATTGCAGAAAAGAAGAGAGGTGAGTATGAGGAGTATTGATTATTATCATGAATCGCTCTCAACAAGATATTAATGAGTGTATTATAGAAAATGTTAATACTTCATAAACCAATGTAGTTATTATTATAAGCGGAATAATAAACATAACACGGATATAACATAAATTAAACATGTACAACGATAACATTTAATGAAAAATTCATAATCAAATAAGAAGAATCAATATGAAGTATAATGATTCAACCTTTACATTGGAACCATCGGTTTTAACTCTTTATATGTGTGTACGCACTATCAACGGTGGACTCATGTGGGACGGATTTGATGCACACACAATAACTGGAGTATGAACAACTCACACGTCTAAACTCAATCCTCGAGTTGTGGCCAACTCACACGCTCCTAATACAATTCATATTTCCAATTCTTGCACCAAAGCCCACATTTTAATGTATGACATATACAAAATAAATATGCATATGCACGGTACATGGTCAAATCTATCAACATGTAATCCAGTTATATGTAATCTATAATGTTGAACTAGCATTTAATAAAGGCACATAGCGTTACACTATCATATAAAGACTATCTACTTAGTCATGCCATAGATTAGCAAGTAATGCACAACAAAATACTTTATCATATATTACCCAGTTCCTGTATATATGCTAATTACTTTTTTTTTTTAATAAATAAAATTTTGTTAACAAAGTGATCATTACGGCTCAAGAGATAGCACCTGACACCATGGCTATGTCTCAATTAACAGCTTATCTATATTCTACTTTGCCTCATATTTCAAGCTCCTATACAGTTTTGTATAGTCTATCTTTAATTAATATAATCGTCCATGTGTCGTAGAGTCGGATGAAAAATCTAGTTAGAATATCCAACATTATTGCACACCATCCTCTTTCAATCTACTTTCTGAAATTCTCCTCTAAACTCATTATACAATTTCTTGATGGAACACTTGGTGAGCTTGATGAACGTATTATAGCAGTAAACAATCTTCTCAATATTCTCACATAAGGAGCAACATTATATGATCGTTTATTTGTAGAGGTGTACAAAGTCGGGTTTGTTGGATCTTTAAATACCAAATCAAACTAATAGTATCGGGTTTATAAATTTACAAACCAAATCAAGTCAATAAAAAGTCTGATTTTTTTAACCTTGGATTTTTAATTTTTGGGTTTTTTCGGATATTTTCCAATAAAGTCTCCATACAAAAAATTATAACTTATAATTGAAATATTTTAAATTCAAGATTTAAATAAATAAATCAAAACGAATTTAAAACCGAAATTCAAGACCAAGTTGTCAACAATCTAACCAACATTTTAAACTCAAGAAAAAGTTCATTATTAAAAAATAAAATATTGATAATTAATAAGTCATAATAAAAGTGATCATACTCTAAAAGTACTAAGTCATGTCAAATAAAATATCACTAATAAGTATTAATTATATAACTAAATATTTTAAAAATTAAGTTATTTATTTTCACAAGTGTAAAATTAACTACCGCAAAAGTAAAGAATAGAAATCTAATATGTATTATTAATAATATTCCTAGTGTTGAAATTACTTCTTTTGCTAGTATTAATGTGTTAGTTTGATTTGGGCGTTATTTGAGTTACTAACATACATTTATGAATTATAAAACTCATTGGATCATTCATAATTCTAAGTCCTAACTTGAAAATTATACATGTTAAAAGACAAAAATGATGAAAAGTTAAAATTATTTATAAATTACATAAAATATTTATAAAAATTATATACATATAATGTCGGGTTTGGTTTATTTAGTTTGACTTTTATTAGTTAAATCAAACAAAATCAATTCTGAGTGGGTTTTTCAATACCAAACCAGAATTGAACCAAATCACTAGTTGAATTTTTCGGTTAGAATTATCATATTAGTTCGGTTGTCGGTTTCTTTGTACACCTCTAATTTATATGATATCCTCATATATGTAAAACAAGTTTAATTTGAAAAAATTCACTCATTGAGATTAAAGTCTTAATTTACCTTGGTCCAAATGAAGTATTAAACTGCTAAAATAACTTTTCCACATTCGGAACTCTCCAAATGGCCCAATTCTACGTTGATGTTATATTTTGTCTTTCTACATTTTGAATTAATTTGCCAAGCTTCTTGAATTTTAAAAAGATTAAAATATTTATTTATAAAGTCAAAAAATATTTTCATATTATTTTTGGTGTTAGTTTATCGTTTCATTTGACAAAATACTCATATATATATGGCGAACTACTCGATCTATAGATTTTTCATCTATATCCAATCCCAACGAGAATAGAAGTGAGTTTCTTCCGGCCTACGGCTATCAACATCGGCCTACGGGAACATATGAATTTTAAAAATCCCCCTCCATAGACAAAACTGACCTACTCACACTCTTTTTAGGGCTTCGAGAATAAGTATCATATTAGTCAACGATCGGGGCCTATCCATTTATCAAACTGCAATTCCTTTACCCACCTCTAGGGTTGACCCGGGTGACCTCACGAGTCGTAGATCGACCATGACTCATGGTCAAGCTCGTGTCCTCCTCACTCAGCCTTGCCACACCATGTGACCGCGAGTCACCTCTCACGACTCGTGGTTACTCCTAACAAACTCACCTCATGAGTGGATTGCAGCTGACTTCAATTGTGAATTTTGAGTTTTCTCCGTTTTCACTTCGGGTCCGATCCTTGGAGTTTGGTATAACATTTAGCCTTCTTCCTACCACTACACAACTTCCAACTCAATCCAATATATTTGTTTAACTATGTCTCACTTGCCCGGAGTCCTGCCTATCGACCTCTCCATAAATACCATTAGTAAACACTAGGTTCAGGTATTTTCAGGTCACCATGATGTCAAATATCCATCCTCCCCACGAAGTTGTATTTCCTTTCAAGGAAAATAAGCACAACCAACTAGCGGTTTGTCAATATGCTAGACGTGAAAAGGAATCCGATTATTAGTCATAAAGATTTGGATAAAGAACTCCATAGTCTTAGGAAAGCCATTGATGAAGAGTTAACGCTTAAAAATTATCACATTTTGAAGTATGAAAGATTTATGTGTGCATCCAAATGTTGAGCTTCCACCAAGGTACGAGCTACCGAAGTTTAACACTTTCAGCAGGGAAGGAGATCCCGTCACTCATTTAAGGACTATTAGATGGAGTTAATCGAAGTGGACATGATGAAGCCGCACGAATGAGATTATTCATTCCAAAGTTTATCGGGATTGGCACTTGTTTGCAGTACACAAAGCAGAACTTTAGCAAAATGAAATACGTGGAAAGATATGGTTTGTGATTTTGTAAAGTAATACAAGTTCAACATCGGAGGCGATCCGCACATGACCGATTTGCTCAAAGTAAAAAAAATGCCTCATGAATATTTTCAAGAATACGCCACACGATGGAGGTTAGAAGCTTCAAAAATACATCCTCCACTACACGAGGAAGAATTGATCTCTGTCTTCATTCCAAATTCAGAGAAGGCTTATACTGTATTAAGCTACTCGGAACTTGTGCCCGCAACACGTGATTTGATTCGTATTGGTAAAGAGATAGAAAGTGAAATTTAAAGAGGAATAATTGTAGACAACTCAGCTACGAGTTGATCACCGACCTCCCAACCGAAGATATCAGAAAAATTTGCAAGGCAAAAATAATTCAGCTTGTATGACTAGACCACAAACCATCAAAGTCATCAACTTTTGCAATCTCATGCCACTTCCAACCCTTACGATATGCCTCTCGGCCTCGTCATAAGCAAAATTTTCTGCATGGATGCGACAGTTTACCAAGCACAATCTCGCTCTTGACGATAGAAGAAGATGAAGTCTTTCTCCTTCACTACTCTAGATGAGCCACTGGAAAATATATTTGAGAGAGATTGAGAGAGAGAAAGGGAATTCTTAACCAAACAATTCATACCTAAGCATCCATCTTAAACTTTGATCTATATAAGAGTTGCTAAACACCACTCAAACATTTAAGGACATGACACTGAAGATTGTCCTGCTGAGATTCACAATTCAAAACATGATTGAAAGTGGCAAGATAAAGCCCCAGCAAGAGCCTTCAACCAACAATGGTTATATGCAAGCACAAGCACAATCATTGTTAAGGGGGATCCATCTAAATAGGCACCAAGACATTTGATAAGAGAGCGTGCAACAAGTCAAGGGGACTGATAAGCACGATATACAACTTGAGAATATCATTCTCTATCCTCCCTCCTTTAGGAGTAGCTACTATTTTGCAATCCTTTTCTAGACTTTTGTAATGAACTACGTCCGACCTAATTCTGTGGTAGCGGGATCGTGAGCGCCCATTTTGTATTCGGTCTTAATATATTGGTAGTGGGATATGTAGGTGTTCATTCTGATTCAGTCTTAATATAATAAAAATTCTCATTCCCCATAGCCAAAACTGGAGCAGCTTCAGATGGTCTATCATTTATTCAACAAAAATAAATGTTGAAATCGCAAGCTATATTCGCATCATCAAAATTGTCCCAATGCCATAAGTAATGAGAAATGCAAATTCAAAGAAAAAATTTAAGGTTCAATGCAAGGCAATCATATACTTTTATACTAATAGGTTTTCTTTGAGTAATGCAGAGGCCAATTTGTGTCATTTTTGAATGATTACTTCTTCAGATCAAGCTCAGCACCAAGAAAGATAATACGAGATTCAAATGACGGATGATGCAAAATTCATACGATTTAGATTTCAAAACTCACAATTTTTCTTTGAATACAGAATTTTATTCATGACATTTTGGCAAAGTGGAAAGATCCTTAAGTTATTGGTGTCGCACCATGAATGTTCGCTATTACTAAAAGACACCACGTCGGGCCCTCAACGCATTATGAATACTCATTGCGTAACTACATTACTAACAAGCTCTCGTATCACATCATGAATATCGGCTACTACAAATCGGGCATCATCAAGCTCAAATCGACATCGCATCAAGCTCTCTGCACCGCATTAGTACTCGAATTTGTAAGTTTGCATCATATTGCAGGTTCGTTCACCTAAAATAGGACATGGGTTAGATCCACACCTAAAATAGGACATATTGGGTTTTGTCCACGCTTGAAATGGACATGGGTTCGTCCACCCTAAAATAGGATATTATGGGTTCCGTTCACCTAAAATAGGATATTTTGGGTTCTTCCACCCTAAAATAGAATATTGTGGGTTCGTCCACCCTAAAATAGGATATTTCAGGTTCTTCCATCCTAAAATAGGACATATTAAATTCATGTGCCCTCTAATGAAATATATTGCATTCATCCACCTTCTAATGGGACATGTGCATTTCAATACTCCCTCCAAATAGGGCACATTAGGCTCGTCCGGCCCCGCAGCAGGACACCAAGGGGCGTTATTGTCTAAAGGCATCATCTCTTCATGACCCAAAGACACCATTTCATTGCCCGAGGACTTTATTGTTGCATATCATAATCCAAAGGTGTCATAGTCTTAGGGCGTCATCTTCATTTCCTAAGACACCATTTCATGGCCTAAGGATATTACATTTGTATGCGGCCCTATGACGTGTCATAGCCTAAAGACATCATCTTCATCGTCTAAAGGCATCATTCATGGTTTAAAGAAATTGCATCGTGTTTAAATTTTTGTAATAATTTGCATTTTATTATTAGTCATGCCAGAACAAGGCGTTACTTTCTACATCAACATGTATTCCCGCCGAAGCAAGGCGTCATTTTCGATTAAGCATTACATGTTATCATTCAAATTTTCTATTAAAAAATTCCAAGCTGTGTTTCTGTAACATTTTTACTTAGTGTGTTGCAGAGTTTGCAGCGAGCATAAGTTGAATTAGCTCTTTAAGATTTAAGGGAATGCAACACATTCAACTAATTGTATCTAGAGCCTTAGATTCGGAATGGATATATCCATTCTATAATATATGTCATTATACATTTATTTACATTTCACTCTTTATTTTTATTAGCTAACAATTTCATTCAAGACTTGTGGAAAAGAATAATACATGTAGCAACAACGGATATAGCACAACGTGGACCTACCTCTAGTGATTGAGGGCATTGCTTGGTGAGAAATATCAAATTCATAAGCTAGAGTCATAGGCCAGTTCTCGCTCCATTTCCTCACTGATTAGTCACCCATACTTCTAAATTTGGAGTACATCACTATTCTTTTCTTACCATCTTTTTATAAAATTCTTCCCAAACTCGGCGAGAAGACCGATTGTCAATCATAAATTGGACATTGGGGGCAAAATTTTAGAGGGATTCATAAAATTATCCATAACTATGCAGCTGAATTATAGCCGACACTGGAATTAAATTTTGAGGCATCCTCAAAATTCTACGTAATAGATCCACGCCCGAGCTATCGGCTGATTCCCCTCTCTTTAGGGATATTTAGGTAGTTCAAATTGAAACACTGTATTCCTCTATTCGTGCTAAAACCTTCTCATCTTCCGTCACAAAAGAACCTAGTGTGATCATAATTCCACACTTGGGCAAATTTTAAAATCGATTAATTTTCGATGACTTTCGCTCCTTGAACTACATATAGCCTGATTTCTCATGGAGCAGAGATATGTAAGTAGCTCAAAAACCGGAAGCTCGGTCATAATTTCTCAAATTTTGATTTAGTTTTGCTAAAAAATGTGTCAGTGGTCGGCCAAAATTGCTACCTCGTCAATATCTTCGCCCAAGGAGACTCTTACATCATCATGAATTAGAAGAGGGGCAGAGTTGTAGACACTCAATTTTGGCTCTCAACATTTTTAATTAATTATTTTGAGCTTACGAAATTCTTAAATGAAACAAAAATGTTTAAATTGTTTAATTTTTAAAATTATTAAAAAAACAAAAAAAACATGTAATTTAATTAAAATTATATATTTATAATATATTTTTTTTATTTTTTTTATTTTTTTTATTTTTTTTATTTTTTTTATTTTTTTTGAAGATATTTTTTCCTCATCTTTTTCTTTTTAGGTATTGTTTTTTTATTTGTTTAAGTTTGGAAGCTTAATTAAATTAATCGATTAATAATGCATCTTATTTTTATTTATATTTCAAGGATGAGATGATTTTCATAATTTAATTGATTCAATTTTGTCAAATTAAGGTTATTTTATTAAAGAAAGTGGCTACAATTGAAATGAATTTGAAATTATTTTAAATTGCAATTCTAACCACAAATTTAGTCAAAAATCTGCATGATTTCTCAATCCTTGCCAATATTTTTCAGCCAATCCATGTGCGCCACGTAGGCAATCACATGGATTATGCTTCTTACCTTTTAATCTCAACCACTCAATTAATATACATATATATATATATTATATATCAGATTTTTATTAAGATTTTTTTACTTTATTTATTTATTTTATTCCAATCCTAACCGTCTGATCTAAATCAAACCATCCAAATTAATAACCCGCCCATCTACCCCATGTTTGACCTGACCCACCTACCTAAATAACCTGACCCAAACCCACCTAAGCACCCCTAATCCCTTCTCTCCCTCACCTGTCAGAAACCAACCCCCCGCCCCCCATCCCTGTAACTCTCTCTCTTCCTCTCTCCTCAACGCCTTCAGCCGCTTTCACCGCGACCCACCGCCTCTCCGACCATCGGTAATCCCCTCACCCCAGACCCACCCCGTCCCTCTACAGTACCCGCGACCCCTCTCACTATCAGATCCCTGTCACCTCAAGCCTCAAGACCCAAAATTTTCCTGTCACCATGTCCCGCGCTGGCGTGAGGAAATCTTCAACGAAGGAAATCCAAAAGTAGGTAAGTCCACTATCGAATCCCTGTCACCTCAAGCCTCAAGACCCAAAATTTTCACTGTCACCATGTCCCTTTGGCGTGAGGAAATCTTCCAACAATCCAAAAGTAGGTAAGTTACCATACCTTTGTCAACTTCCTCTGATTTTCTCTATTTTCTCAAGATACCCGTCTAAACAAATTTGAGAATTTAAATTTTGAATTCTCAAAATTTTTCTAATCGTTAGAGCCCTCAGCTCTCCTATAAAAGGGAGATAGATGGTGAGGGGGAAAGAGGAGGAGAACTGGTAGTAGAACACAGATGCCACACTGAGAAATAGAAAAAAAAAATAAGAGGAAAACACTGAGAAAAAAATAAAAAGAAAGCAGTGATAAACAAAAAAAATACAACACACACAGAGGCAAAAATACAACAGCACACACGCATAAACACAGAACAAATTGGATAGACATATACAATTAATTTACTAATTTTCTGTCATCTCTTCCTGTTTTAGTTTTTCTCAATTGTATTGCTTCCTTTTTCTTGTTGATTTTATATATTCATCACTCGCACTCGGAATCGAAGTCATTGGCCTGAGACTCGACTTCAACAGCCTCGATCGCTGTGCAACACAAGGTAACATTCCTCTCCTCCTATTACAGTATGTTCAGCTTTATAATTTTTTAATTGTGTTTGGATATGGGCTGGTTGTTTTAGTTAACTAGATGTGATTGCAGATTGAGAAACAAAATAATTTTCCTTAGTTGTTTGATTATCCTTATGTATGATTTTGTATTGGTAAGGTATTTACAACCTTGATTAGTTTGAAATAAATCATATGAAGTGTGAAGCTTGTTAGTATGGTTAGCTATTTATTCAAGACTATTGTATTGTTTGAATGAGAAGTTTGAACGCCTTAGTGGATGTTTAGTTATTTCTATGTTGGGTTAAGTTTCAAAATTTCAAGTTTACTTACCTGTCCGTGTTAAGACCAGCGTGATATTGATTGACAAGCTTGAATATGGCAGCAGTTGTTTTGACATGTCTCAGGTTAGCTGTGCACTTGAACATAGTTTTCAATTGCTAACTTAGTATCAAAAGGCTTTACAAGTTTTAGACATTGAAGTAGGATCACCATTGTGCTTTGAAATCTTTATTGTATTGCATGTATGGACGTTTCAACATAGAGTTAAGAACAACTTGAACTAAATTCTTGAGTGTGAATTGAACAAGTATAGGATTCTTTGTCAAGTTAAATGTCACTTGGAAAATTTCTTGTATGGTTAAATGTTGTATAAATTTAGTTCGACTGAGTCTTATCTTATTTGGTATGAATGATTGTAATATTTGTTTCTATCCTTAAATGACTAATAGCCTCTTGGCTTATTGAATGAAAACTTAAGCTAAACACTTGGTAAAAGAGTGGCAAGAATGAAGCATGTGGAACAAACTTTGAAATCATTTTTCCCTTCTTGTTTGAAGATTTGATTTGAGGAAGTGTTCTTTTAGATTGTCAGGCGCTTACACGTGTTTAGGTTTAACTAATAGTAATTAGTAATTTAAAAAGCAGTTAATATAAACTCTCTTTTCCTTGAGTTCATTTTGAGTTTACATTCCTGATCTTATGCACAAGGATAGTTGTGGGATGACATAAATTTAAAACTCCTCTTAGGACCAATGTGTAGGACTATGTATCTTCATTACTTTCAATTGTTTAAGTGGAATATGCCTCTTAATTGATTAATTGTTTGTATATGTTGAAATGATTTTGTTGCAAGTTTTGGGGCTCCAATAATTGTACCTTCAAATTAATTTAGTTTCTAGTTGCAAGCCCCTCCCTCCTTTGAAACAAATGTGACTAATTTAAAGTATTGAAAGAGCTATTTTACTTGTTTGTGACTTAAATTTTTTTAAACTTGTCTTATAATATGTCTGCTATTTTGACTAACTTTTGGAGAAATAAAAGTATCTAGAGAGATATTATTTGCCTAAGAATAATTAACATCCCTCTCTGATTTTTGAAAGCTATCGTTCTTGGAGATTCCTTCAACTATTACATAAGCTAACTAGTTTGAAAGCTATTCGTTGAGTTAGCTCTTTTCTTCATATATTTTCTTGATTAGTCGAATGGTCTCTAATATCTTTTGCTCTTTTCTTTTTTATGGAATAAAACCGGAGCTGAGAGTTCTTATTTTGAAACTCAATCTCGCCCGACGCACATGGGCAAACAGCTACTCGGATCCCCGCATCTCTCGAATTCAAGTATTAGGATTTGGCCTCTTGAAAAGAGCCAACATTTCATAGCTTTCTTCCTTGAAACTTCATAT
>JACEIK010001085.1:204535-220202 GCA_018107945.1 Datura stramonium
AATGTGGTGAAGATGCTGTCCAACACCTCAATTCCAAAATGAACTAACCTAACCTTCTTCAGTTGGGCATGTGGGGACATTACCCATATTATTCCTAACTTCAATACTCTTTCTCCTATCAAATACTATATATATCAAGACCCATTCTTTTTTGTTTTTTCAATTTTCGAAGTTTGATTAAATTTAAATTGTGCATTGTAGAATTTATTTCTAAAGACGACGCTTTCGATAATTTTCAAAATAGCTAATTAAGAATTATTAAAGTCTAATAATTCCATCACAATTAATATTAATTGATTTTATTATTGATCACCATATCTTCCAAACTTTAAACAGTACCGTCCACGATAATAGACATAAATATTGAGGTTCTACCTATTATAAGATGTCCAATTCTGATTTCAATATTCATATAAGAGCTATGGGCTGTTATACGTTCAAGAACGTAATCCAGTGATCAATAATAAAACAAATATTGTAAAATATAAGAGTTTCAATTTCGGTAAAAAATTACATGCTAAGTGATTTTTTTTTTGTATTTATTTGAATTTTAATGAGTAAAGTTACTTAGGACCAATACTAATATATATATATAAAGCAGATGCACCATGCAAATGTAATGAGTTAATTGAACCTACCATTTTCGAGACTGGAATATATATAGATATTACATATCAAACCAAATTACTAAAATATAAACAATTTTAAATTTTATATTCAAAAGTGCAATGACTTTAGATTTGTAATAACTCTTAGAAATTGAGTAAATTTTACACATTTACTTTAAAATTAGCAAATATCAAAATATAATAGTCGAAATATGTGCAAATTAATTCGAGCACAACTATTAAAAAGAAATAAAAGTTCATTTAAAAACTCTTCCAGCTTCAAGGTTGGTGTATTGATGATGTTAGGGAAAAAGTTGAAGAGGAGTTACATGTAAATGGGAAATGAGTGGAATTGATGCAGCTACTAGTATCGAGTAATTAAGGATGTGTTCGATACAATGAAAAGTATTTTTTAATTTATTTTTACATTTGAAGTATTTCACGTCGATGATGTCCTCCTCATCTTTCAACATACCTTATCTTTACATCTAAATCTGTGCCCCCACCCCTATCATCAACACACCCTATTTTTATCTCACATCTCATAATATTTATCTAAATTTTAATGTAAAGATATTTTCATCATATCAAACATAGCCCTAAATAAATGTGTAAGAAATTTTTATATTTTAAAGATTATGATAAATAAATAATAGATCAAAGTCCAATCACGTATGGAACGTGGGGCATTATGTTATTCGCTGCTTTGAATTTAAAAAAGTAAAAGGTGGAAAAGACACTACCTTTTACCAACCTCAGTTTAGTTGCACTAGAGTGTAATTTATTAAGATGAGAATCTTTACAAATCAAACACTAATCTTTTCAAGTTAGTGAGTTGAAAATGCTACTCCAAGTGGACCATTACTTCCTAATGATGGAACCTGCCAAGGATTAAAAATATACTTTAAAATATTATCAATACAATTTTATATTGGCGTTCGGATCAACTTGACAAAAAAAGTGATGAGTAAGTAATCTATTATTACTTTAAAGTTGACATTCAAATCAGCTTGCATGTATCTCAATTACATATAATGTTTATATCAGCTTGTTTGCACCTTAATTAATTTTGCGAGTATTTATTATTTTAGTAACTAACAAGTAAACTTTGAACAGTATGTCAACAATTTCAACTGAAATATTTCAATGTTTCCTAATTTTTTCAACTAAATAAATCGTGTCAAATGGATCTATGAATAATTTTCAAAGAAGAATATTTTCTTCTCTGTCCTTTGTTTCTTTCATCCCCACAAGAAAAGAAGGGGGCTTTTCTCTTTCACAGAGTCTCTCTTGCTTTTGCTTTAGCTCTTTCGGATCAACCCTCTAGTGTTGTACTAACACTATCTTTTTCCTTTTTTTTTTTCTTTGATCAGTTTAACAATCTTTTAGTAACCCATTTTTTATGATTTTTTTCATTCCAAGAATATTAAAAAAATTCTGACGAGTGATTTTGTGGTTTTATTACTACTCATTCCCCACCTAACTTAGACAGGGTTCTTGATAGTACCATTTTTGGGTCTCATTTTCATAAGCTACAGACACTTGTATTTTTGTAGTCCTTGAAACATATAATCATGTTCTTTCTGACCACATTGTACTAAATAGTACAGTTTTGATTCAAAATCTTTTTCTTGGTTGAAATTCCTGCTGGATAGGCAAATGAATGGTTCTGTAGTTTGATCCTCTCTCCATTTTTCTTGAGGAGGGAGATGGGGCTGCTGCAGGGTTTCACACTACTGCAATTCTTGGCGATTCTATGTGGTTTTTCTGTCCAATTATCTTCAGGTACCTTATTTCGATCACATTACCATTGGCAAGTTTGTACTTAAAATTTGGAACTTGATTGATATATGCATTTGTTTCACCTATGCTTGTGTTTCTTGTTGATTTTTTTTTTTGATTCTATGTCAATAATGCAATTCTTGATTGTTTGAGCAATGGCTTTGATTGTGAGTCTGCTCTTCCAATGAAAGAGGGTTAGGATGGGTAATTGTGCTTGTTGTAGTCAGTGGCGGATCCAAGATTTAAGCTTTATGAGTTCAATCTTAGCATTGAACTCGTCCTTCCATAGTTATGGGTTCAAAGAAAAAAATTCATTGTATACTTAGGTTTTCACACACACTTATTTATATTACGTGTATTGAGTTCAGTTGAACCCGTTGATTATAAGCCCCGCTGCTTCTAGACTTGTAGTTTGGTAGTTTTTTCTTTCTTTTCAAGATATCAAAAGAAAAGAAAAAACAAAAAAGAAGTTGGAGCAAATGCACTGGATGAATCCAGGAATTAAGTAGAATATGAAGTTATGATCTACTTTTGTATGAGTATTACAGAGTTACTTAGTCGCTGTAGCACCATTGCAGGATTCAACCTACAGTCACTAAAAACAGCAGCTTCTGCATTTTTCAATTTCAAGGATGGAGAAAGTGATCTTAGTTTTCAGATAAATACAGGATCACGTAAATCCCTCCTACAACAAGGTGACATTCTTTCCGTTTGTATGTTTTTGATCTATGACCTCCACAACTCCCATTTATTCTTAACATATGCTTGCCATCTAGTGCTTTACTTCTCAAATTTACTTTTATTTCATTTGTCAAACTATTGGGCTGAAGTCAGAGTTTATACTGTATCCATACATCCGAAAGCTTCCAGATCTTGCTCCGACACCAGTCCTTTCACGATAATTTTAGAGATAGGAACTGCCTTTCGGTACACTGTTAAGACTAGCAAGGAATTCAGAGGATATGCTCTTTGATTTCTTCAATTTGAGGCAGTTTTTAGCCATGCTCCTCATATGTTGGCACTCGTGTATCTTCATTTACTTGAGGCCTCCAAAAGCTTATTTCTATTATATTATAAACCAACATTTGTTATGCACAAATGTGTCAACCTGAAAATGACAAAAGCTATTTTCATGTAAAATCTAATGGAAAATGACTGCAGATCTTTTGATATTTTGTTGGATTGCATACACATTGCAGATTTGTATCCCATTCCAACTTCTAGTTGGAAGAGACATGACACTTTTGCTGCTGCACCCCATCTCGAGGCATTTCACAGTGCTCCACAGCCGTATCATCATCCAACTAAAGGTACTTTAAATAGCTAGAACTAGATTTTTTTTATTTTTTTTATTTTTTGAGTTAGCAAAACCTGATGGTCCAGATTTTGTTCTGCAGCTACTTATCAGCACAAGATCTTGGAACCATTAAATTACGCGGACATACCTTCAACTTCACCACATTCTAGGAATTCTGGCCGAAAGCAAATACACAGATCAGCATCCGCGCCTTCAATTTCCACTATTAGGCACCATCACAGGAGAAACAAACACAGTGACTTTACGCCTAAACCATATGATGACCTTCATCCACCCAGTTCAAGCTGGTCGGGTAAACTATTCTAAAAATATATTGCCTTCAGTCTTGTAAATAGAAAACAGATATAGTAAAGTATATACTTGGATGGTTCAGAAGATTAGCTTACCTTTTTGGTTTTGCCTGCACAAGTAACTATATAATTCTCTTCTTAAAATATATAGGTCCTTCAATCTCTCCGTTCACGTCTCCTGTTCCTTCTTCAGTAAGTTGGGCACCTGTACCATCACCAGTAATCCAACCTAGTCACTCGGGAAGTATGTATATAAATTGTAATGCTAATGCATCATCTTTTTTCTTATTTGGAATAAAAGGTAATGCTTAACAAATGCTAATTATCTGATTCTTCTTATTGTGCCAGCTCCCACGGATACACCTACAATATCGCCAATGAGTTCATCTATAAAAGGAAAGAAACTGAGAGCACCACCTTTACCTGTTATGACACTGCCACCACCGCCTCCAAATCATGGTACATAGACAAGTGCTTTTAGCTCTCTATTCAAGACAAGTGCTTTTAGCTCTCTATTCAGCCAAGACCACAGAAAAAATCTTATTGATGTTCTTTCAGTTTCCTTTATTTATCATTTTTGATTAAGTAAAATGTATGATTATTAGATTGTAGTTCGTTGACATGCACTGAGCCGTTGACGTACACACCTCCTGGATCACCCTGCGGCTGTGTATGGCCCATTCAGGTAGCAGTGCGCCTCAGCATCACACTCTATACCTTCTTTCCTTTGGTATCTGAGCTAGCCAAGGAAATTGCTGCCGGAGTTTCGCTAAACATGAGCCAAGTGCGCATTATGGGAGCAAATGCAGCTGATCAACAGCTTGAGAAAACAATTGTACACATCAACTTGGTTCCTACAGATGGAAAATTTGATGCTGCCACTGCTTTTACCATCTATCAGAAGTTCTGGAAGAGGGCATTATTCATAAAGACTACAGATTTTGGTTCCTATGAGATGGTTTATGTCCGTTATCCAGGTTGTCAATTGGTACCATTATTATTTTAATCCATCTTTTTGGATTCCACCATGATATTTTTGAAGCACTTTAACCTTTTTTCTTCCTTGTTTCGTCACACATATTGGTATGACATTCCTATCTTGGTAGATTTAGAGTAAATTCACAATTAGGCTCAATGAAAAGCAAGATACTCACCCATAGAAGCCATATGAAATTTCGCCACATGTAACATTCGTGCTAAGTCACTAGTCCAAGCCCTTGTTTATATGATATAATCGAACTGAACCACGAATCCTAATGAATAGTTCAATTGTTTTCTTGTGCATATCAAGAGGTATTAATATGGTAGATTGGACAAGACGTCTTTTCTTTGAGGTCCTTACATGATCACTATTGTCAGCTTGCTAATATTTTCCTATTGGTCACATCTGATTTATTTCTTTGGAACAATTGTTTCCGATTAAGGTAATGGTTTGACTACACTTGTCCTTACAGGAAGGCACTAGACTAATTTCCACGGTGAAATGCTCTCAGATTGGTCAATTCTCGTCTTTTCTGCATATAGCTTCCCATAAATATTTGCAGCAACATTAGTACTTGCCCCAAAAGTTTTCTCTATTGGTTCTTATTTCAACAGTGTCAACAACTCAACGTTCACTATTTAAATTAGTTCTATTAATGCTGATTTTGCTTGTTTGAGTCTCTGATAACCATTTCCCCACACTTTATTGGTGTTATACGCATTCAATTGCTTGAGTTCTTATAAAATTGATTCTTTTGCAGGTTTACCACCTTCTCCACCTTCACATCTTTCAAGCAGTGCTACTATTGATGATCTACCAGCCTATCCTGGCAATGAAAATGATGGAACGACAATCAAACCTCTGGGTGTGGATGTGTCAAGAACAAGAAAGAAGGGGATAGCTACAAATATGATCATTGTGATTGTCATTTCATCAGTCACAGCCTTCATTTTGTGCATGGGATTGATTTGGCTTATGTTGTTTAAGTGCGGATGTTCTGCACAATCACCTGAGAAACCTCCACATATTTTAATCTCCTCCCAGGGGAAAACATCAGGTAAACTCAACTGATAGAAATTGCAATATCTGAAATATAGTAAACAGAAATTGTAGATAAACTGCCTTTTTTTGGCCTTTTTTCCTTTAAGCAGTTACATAATGCGTCTTGGAAATGATGAATATCTGCTGAACAGGTGGTGCTGGATCTACGCTTGTGGGAAGTAAGCCCAGCTCAAAATCAATGTCCTTCAGTTCTAGTATTTTAGCTTACACAGGAACTGCAAAAATTTTCAGTACAAACGATATAGAAAGAGCCACTAACAACTTCAACATTTCAAGGGTCCTTGGGGAAGGTGGTTTTGGACTTGTGTACAGTGGAACCCTTGATGATGGAAGGAAAGTCGCAGTTAAGGTTTTAAAAAGAGATGATCGGCAGGGAAGCCGCGAGTTTTTGGCGGAAGTTGAGATGCTTAGTAGGCTGCATCACAGAAACTTGGTCAAATTGATAGGTATTTGCACAGAGGAAAACTGCCGCTGCCTGGTCTATGAACTTGTTCCTAATGGGAGTGTAGAATCACATTTACATGGTTGGTAC
Source organism: Datura stramonium (assembly GCA_018107945.1). Lineage (NCBI taxonomy): Eukaryota > Viridiplantae > Streptophyta > Magnoliopsida > Solanales > Solanaceae > Datura > Datura stramonium. The sequence continues at coordinate 211,110 of JACEIK010001085.1, forward strand.
ATATCTGACTAATGAATACACCAGAACTTACATTTCATACGTTAGATATCCGGTTGAATAAGTGCTTTTGGTTTCTCTTTTTCTCTTTCAGGAATTGATAAAGAGACTTCTCCTCTTGATTGGTATGCAAGAATGAAGATTGCATTAGGTGCAGCTCGAGGATTGGCCTATCTGCATGAGGACTCGAGCCCTCGTGTAATACACAGGGACTTCAAGTCTAGTAACATCTTGCTAGAACATGATTTTACACCAAAAGTTTCAGACTTTGGCTTGGCTAGAACAGCAATGGAGGAGGGAAACAGACATATCTCCACGCACGTGATGGGCACTTTTGGGTATGCGTTCTTTTGTTGAGAGAAATTTTCTGTCTTACTGTACTTCTACTAGTGCTGGCAGAGCTAATAAGCAGAAGTAGGGTCAAAATTACAACTTGATGCGATCAGCCTTTATGTTCTCAACACTGAACCCATTGCAGATTTACAATTATGGGGTTCAACATTTAATATTTGTCAAAATTTTAGCATTTTTTACGTATATATATCTATGTTCCATGTAAAGAATACTGAGCTCAGTTAAACCCATTAAATTTGTATTGTATCCGCCTCTGCTAATAAGCAACATGTCAGAGAATCCAACGTATGATCTTGGAATGTATCTAACTTTGCTAATTCTTTGCTGCAGTTACCTAGCACCAGAATATGCAATGACTGGCCATCTCCTGGTGAAAAGTGATGTTTATAGCTATGGTGTAGTTCTCCTCGAGCTCTTAAGCGGACGAAAACCTGTGGATCTATCACAGCCTTCAGGTCAAGAAAATCTTGTAGCCTGGTCTCGTCCGCTCTTGACAACCAAGGAAGGTTTAGAAATGATAATTGATCCAGCTATAAAGTCCGATATCCCAATTGATAGTATCAGCAAAGTTGCAGCAATAGCATCAATGTGTGTACAGCCAGAAGTATCACATCGCCCTTTCATGGGAGAAGTGGTTCAAGCCTTGAAATTAGTATGTGATGAATTTGATGATACGCGAGAGCCTATGTCACGAAGTTGCAGCCGCGAGGACCTTTCTATGACAGATACTTCACTAGTCCATAGATCAATTCCAGGTTTTGACTCTCCTTTAGATGTCAAAATGGCATTATCAGCTTCAGAGTTAAAGAGTGCATCAGCTAGATATGAAACACTGGAATCTGAGTCGTTTAGGAGACAATTCAATTCTGCTCCTTTAAAGATGGGAAGAAAAAGGAATTTCTGGCAACGTTTGAGAGTTCTTTCAAGTGGCAGCATGAGTGAACATAGTTTTTCATCAAAAACATGATGAGAACTTTTAGCAACAACCATAAAGTCCTATATTATATCAGAACATAGAATTGCTGTTCTGTGTTGTTGTTCCTGGGGTTATATTGTCTTGTCTGTAGATATCACCATAAGAAGATTTGAACCTAATAATTTGTATACTTTCAGTGCCAAATGATTTTAGATGTCCATTTTATGTACTCCCTCTCTACTTTAAGTGCAAAACTTAATGTAACTTCCTAGTTCTTTTATTTTTTGTTTAATGAGAAATTCATGCTTATTTTATAGTTTTTAATATCTGAAGTTAATTTCAGAAGTGTACTAATCATTCTCTATTGTCTGTTTTCCTCTTCTTCTTTTTCTGAAATCTTATGTGTGTTGTGACCATTAGGCCACAATTCAAGTCCCCTACTACCAGTCCTTCACTCTGGAAATTAATCAAATTGACCATTACTAATTATAAAAAGAGGGGCCATTTGTATCCACATAAATCAATATTCCTTTCATTTCCTAAAGGAGAAAACAAAATTGTAAAAGACTTGATCTTTCTTGACAGATTTTGGCACAAGAATTTCATTTTAGGTTCATGATTTCATTTAGCTGGAGTAATGTGAACCACTTAAACTTGTTTGTTTGCAGTTTCATTGAGCTCTCGTTGCTATTTCTACAGCATGATGGTTACTGGTTTCTGTCTATTCACTGCCTTATGACAAATCAATAATGGCTATTGTTTGAGTTGTCTCATGTTCATTTTAGATATCATACATTAGTAAAGTCACTAGGCAAGGACGAATATTTGCAAGTCGATCAAGTCAAATGCATGAAACAAGGTATATAGGAAGAGTTCAAGTTATATGCACTGACAGTGTACAAAAAGATTGATAGCTAGAGATAAGAATATAGATGCAAGGTTAAATAATAATTAAGCATGCACTTCATACATATTGCAATGTGAACACAACAGCACAAAAAGTTCCATTTTCAACCCCATACACACACACACACACATACAGAAACACCTTTTTTCAATGGCAAGCCAATCTTGACAGACTACACATAACTGCTTGCTAAGAATTAGAATGGTAAAAAACTACAGTCTCTGGTTAAAAAAGAAGCAAATCCTTTCCACTTGATTCAACACCACCTTAACAAAACAAACTAAAAGAATGGGTCTAATTCTCTTCTACTTCAGAGCTGTCTAAGCCTTTACAAACCAGCTGCTCTTCCTAATCTCTCTCTTAGAATCTTCACTCCCATGTACCTGAATCAAATGGGACAAGAAGCATGAGACAATTAGCGGAAATGGATTTAAATTCAGTGTCGTATAGCAAGTTAGTTACCAGTTTTACAGTAACGCATAGAACTTAAACTCAATTTGTATTATTATGGTGTTACCTGCCCATCATCATCACCGTGGCTTGAGGATTTGTGCCTGGTGACTCTTTGAATGTGGAACCATCGATGACACGGAGCCTATGGACACCAAGAACCCTGTGATCAGGGGCGATCACCTTGCCAACATGACACCCACCATGGTAATGCCATATTGTGATCACAGTGTCTTTGCAGAACTGTTCTAAAGACTCTGTGTTATGAGTGTGTTTTGGTATAAGATTGACATTAGCCTGGACACTCATGTTAAGCAGCCTGTCTAGTGTCTCTTTGTCACACTGTGTGTAGTTGGTGAAGTGTTTAGATTTCGCGATCTTCTCCACAATGCGTATTCCATCTACACATCGTTTTAGATCACGTGGATGGCTGAAGTAGTTGAAGGTGATGGAAGGGTTGTCATCAGGATTGGTAGTCACCAGGCTAATGTTCCCTCTTGACAAAGGTGTTGCTATCTTTTCTAAGATGAAACCTCCCCTGAATGCCTCGTGTGGAATGTTTTTCTTGCTTCTTCGATATGCTTCGATTGCTTCAAGTGTTCTCTGCTTTGGAGGAATGGTGGACAGTTGCCCAATCTGGTTATTCCAAAATGTGGACACAATGTTAGGAAAACCATGATTAATGGACATAGAGACTAGTTCTACCGAGTGATTAAGAGAATTTAAGTAAACTTATCAGTTATATACAGTAGAATACAGTCAAACCAAACAATGAAACATACATTATGAAACAACGGGAAACAACAATTCGACTTGGATGTGATTGATAGAAGTTGAAACATTGCTACTAACCTCAGCTGAAACTACTCCATGATTGCAACGAATGCTATCTCCGGACTGTCCAAATCCACTACTAGCTTCAATATAGACTCCCACTTTAGTAATCCCTACGGTCTGAATCAGTGACTGTTCAACGGGCCTATTTGTGGGGACGAAGATCGTGTTTAAGGGGTTGTCTGACATGCCTTGACCAACAAACTTATTGTCAAGCACGACCGGGATGTTCAACTTTTCCAACTCAGCCTTTGGTCCAATTCCACTAAGCATCAGAATGTGAGGGCTCCCAATTGCACCAGATGACACTATAATCTCACTTCCCTTCCTCTTTGAAAGAAATGCCTTGTGTTGTTTCCCATTTTCATCTTTGAAAGTGACTCCCACTGCCCTTGGTTTCTTTCCTACAATAATTATTTCAATCCGGTTATTACTATTACTAGACAAATTCCGTGTTTCAGTACACGGTTAGCCAACATGTTAACTAATGGATTACGATAAATTGGTTAAGTATACCTGATGTATCAAAGTCAATCTTTTGAACTGTGGCATGCACCAGAACATCCAGCTTCTTAGGATTAGCAGAAGCAAGTAGTTCAGCTGCAGAGTGACGACGTCCAAATCTGTCGAATATGGTCCCACCAACCTTGGTTCCATAGATGTGATCATAAGTGAATCCATTGAAAGGTGAGATACCAATTTCAAGAAGACTTTCCCTTACTGCTTCTTGCCATGGAGCCAAGTTTGGTCTATGAACAATTTGTTTCTCAATCCAAGGATATGATTCATTCACCAATTTAGAATCCCAACCTACTTTATTGATGTAACTGCAAGTTCCATAAAATCACAGCATCAACAACATGCATGATCTGCAATCAACTTTTATTACTCAACACAACAATTGTCCACCCCATGACCAACACAAGTAAAAAAATGTGTATAATAAGGACTCTAAAGTCTTAAAAATGGATTAAATTCTCGTCAAAAGGAGGCCGGTAAGGCTGCATATGCACCACCCTCCCCAAACCCCACTTGTGGGATTACACTAGGTACGTTATTGTTGTTAAAGTAGGCCATTAAAGGTCGATTCAAGCTACTATCTCCGGTCCCTATCATCCGTCTTTTAGAACTTTTGCAAACCCTTCATATTGAACATAAGAGTATTTCTCTAAACTACCTTAATCACTCCTTATACTTAACACTTCACTAATTTAAACAACAAGGATAGATTTTGAAATGGGGAAAAAGACACAATAAATGACTTCTCGCTTTCCGAAATGTCAAATATCTTAAATCAAATTCAATTTGCCAAAACGACTAATATCCTCTCATGGAAATCTTCTTCTTTATAATATGTACAAGACTACCAAAGAAAATTCAACTTCTTTCCCCAAAGCAGCAACTGAAAGAAAAAAGATACTGGTATTATCATCTGCACAGGAAAAGAGATAATGCTACTACCTCCTGTCCATATTATCTGTCTTTTAAAATCTTTGCAACCCTTTTATTATTGGATATCCCCAAAGGGACTTTTACAACCCATTCATCAAGACATATAACAGCCTTAAACAAAAACTTATTTGTCTAAACTACCTTTATCACTCATTAAACATCTTGAATCATTCAAAACTATTACTATTTTTTATTACAAAAAAAAAAATCATATATCTCAAATCAAATATAATTTGTCAAAACTATTTAGAACCACAGGATGAAAGATTGCATTAGGACAAAGACATTAACTCCTTGTGCACCTACTTCTCTGATTCATATTTGGAATTCACAAACCAAACATTGCTTAAATAGTAGTACGGAATAAACAACATTATAAAGAGGGAACTTAAATTTTATTGTCCTTGATAATATATAGTACAATAAATGACTATATTAGTTTGGTAGTTGGCCTGTTTTAAGTTGGCAGGTGGGTTCAATTTATCCATGTACACTCATTTTCTGCTGTGTCTTTAAATATTTGTGCATTTCCCGCCAAATCTTTATTTCAAGGCTAAGAAATAAAGGAGACAAGACATCACATGTCCTCAAATGCTCTATTAAAAGTTTTATCTATAATCAATCGATCAAAATGTGAAATTTGTAATCTTGAAATAAGATAGATCTTATGCTAGTGGTATAACAGGTAAAAATGACATAATAGTGTAAATTTTTTCTTATATTGGTGTTGTATATATATAACTTAAACGCGTTTTTACTGACGCGTTAACAAGGACAACTCCGGCTATCTTTTGAGGAAATGGTAAAAAGAATAGTAACCAATTACAGTTCAAATCGGAAAAAGATGACCCTACAAAAGTTCAATGTAACTCATGTTACAAATCTCTTACATCTTCGATTTCTCACCTTGTAATCCCATCTTCCCTTTCCCCCTACCCCGTAACAAATATATATATTTTAAAAAAAAAAATCTCTTACATCTTAATATTAGAATTTCCTATGAAATATGTCATATAACTAAAAGAAGATTTGTAATGGGTCCTATATTTTGGTCTAACTCTGACAATTAATTGAGTCGATGCAAAATAATATAATTGTAGTTGAGTTTCATAAAAGGTCGAAATCATGTTGGTAAGGTCTTGTAAGTACTTATGCTGACCAAAAAGGAAAATATTTATGTACATAATTAGATGCACGCATTAATTAATTGAATCTTAAAGCATTTAGCTAAAATTAGTACTCATACTTTTGATAATGACATATTGACATAGAAATTGATATATTAAACCCTTTAAATCAATGCTGCTATTATTTCAAATCCCAACTAACTCTATCTTTTTCATTTATAAATCGATTATGTTTTAAATGAATATTTATTTTTAGTAAATAAAAGTGAACGAAAATAGTATAAGGGTGTTTTTGAAAACAATTACAATTTTTTGTCTCGAACTTCTAAGGCGACACTTATTTTGAAATTTTTTTTCTTTTAGTAAAGCAACCACTTGCACCCAAAGGGTGTGACCTAGTGGTCAATGAAGTGGGTGACGATCACAAGATCTCAGATTCAAACCTCAGCAGAGACAAAAAAAAATAAATTTAAATCAGTTTGTTATTAATTCACAATTTAATAATGAATTAGCGTTAAATTATTAGAAAATCGTATTACCAAACTATTTAGCGAGAATTTTCGCAACTAGTATTTTTTTATGAGTCGATATACACATAAAATTAAAAAAATAATTACAGTTTAATATCTTTAAATAATTTAATTTATAAAATAATTAGCAAACGTATAAAATATATATACGTAGAGTATGCATAGTAAGTGTATAAAATTTATATATTTCAATCATATTAATAACCAATTAAGTCCGGCCGATCTGTACGTATAGATAAGTTTGCCTGAATTAAATTCATAAGAAGACAAGAAGTATATCACTCCCTCCATCTCAAAGTCTCTCTTTATTTTTTCTAAAAATAATTATCTTAAATTATTTATTTTTTAAAAAATTTAAGGTAAAGTTAATTAGTTTTTTTCTCATTTACTCTTGGTTTAGTTCTTGTAATCTTCCTTGATTATGGAATTTTTGAAGTTATTAATTTAATTTCTTTTAGATGTATATTTAGATGTATATTGCATACTCATTAATAAAGATGACACATACTCCCTATGCTACTCTAAATGCTAGAATAAGATTTGTACACTAGTTAAGAAAAAATTATTAGAGATTGCAATTTGACAACCCTGCTAATTAACAGGTATTTTTTGAAAACATACAATAATCATTCTTTTCACATTTTAAAGTAATTTACGTACTAAAGATAGAGTTTTAAAAAAATATTTTTTATATTTTAAAACTAGCAATTATTTTGAAATAATTATTTTAAATATATTTAACAATTAAAAATAAAACAAAAAAAATATTAGTTATAAATTTAATAAAAAGAATAAGCAGATAATTTGAGAGGGAGAGAGAGAGGTAGGAGCAGATACCTTGGGCCAGCGCGAGTGTAAAAACCGGCGTTAATGCAAGTGCCGCCACCCAAAATTCTAGCCCTTGAATTAAAGACGCCATCGGTAGAAACGAAGTATTGTGAAGCGGAAGTAGGCGAAGTGTCAGCAAGAGAGATGTGGAAATTTTGCATGAAGGACACATTTGCATTTGTAAAAGGAACTCCTCCTCTTTCCACTAATAACACACTAAATTTCTGTGACAAAGTAGCTGCTAAAGGACAACCAGCTGTCCCACCTCCCACTATTATATAGTCATAACCACCCTTTTTATAAGAGAAGCTAGTAGCTTCTCTTATGAATGGGTATTTATCTTCCCATTTCTCTCCTTCTCCTCCTGCTGCATCAACAAATTTTATGCGTTTTGTAATTACAAGAAATTTAAAATCGAATCCTTCTGTAATTAAAGGCAAGTAAGATAACCCCATGGGAGGCGATAACTACTAAATGAAAGTAAAGTGTGGTATTTCCTCTGTTAAAAATAGTTGGTTTTATAATATTTGCTAGTTTTAAAATTTAAGAAATAATTGATCATGTTTTTTTTAATTTTAACCATACTATATTTTTTTTAGGTAAAAATACTAAGTATACATTTTTCTTTTTGATACGTTAAAAGGGATACATATAATTTTAATATGGGGAAAAAGTAAAAGTGAACAATAAAGTAATAAAATTACCAGAAATATTTGGTCTGGACTTATTGGGAAGTTAAAAAATAGAGATTTTACAAGAGCATATCAACAAACTAATCATGGATCATGCAATTTGATTAATTAGCCTCGTTTTCTTTCAATCTTGTTTCCCGGTTGTGTATATCTATGATCGATAAAACCGATTACGAGGGAAACCAAGAATTGGAAGAAAAGGTGGCGAATAGGACTAGCTAGATGAGCATGATGAAGAAAACCAAAAAAAAAGAGAAAAATGGAACAAGTAAAAGAGAGAGATCGAGAGAGAGAAAACAAAGGAAATCAATCACCATATGCCCTAGAAGAAGTGAAAGGAAAAGGAAAAGGAAAAGGAAAAGGAAAATACTCACCTTGAGTGAGAGCACTAAAGTGGAGGAGACATACAAGTAAGGAGGAGAGAAGAAGCTGCTTCAAAATCACAGGCACACGACCAACCACAGCCATTGACCCTCAGACACAAACTCCAGTGCAAATATTACTAGTGAAGATCACCACGAGATAGAGAGAGAGAGAAGAAGCACCTTGCAGTTTCGATTCCCAACCTCAACCTTTTTCTCTTATGTGGCTTCTTCTCCTTGGCCTTGTTTTGTGTGTCTAACAAGTCCACTAGTATATATATTCACTACTACTACCAATGTGAATATACACGTAGTACAAATCACAATTGTATTATGTATTCCTCTACGAGTACTATAGCATAATTAGCTACGTACATACGCTGGTAATGGCAGTGTATAAAAATTAAATTAAAAAAAACGATTGAATTACTAGATAGTTAGGGAATAATAATGAATTGATGGGAATGAACTGGTATTAAATTCAACCCGGGGAAGAGGTCATTAATGGACGAAATCAATGCCAACTGCTACGTACACTTTATTATCAATGCGTATTCGGCCGTTCGATCCATTCATCATCTCCCTCTACCCCCTCTCATGACAGCTCACTACCACTCAATATTGTTAACTGAAACGGGTCATAT
>JACEIK010001085.1:222573-236967 GCA_018107945.1 Datura stramonium
TTCTTTTTTAGTTAGTCCAAAAAAGAATGATATATTTTTATATTTAGTAACAATTTAATTTTAAAATAGTTATTTCATCTTTAATGAGATGATTTATAGACACACCAACATCTATGACTTATTTTAAATCATAAATTCGAAACGGACAAAGTATATCTTAATACAAATGTACAGTATTTATAGTAGTGAGGATGAAATACATGAGAGAAATTATTTATTTCTTGACTAGAAGTAGAGGTGGAGGTGGAGCCCCTAACTGAAACCTGCTGCATTCAATTTCACTTGATTTTTTTTAACCTTTTTTTTTCTAGCTAGCTCATGATCTAGCTACCTCCTAAATAAATAAATAAATAAATACCTTCTACAATATTCTTCTTATTATTATTATTTCATCCATACATCCAGCTGGAAATTAATTGTTTCTCTTCTTCTTCTTTTTTTCCCCCTCTGTTGGTTAACAAAAGCAAACTTGCATTTTTAATTTGCAATACTAAATAAAATTCATTTGGTGAAACGTAAAATGACAATTTATATTTTTGGATATATATTATTATTTGTCGTTGTATCTGTTTTGTATTTTGCTATTTTTTTTTTAATCATTTCTTTTGAGTTCAGAGTTTATTAAAAATAATCTTTCTATCTCATAAAGACAGAGGTAAGATTTTACTTTACCAGTACAAATCTAATTAATTAATTAAATGTAATTTGGCTTTTAAATTACTTGATTATGTTTTTAATTAAAACATTTGCAGATTATTGTGGTACTTTAATGTTTAATATAAGTAGAGGCGCCTCTTAATTAGTTTCAATTTCGACTTCATGATAATAGGTAATTAACAGTCACAACTTATATATCTATAGGGAAAGAGTAGCTAACTCAATTTCTTTCCTTTACCTAAAATTATTTATGTTGCAAATATTTAATCACATAACATAGATAAAATAGCGAGGAATCTTAATAGCTCAATTGATTGATTATTTAAATTTTTACTTTATTTGTGAATATTTGATTCCCTATCAACAATCAGTCCCGCTTTTTTTTTTTCCATCCTCAATTTTATTTTACTTTATTTTTAAAAAAAGAGTTAGATGAAAGTAACTGCACATAATATTGTAAGAAATGTTATAAATGCACCAGCTGGAGCAAAGATGTTTGTCACATTTTCTCCGAGACAATGACAAAATGGTTTTAGTATGTTTGAAAATAGGTTTAAAATAATTTTAAGAAATAATTTTAAGTATTTACAACATTTTTATTTTTAAAATTTTTATAAAAAATTAACACTTTTTAATTTTTTTAATTTTTTTACTTCTTTTATTTATATTTATTAAATTAGACGAAGACAGTGGAAAAAAGTAATTGATTATATAAACATTAAAAAAGTATCCTCAAATTTTAAATAATGCAACACAAAAAATTACATGTTAAAAGACAAAAAATGCTCAACATATACTTAAAAGAGACTGTTTTGAACTTACCCCAAAGTTCTCTCTATTTAAAATTACCTGTTCTGATTTTTAAAAGTAATTATCTCAAATTATTTATCATTTTAGAAGTTGAAGACTAAATTACTATTTTTCTCGATTTATCCTTAATAGTTATTATTCTTGAAGATTAGAAAAACCGCAATTATGAAGGTAAATATTTTTTATTAAAAAAAAAGTCCCTCTTAATGCAATACTTTTTAAGAAGCATATATATAAAAAAAAATTAAAAAATCATGACTAAAGGAGTAGTACATAGTAGTTCTTGTTGTTACCAATAAATTGTTTGGGGAAAGTAAGTAGTTATTCTTCTTCTTTTGTAAAAAAAATAAATAAATCAATTTACTCATTTAATGATAGGTTTCTCACATGGCTAAGCAATTAAGAAATAATAATTGTCAAATTGGTAGCAAAGAACTAACCACAAATATAAAATAGCTAGAGTAGATAAATAATTGTACATATTACAGCCTAGGAGGAGGAGAACAATAATTGGTGGTCCATTCTTACCCTAAATAGTTAATACAATCTTTCACTTACTACCTTTATCTCACCTGTTTTTATGGCTTACTACTAATTCTACAAACTACTTTAAAATAGGAGGGTTACGACAGGTTAACAGTCAACATAAAACTTACCAATCGATTCATGATGAATCCTCGTGATTCAGATAAAGCTTAAATGAAGAAATATGGACAATGAGAATTCATATAACCGATCACATTCATAATTTGTTTGGGAAAAAAAGAAAAAAATGCCGTAACAATCTTGACCAAAATCCCATCTCATTAGAAATATAGTTTCTGATATCTTTCATCAGCTTATATCCATAAAATACAGACATTATAGTAGGCTTCTCACAAGAAAAATTAGATGGCAAACCAGGAGAATGATGACAATCAAAAACAGAAAAAGAAGGGCCCCTCTTATAGTTCACCAACAAAAGAAAATCACCTGAAAAAAGAACACAAGATGGAATTAAAACACAGCCCTATTCAGTGGGGACTTCTTTCATGACAACCCAAGCCCCAGTGTACAAAAATCAATGCCTTCACTGTCTGATTCTGTCTCTAAAGGTGCTAGCCAATTGTGCACCATGCCACATCTGGATAAGCGTAAAAACTTTGCTGTCGCAGAATAAGAGTGGGCTTTATGAACAATAGCTTACTGCGTTTTGTCATGTAACGAGGAGCTAGAGTATTCTGTTCCATTTTCTGACGTTACTTCGGACGTAGCACTGGTTGACACATCACCGTTGTCATTCGTACTACCACGGAAGCTCTTTGACACAAGGGCAGGGTTACCCTGAGGTTGACCACTTGCCATGCCTTGGCCTTCCTCTGCTAGTCGTTTAAGAAGATTCATGACTGTAGGAAGGAACTTCGTGGATAAAGAGAGAAGTCCAGGAAGCTGCCAAAACGCATATAGAAAGATCACATCCCCGAGAAGACCATTGTTTCAAAAGTTTCCACATTTGTGAATGAAGCAATTATAGAGGATAAATAAGAATTAAGCCACATTGATTGTTTGCCTCACATGCTGCCGGTCGAAATATAAACAGTTAACTACAAAACATGGCAAAAAAGAGGAAGGAAAGGTCAAATCCATTTCACCCTTGGTAAATCAAATGAGATGATAACCTGCTGAAGGGCCACAAACCTAGATGTCTAGTCCTTGCATCGCTAGGAAACTAAAGAAAGGAAAAGAAAGAAAGAAGTTTTAAAATTTTCTGTTCTGTTGCTGTGTTTGTTTGGATGATCAGGAAAGAAAATGAAAGGGAATCATTTCCCTTCCAGCACCTCCTACTTTTCTCTTCTAGTTTCCTAGGGTGGGGTAAAACATCTCCAGGAAAATTAACAAATCTATGAAAAGCAGCACCATGGGAAGATCACAACTTCATTACTTCACTTTTTGTAACTAAAACAACAAACAACAATATACCCAGTGTATTCTCACAAAGTGGGGTCTAGGGAAGGTATACGCAGACCTTAACTCTACTTCTGAGGTAGAGAGGCTGTTTCCAGTACCTTTTGTAATTATGTCGAACAGACTTTTAGAACCGTCATTTGCGACTGAGAATCATCAGTGTGTTGTACTTGCGGAGTGTAGAAAAAAATATTCCAACAATCTTTTAAGAAATGAATAGCAAGAGTCCGCAAAAGTTATCTGGTTGAATTGCTTTTCCTTTTTTTAAAAAGATATTTGCTTGAATTGCTTTTTCCTAATAGATATTTGGTTGAATTGCTTCTAGTTTGCAAACATTAGAACTCCAAGAAAGCAGATTCAGCACTTACAACTCCGTTGCGGAATTCGCCTGAGATGTCCAATTGCACCCAAAGAGCTTTAAATAGCAGATAGGCGACAAATATAAACCCTAAATATAAAGGATTTCTGGAAAACAAAAAAGTAAAACCCACATGAGCTATGAATTAAACCATGTAATACTGTAAAAAAATCAGGGGCGTCGTGAACTACAAGTCAGAAGGAATACCTTAAAAGTGTCATGAATTCATTAAATCCCAAAACCACCATGGCAACAATTGCCCATGGAGGTGGCAACCAATTATTACTTCTCTTGCTAGCCTCCTGAAAGTTGAATAAAAGAAAATCAGAAGCTATCAAGAACAAAGGGCAAACCTTCAAATAAAGATTATCATCACCTACAGGTGTTCAGGTACACTCAAACTTTTCATCACTCAAAATTAGAATTCATACACCTCGCATGAAAGACAATCAACCTCCTAGTACCAAAAGGTACATCCCACTCTTTGACGTAAAAAACAAATCTCTGGTGTTCAATGGACACGATTGCACTTCAACTATTCTATATTAAACTACCCAACCTTACAACACCTTCTACCCTTATTTAAACTTTTCGAGCATATTCAACCGACAATCGAACAACATACAAGAATGCACTGTCAGAAAAGCAGAAAGAGATGCACAGTAGCATCAAATATCTTGCCTGAGCAGCAATGGCTTGAGAAACAACATACTCAGTCTCCGTCTTGAATTGCCTCCACAAAGACTTGCACTGTACAGGTGTAATCAATGTTTTCGAGGGAGGTACCTGCAATATAAATTAACTACAAGATGAAAATTTTGATTGGGCTGAACTATACCACGCAAAGAGTACTTAATCATACAAGAAAAAGAGTCTAGTTCCTAAAGACAAATCACTAAAATGAAGCAATAAACACCTCAGACTACTCTGTGAGATTAGCTTGTAAGTATAGAACTGGATTGTATTATATTCAATCCAAAATTTGACATAATTTAGTTGATGGTCATCACAAGATCCCAAACAAAATATTCTCACACCGTAAACTATTTAATGACAACTGGCCTATTAATGAAAAGAATCTTATCATCTTCCCTTCTTCGTCGACCAAATCTTTTTGCTTGCAAATAGCTTCCAGACAAACCACCTAAGTAAGCCAATTACCTCATCCCAAGTGCTAGACGCCAGAGGATCAACTGATGTAATGCTCTTTGCGGAGGAAGCACCTGCTTTTCCATCTACAAGAGCAACTATAAGTATTTTGTCTATACTGTCACCCTCATCTTCCAAGCGAACTGCAGCCATAACTGACAGGAGCTTCAGAGACTGGGAGAAATTGAGAGAAGTCAGTACAATCTTAGATGTAATAATTGAAACGTAAAAACACCAAAAAAAGGAAACTTATTTCAGTCAATCATACAGCTGATCGTGCAGTTTTAGTAATTGCACGAATATCTTCCTTGCCAGTCCAAATTCGTGGCATGGAATCCTGATCATGGCTGAACAATGTTGAAAACCTGCCAATAATTTTCAGGTGATCAGCATATTCTTTGTATTATAAATAGTGTATGTCAGAGCTGTAGAATGAGATCAACTCATGTCCATACCTGTCCTTCATGCGAATCAAGACCCTTCCAGCTTCTTCCTTTGCCTTTGCTTCAACTACTCCACGTGCATAATCTTTCAACCGCAAAACCATACCATCCGTACTTTCTTCATCCATTTCAAAACCAGAAAGTGCAGCAGCAAAACCAGAGACCGCTGTGTCAGTCTCACGCTGAAGCAGTTTTCTTATTGCTGGCCATGTATCATCACCAGCTCCATCTAAAAGAGCCTCAACTGGTCCAGCCAATGCCTCGTTCAGTTTTGTCTAAACAAAGAATTTCTCTTCAGTTCCAGCATAATTACATCTAAAGTTAAAATCCAGTGGTCCTCCCACTTGTTTGCTATCATGTAGGATCCACTACCAACAACAAATATTTAGAAATATTATGCATCTGGCACCAGCCATTCCAAGTATCAGAGGCAACTAAGTGAGGGCATGTTCCCTTAATGAGGAAATTAATATAAAACATCCCAAGTATGCCAACGCCCACTTTTTAGACCTCAAAATCCTAGAACAGAACACTACAAAAAAATTGGAGTTAGTTCGAAAATTCACATTAATATAGTAAACTTTGGCCCCAACTCAACCTCGAAAGTTACATGAGAAGGTGAGGATTATCTAAGACTAAATAGGAAGACGACATTCCATGCACTGGACCGATATGGGACTCTTAGAACCTCAAGCACAACACATTCTGGTAATTTGGAGGTGAATAACACAAGGGTCTATCATGTTGTGTTGAATAACATAAGGGCCTATCGTTGGATAACACAACAGGGAAAGGTTGGTATGACTTTGATATCATGTTAAGAAAATGGACCTTGGGCCTTGTTCAATCTCAAAACTCAAAAGATAATTCCAAAAACGAGCATCCTCAAAATGTAAGGAGACAACGGCTACAACGTGGGACTTAATGGTCAACTATAAAGGATTAAAGGTTGTCAAATTTCATACCTCGTAGAGGGTTGTCACTTCAGCCAGTTTGGCACTACGAACTTCAGCAATATGAGCATCTATATCACGCCTCAGCTTATCCTTCACTCTAGATGAGTCCCAGTTTGCCTGTTCAATAATAGCATCTACAAAATAATGCATCAGCTGTCAGATTTCAAAAAGCAAGACTATGCTCAAAATTTTATTTCGCACACACAATATATCACCTATTAAAGCTTCCAGTCTTGGGCCATTTCATTAACTACAAGTCCGGAAAGATTTTGAAGAAAAATATTAATGACCACTAATTTCCTACAAATGCTGAAAATCAGCAAGTGATACACCAATATCTTTACAACAAGAACTAACCCAGTGTAGACCCCACCTCCCACAAAGTAGGATATGGGGAGAGTAGAGTGTACGAAGACCTTACCCCTACCGCGGAGGTAGAGAGAGAGGTTGTTTCTGATAAAGCATCGGCTCAAGGAAAAAAAGTCCAAACCAGTCCAGAAAAAGAATAAACAGAAAGAAAGCATAACAAGCATTCTGAACAGTAACTGCAGCAAAATAATATGATAATCCATGTACAAGAAACAACAAATAGTAACAAAATTATAAGGACAAGAAACTACAAGAGCAATACTACAACTACCAGTATGGACGGATAGCAGGACAATACACTACCACCTACTAACCCCCTACCCTAATTTGTGTCTTCCACAACCTCCTATCTAATTCTGATACACCAATCTCTTTGCAAAAATATTTTCTAGTTTGGTATTTCCAACCAGAAAAGTTGTTATTTCTCCAAGAGAGGGGAAGAAGAACATATTAACAGTGTTGCAGCTCAAATCACATGGACCCAAAAAGGCATAGAAGTGGGTACCCTATAGCAACAAAAAACATCAAAATTTACCCTGTGAACCCAAGTGAACATTTCAAGAAATAATCATCAGTAATAAGCAACTACTTGAACTAACTGACATTTAAGAGAAACTTAGTCAGCTCTAGAAGTTAATTCCCAGAGTAACAACAGTTTTTATAACTAGGCTCCTACATAGAGATAGGGTATCAACTCCTTGATCGTTTTCTGTAACCTGGGGAGGGGGGGTGTTGATCGTGTAAGTGTAATATGTCCTCATCAGTAGAAAAGATATATATCAAGTGGAGTAAACCAGTAACAGCAATGGCAGATTGCATCCTGTACCTGTGCATTCTTCGTCAAAATGGGACATGAAAGACTCGGCACATTCACGAGCAGCAAGAGCAAACCCTTTACCCCCCTTCAATGCCTTCTCAAATGCTTCTTTGAATCTTTCAAAAGCATCAGATCGGATGTGTCCCAGCATAGATTGGTAGGCTGGTTGGACAAGCTACAACAAAAGACGGGATAAATCAGAAGAGGATTGCAACAAAAAAGGGCCCTTCATTTTGAGGAAAAATGAGTAAAAAACTAGTGTTTTTCCAGAGGGAGAAGAGAAAATGCATTTACATCATTAGTTGAAAGAGTACCATTAAGTTAGAAATTTAGCTGTGAATTTATTTGGTTGACACTAGAAAGACCAAAGAGTTCTCATTACGAAACAGGAACCCAGCAAGTTGGGTTGGTCAATCATCAAAATTAGAATGGTTAATGCAGGAAATATAACCAAAGGATTGTGCATATGTAGTAAAACAGGTTTAGGAGAGAGCAGAGCCTAGGTACCTGAAGCAATTTCTCTTCCAAATGCTTTCGCTTCGAGGATCTAACCCCTTCGTCAAAGAAAGTAGCCTCGGCGTCATACCTGGGAAGAAAAAAAATCATATTATCCATGTGCACCCTCTTATAATGTATATGCATAAATGAGAACTATATTACATATCAAGGGAGAAAAATTGTAAGAAGAAATGAATTCAGCAGAAATTACAGTAAGAATATACTCCATTTTAAACTATATGATGCTTCCTATTTCAGGACATCACAATATTTCCTGCTAATACTATCCATATAACTTATTAAAAGTTGTAAGATATCACATTCATTTAACTGTTCAAAGTCACATATTTTGGTCAAACTAACTTTCAATTACTACTTTACAGTATGTGCTTCCACTCATATTCAAGCCATACTGTCCCAAAATGAGTGTGATACAAGATTGAAGCCCAACATATCCACAGGATGATCGTCACAAAAAGGCAGATGTTAAGACAGATGTGCAGTAATACAAGAACAGAAAAATTAGAAATGACCACATCCGACAAAATGCACAGTTCTGTAGGTGTGACTATGATGACTAAATGTGCTTACACAGAAAGATGTACAACCTAAAATCACAGGAGAGAATCTCAAAACAGCTATATTCTCATGGAATCAATGGGGATTCAGCAAAGTACTTATATAATAGTTACCAACTAGTTGAGGTAAAGGCTCTGTAGTTGTTACATCTACATCAGCTCTGGTGTTTTCCAGGAGTGTTTTTATACTCACAGTGATAAGAGTGAGATTCAGAGAACTCCAAGTTCAGAAAACTCCTAATTTTCCTTTAAAAACAAATTATTATTTGAATAAAAAGAGCTACTCAGAGGGAATGAATACAAAGGATTCGTATGGTGGGACACCAACAAATTTAGGATTGTGGAACAGTTGATTGATTGTTTTGATATAGAAAAATTAAGGAAGAAAGCACAAAATGAAAAGAAGAGAAAAAAAAGAAACTTGACCAGCGGAACAGCAAGTGCCCAGCAGAATTACCTAGCCATCATGATTAATCTAGGCGTAGAATGGAAGAAAGACTGTAAAGGAGAGCAATTTAATCCTGAAAAAGGAGGTGGGGTGAGTGACTAAAGCTGGGTGTGAAGGAGAAGAAAAAGAAAGCAGTTTTTTCTGGAACTTGGGGATGATAAGCCCGCCCTTCTATCCTTCTCCACCTAAATACCAGAGTTAGTTCACTGGCACAGGGATCGAACATGTGAACAAAGGCACAAATCCCTCAACCTTTGGCAATTCAGCCAACCCTCGAGGGTTAAAAAAGGAAAGAATAGTATACCAGAGGGAATTCTCCGATACTAGAAAGGACAAGAAAATGGATGGAAGGAGGAACGCTGAGAAAGGGTTTTGCTTCCTTTTTTTTTTAACCCTAGGTTTAAGTATCATATTTTTTAAAATATCTGGAGGAATTTTAGGCATACAACCTCAAGAATTTCATTCCACTGAATGAGTAAATCCAGAGATAAAAACACAGTGAGGAGGAGGATCAACCACAGCCAGACACAACAACCACATACCTACTAATGTAACACCCTTTCTTTTATCAGTCCGCAACAAACCTTTTTTGACATGCCTAATAACACCTCACAACTATTTATCAGGAAAAAAACAACTTCATTTTAGCATGACATAGAAAAGATATTGTACAAAGTAGTCATCTAATCTAAATATCTTTGCTTTCCTAAATTGATGCTAAACCAAAAAAAGGTCCATCACGACCTCAACTATAGTTCTTGCATATCATCAACCTAAACACCATGCTCCACTGGCATTCCCTTCCCAACACCTTGAATCATAAGCTGGTAATGAGGTAACCAAAGAAGGGACAAGCAGCTGATAAGAATATAATTTCAAGGATTCTAGCAGAGAACTAGACACGGTTAAAATTCAGTGAAACCAGACAGTCTTTTCCTTTGTCCTCAGCTCTCTTTAATGTTATACTCTTCCAACTGTTTTTCATAATACCATAAGCTTTATCAAATACAATGAAAATATACTGATCAATTAATTTGTATATTCTCCTTGCTCTAATCACAAAAACGCTTATGCGCATGTCCCTCTAGAAGGTGAGAAATATAACATTAAGAACATCTGCTCCAGATGAGCTTCACACATGAAAATTACTAGCTTTCCTACAATTTTTTTTTGTTACTAGAAGCACGACCATGCTATACCGCACGAAAGTTGTGTCCTTACTCTGATAGACAAGCGTCCAAAATTGAGCTGAGCTTCCTTCCAAAGCCCCGTACAGAATGAGAATTAACTGCCTCTTCTAATTGACCCCATTCCTACAACAAGGTAAATTAATTTAAAATTCACAATGATCTTTAAAATAGTAGGTAAAACAGAACAAGCTATAACTTCTTAAAATAAAACTCTAAACAATTCTTCATACCTCATTTTCAGTAAAAGAAACATATTTTTCATTGGCAATCTCTTCACAGCGCACCGTAGCTACCATAACCTGTAATTAGATCAAAATCAAGTATGTCAAATACACGGATAACTAACTGATAATTTCAATTGCAGTAGATATTTAGGCTATAACCTTATGGGCAGGCAGGTCAAGGTCCTTGTTCTCCTTTATAACCTTCCATATCTGTTGTGAACTAAATGAAAAGCCTGAAGCAGGAACAACAGCCCGCCTATCTCCAGCAAGCCCACCAGGTGCAATAGAATGAAAGAATCGCTGTCTTAGACTAGCCACCTTAACAAAGAAACAAGAAGGAACACAAACAAGTAAAACAGAGTCAACTAAACAAAAAGGTAAGTCTTCTAATCTGATTATTGGCTACAACATATCCAAGAAAACCATATATGATAGAAGTAGATATTAACTACTAAAAGAGGAACATATATAATCAAAGAATGCTCTCCCGCGTACCTGCTCTTTGAACTGTTCTTCCTTCTCTTCGAAACTAGAAAGAGCCACGACCTCGACCTGGACATGCAATCAATTTCACCAAGCCTGTGAGCACAGATATAAACAGACAACAAGAATGTAACAGTAGGTGAAATCTTACTGTTACTCACATTGAAAAACTCACTTAACGGTGTTTCCTTGTGAGCTTGCGGCTTTGGGACAGAATCCCATATCTACACAGCCAGAACAGATATGATAAAATCAATAATGTAGTGTTTTAGAAGGAAACACAAAATAAGAAACTCAAAAACCATGATATGGTACCTTCTGAATGTCTTCCCTTAGAACAGGTTCCAAATTTTCGAGGGGAGTCTACAAATGAAAGTGAAAAAACAACCTGCTTAAACATCTTTTTTTACAGGACCTGTAGATACTAGAAATGGCAGAAAAACACTTGTAAGAGAAGAAGACACCTACCCTTGTTTTGTCACGAATAACAAACATCAACGTCGTTTTACGTGGACTAAATAACCGCATCATAACCTGGTCAAATTAAAGTAATTCATAAAACATCCGAAGGAATATTTGGAAAAGAAAAAAGCATCTATGTACTTTACCTGAAAGACAGTCTTCAAAAGAGGCTTATTTGCAGCCTGCTCCCGACCAATATCATGACACCACCTGAATCGTTTAACTTTTGAGCCACGCATACATATTTTTTTTCTGATTTCAATTTATTAGAAGTTCGTGTACTACATATTTCACATAATAGAGGAACTTACATGTTGATAAGCACTATGTCAGAAACAGCAAGTGCGAATAGAGCGCTTTGCTTCTCAAATGCAGTATCATCCTAAAAAAGAAATTGTAAATCGTGAGTGAGAAACAATCTGCTCAATTGCTAGTTATCCATCTCATGAGCAAGTTTATGCAAGGCTCGTCTCAAATTTCGGTTAGCTCCAAATTAATCACAGAACAGTTTAAGGTTCCCAGTATATCAAGCATAGAAATCCATAGACATCTTCAGACACAGTGCAACTACATTAACACACAGAACAGTCAACAGTGAGATATAAGATCTCATACACAGGGAATCTATTGAAATATGTTCAAACATTATTCAGTCAGTTCACCATAGGATTACGATTTACAAAGAAGAAGCTACACCTGATTTTGAGATAAATTTTTATAGAGCAAGAAGTAGGGATGTGAAATAAACCGATGATCCGAACTTTATTTTCCAAAATGTAACAAACAGCTGTCCAGGATGGTATCTGTCATCTGCACCTTTATCAAAGTTGTACAGCAATTGGGGAAAATGATTTAAGGATAATATGCATCTGGTCACACAAAAATAAATGATGGAACAACAAACGGAAAGTAAATCATCATCTAAAATGTATTTTCAACACACCTCTCCTCGTTCTCTACCATCTGTGCCTTCTAAATCCATGACAAGGGTGCAAGGCTCAATACCAGTACATCGAGCCATCCAAATACCTTTTGTGGTTTGTGACCTAGAAAATACTTAGGTCAGCTCACCCTACAACGAAACAGCAGACATCTATCTAGCAAATAAAACAATTATACATACCTTCCCTTATAGGCATCCATCTCTCTAAAGTTAGTATGAAAAAGATGATTTAATAGTGTACTCTTCCCTGCATTATCACAGTTAAATTTAGTCACTATAGGAAAACAATATAATAGAGCATTGGTTCCAAAAAGACCATTAGGATGATTTGTCTAGTCGAGCAGTAGGAATGCAATAAAGAAACCATAACAAAAAGAAGAGGATAAGACTTGAGGCACTCAAAGATATGGACATAAAGATCTGAATCAGCATTCACAGACAAGGACATAAAGATATGATAAGGACCTACTACTCGTCAAGCTTCACCAAACTAATTTGAAGTCTTTATATTCCAAAATGGTAAATGGATGGTAGCTATTGAAGTTTTTCCAGAGAGAATCCGTACCGCTACTTTGTGGGCCCATAATGGACACTACGGCATATGAAAGACCACATTCTGCCAGTTTAACTTCCTTCATGAAGTTCTCGACTCCAGCGACATTGAACACCCCATCCCCATCAATGAGGTGAGTTGAACAAGACTCATCCTTATTATCTGAAAGCATTAGAGTATCAAGTTAACAAAAATGCTACTTCTGTTCATGGACAGTACAGCCTTCAATAAAGCATCATAATACTTCATAACAAGATGGGGAAAAAAAAGAGAGAGAGAAGCTACAGTTGATTCAGAAAAGCTGAAAGTCCCATGGTCAGGCTACTAAGTGGGTAAAATCTACTCTTATTTATCAGTTCAAACCAACCCTCCCTCTTCAGGTAGCAACCAAAAAGGCACCCTACATTTTTTCACAACAGAGAAAAAGTATGTTCAACAACTGCAGTCAGCACATTCACAGTGTGCAGTAATCTGATTCCAGCATAGAACAGCCCAAAACGAAATACTTCTAAGAATCAAATACTTCCTAAACTACTTTATCTTCAGCAACCAAACTATTCCAACTTGAAAACATACATGAGCTTGCAAAAACCCAATTACATCGACAAAATCATCAATCAAATCAAAGGGAAATCAATTTCAGTCCATCTCTAAGCCAAACTGCAGTCTACCAGAAGAACATAAATAATCAAATCAAGATTTAGAAGAACTCAAAGACCCAAGAAACAAAACCCAATCTTTCTGAGAAAGAAAATTACCTTACTTGAAAAAAGAAAAAAAAAACAATCTTTCTAATAAACCCGTAAAAAGGGCTAAACCGTGAAAACCCATTAATTAATATCATTCGGTAATACAAAATCAGTAAATGAATCATGAAATTTTGGGGGGGTTTGAAGAAGGTAGTGATATAAAACTTCAAGAATCAGGAGTAGAATTGAAAAAATGGATCCGAACATCAGAAAGTAGAACATACCCATCTGAGAAGTAGAGAGCTCGATCAAAGGTCCCAATGGAAGATCCCAAGACTTGAAACTTGAAAAAGGCGAAGGAGTAGACAATTGCGATCTCAGATGGGGGATAGCAAGCAGCAGCCCCTTTTGTCTTAAAAAGTGCGCTGGACTATCCGATGATCAGAGGACACAGGTGAAATTTAAAGAAAAACAAAAAGAACAATTGCAATACTACACTGCTAATTATTATTTTTTTTCCAATTAAATTTTCACAGAGAGGTGAAGAAATCAAATGGTGTTTTTTTAAGGCTTTTTTTCTTCCTTTCAAGGTTGATAATTCAAAGAACACTTTACTACTCTAAAGAAAGAGTAATTTATTTCTTCTCTTTTTTCTTTTGGGTTTAGTTTTGACAAAATAAAAAAGAAAGAAGGAATTTAAAGGCATTAGGATAAGTTTTATTTGAGGCTAAAAATATGTCATGAATGAGATAACTAACTAATTTTAAAAATCTAAACAATTTTAATTTATAAGGATATTTTTTCTTAGTTTATTTTATGTATG
>JACEIK010001085.1:252372-269788 GCA_018107945.1 Datura stramonium
TTTTCATTTTTAAACTATGAATGAGTGATGTTATAAATAGAGTTCGACATTACATGAGCAAAAAAATAAAAAATTTAAAGAGAGCCATAAATATATTAATACGGTCGGAAGCACTTCACTAAAATGCAAAAAGTGAAAAATGATGAAGAAGATGAACTAAGAGGAACCAGTGGCGAAGTCAGAAATTTCATTCAGCGTATTCAAAATTTAATATATATGCATGAATTTTTTTTTTTTGATGTATATACTTTACACATTTTTTTATATACATAGTATAATTTTTTGACGAAGGGTGTTTGATTGACCACCCTTCGCTATATGTGGCTACATCACTGAGAGGAACAACAAAGAAATGACGTTGGAAGGAAAGAAAGAGAAGAAGGGAATGAGTTGTAAAGAAATGTGATCGGAGGGAAAGAAAGAGAAGAAGAAAATGAGTTGTGGGGTTTTATTTGCTTGAGGATATTATTAGAATTAGAAAAATATTATGAAAAGGTAAATATGTTGGTCAAACATAAATGTCTTATAAGCCAAAAAAATAAAAAGTTGGTGAGAACTAATTTTTGACTTTTTAAAAGCACTTTTCAACTTTTTAAAGCATTTTTTTCTAAAAAAACACTACAGAAGGTTAAAAAAATACTTATAAGCTTATTTGTCTAGCTTTTAAACTAAATCATACACCCTCTTAGTCAAGATATGCATCAGCTAGCCAGGACACTACAGTTATCAAATAAAAAATTACAGTAGAAATTCTTTTGAAATACTGAGTTGAAACTCTAGAATAATATATTAGAGTTTCACCTTTAAAAGTTTCAAACTCAAGCACATTATGTTGGAGTTTACCCGGTAGGAAATTTTGAACTCCAACATATTATAATAGAGTTTCACTTACAAAAATTTTGAACTCCAAGACATTATAATGGAATGTCTTCATATTTTAGGTAAGAATAATTTTTATCCAAATTTTTTTTTTAATGAAAAAATGGCTAAATACTAAATAGTGTTGAGATCTTATTTAAAACTATATTACCCATCCGTAAAGTGGCTATTCTCCAAATCCGAACCTGTACCTAAAATAGCTTCCAAAGCCCAAACCCATTATAGCACGTGATTATCACCGAGTTATCAATTATTTGCTACAACGCGGAAGGAGAGAGAGAGAGAGATCTATTCAACTCCAAAACTCAAAACTCTCTGTGTAATTACAATTCTCAGATCCAAATCCTAACGGCAATGTCGACCTTTGCCGGAGATGAAACTGCTCCTTTCTTCGGCTTCCTTGGCGCCGCCGCCGCCCTCGTCTTCTCATGTAAGTTCCTCCAATTCTAGCCCAGATCTGCAGACTCTGGGGCAGATCCAACTTTACGGCAGCAGATGCAACCACATCCACTGGCTTCTAGTGAACTAAATTTAGTTGAAATTGTTTGAAGAATGTTAGCGCTGCTGGTGGTTCTTTGCATCCACCGGCTTGTAATTGCCGATTGACCTCTGATCATATTTTATTCTTTATGCTAATTTGCAAGCGTGTACTTAATACTGACTATGCTTATTTATCACTAGTAATTCAATTTGTTGTTTTGAATCTTATATGTAGCTGAATTACATCATTTTATTACACCTTTACCCGTTATGACTACACAAGACGATGAGATTCTGCATCTATAAGCTTTGAAATTTGGATCTGCCTTTGGTGGAGATGCAAGCACACTATATGCGGATCACACGAGCACATCTTATGCTTATTTACAACAGTTCACTAATCTATATATATATTTTTGGAATAACTTGTAGGCATGGGGGCAGCTTATGGAACAGCAAAGAGTGGGGTTGGAGTGGCATCAATGGGAGTGATGAGACCGGAGTTGGTGATGAAATCAATTGTGCCAGTGGTTATGGCTGGTGTGTTAGGTATTTATGGCCTGATTATTGCTGTGATCATCAGTACTGGTATTAACCCCAAAACAAAGTCGTATTACCTATTTGATGGCTATGCTCATCTCTCATCTGGACTTGCTTGTGGTCTTGCTGGCCTTTCTGCTGGAATGGCTATTGGTATTGTTGGAGATGCTGGTGTTAGGTATTGATTCCTCAATCTTTTTCTTGGTTCCTTGTCCTTTTCTTCCTTTGCATGGTAGTGGTTGTTGAATCTGATGAATTGAATAGTTAGAAAGTGAAATAGAACTCCTCGACATTGATTTTTAGTGCTATGCTGTTAGAACAAATTTATAGATGGTCTTTGTACTGTTCATCTTTTGGTATCACAGCGAGGATAAATTTTAGTTGTGAAACTTCTTTAAAAAAGGGAAAATTGAAATTTTTAGCAGTCAAACTAGAGTTATCAATGAGAGTGGCTCTAGTAGAAGTTAGAACGTAGAATGTCGCATCTCGATAAAGATGCTTTGGTGTGTGTTTTCACTTTTCACAAGGTTATGGTTTGTGAAAAATACATTCTAATATGTGCACGAAACTTTTGGAAGTTAATAAAATGAACAAGTTCAAATAGAGAGCATAGTTGCTTGGTAATTTTAGTTAAGGTTCAATTTAATTGTTCAGTTCACAATCTTAATTTCCAGATTCCCTTCCGTATATCACAACATTTAACTTGAATCATACTATATTGATAATCTATATTAAATGATAATTTAGAACAATAAAGCTGACGTTATCTTATTATTTTTGTGCTTGAGAACCTAAAATTTTAAATTATGAATAAGGCCTGTCTAAATGATGACATTGATAGTGAGGAGTATACCATTGACCACAATCAGCTTGGAAGCAAATATTTTTATTTGCAATGTGCAAGTAAATACAAAGTATGTAGTAATAATATAATTATCGCACCCAAGGGTGTAACTTAGATGAAGTGGGAGGAGAATCATGAGCTCTCAGGTTTGAGGAAAAAAACTCAAAGTGATTTTTTGCTGTGTACCTAAGCTTTTTGAGTAAAGTTATTTGGTACTTGTGCTAGTAGAAGGTACTAGGTACCCAGTGAAATAATTGAGGTGTGTGCCAGCTGGCCAGACACCATCCTCATAAAAAATAATAATATAACTATCAGAAAAGTTTTCCATGGCTTTATCATAGGTGCGTATCATGAGTTCTAAACCTAACTATCGAACCAAGTCTTGTTTTAGGTGGAGAAGGGTGGTGGGAGGGCCATTGTCTCGAGTTTCAAAGTTGAAACAATAGATGTCTCAGTATATAAAAAAAGCTATAACTATCAGAAAAGTAGACAAGCTATAATCTTTTTCACCAGAAGTTCTTAAAAAGTAGAATGAGCAAAATAAAAATATTCTAGCACCTTATATCCTGACTCCTATTCCAAATTGCTTATTGTTCACTCCCTCTTTTCTAATTTATGTAGTAGAGTTTGATTCATCAAGAAGTTCAAGAAAGACATAAAGACTTTTGAAACTTTTGGTTTTAAACCTGCCATGATCATTTTGTGGTTATATCATGCCATTATCATATGAGAAATTTAAAA
This sequence comes from Datura stramonium, assembly GCA_018107945.1. Lineage (NCBI taxonomy): Eukaryota > Viridiplantae > Streptophyta > Magnoliopsida > Solanales > Solanaceae > Datura > Datura stramonium. Next base: position 255,857 of record JACEIK010001085.1, read on the forward strand.
TTAAATTGTTTCCAAATATAGAAATGTGTCATATTTTTTTGGAGCGGTCTAATAAGGAAATAGTACCACATGAATTGGAATCTATGGAGTTGTTTGTTATTACATACTGAGTTAACACTAAAACATTAGGTGATTATCCTGTGGAATTAGTCGAGGTGCGCGCAAGTTAGTCCGAACACCACAGTTATAAAAAATAATATTGAGTTAACCATTGTTTACCATTAGTAGAACAAAGTTGTACTGAGAAGATTAATAGTTGCTTCTGTACATATGTTTCTTTTTTAGAAGGATTACTGTTTTAATCTAAAATGGAGGAAGTGTTGTTCCATGGGCAAAATTTATGACATCAAATAGTGAAACATCAATGTTGGATCAAGTAGTTGAGACTTTAGGCTGATACTGTTGCAGGCTTTGAGGACTATATATTATAATTCTTAGAGAGAACTAGTGTTACCCTAATTCTTAACAACATAGTACGTGACAAAGGTCATTTGTAGTACGTAAATAATTTGGTCAAAATTGCCTTAAATAATTTTCATGTTAGTCGACCTTTAAGTTATATGAGTTGCCACACTTGATAAAATACTTGGAGGATAAACTTTTGTATTTCTGTGGAGGTGGTCATATTGATACGGGAAGAATACCTCATTAGCCCTTAAAAACTTGATAAAATTTATTAAGCTAATTACCTCTCTAGACTTGGCTATTTGATAACTTTTACCTCCTACGCGTTCATGTGGCAAAGAGCGTGGATAGTGGATACACTCTCTTTTAAGTGCATGAGAGTGAAAAAATATCAAAAAATTAGCTTCCAAATAGGGGTATTTTCCAACTGTTAATTGCCACAGTCATATAGAATGGCTTATTTATTCCGTTGTTTATTTCTTCTTATTTCTTAATATACAAGACATATTTTACCCCAAATTTGTATTTCTTCTTATTTTTTGTCTAGATGTAAAGGATATTTATTCAATTATTCTAACTATGTATTTCGTTTTTCAGACAATATTTGTAAAAAACTTGGTTCGAACTCCATTATTCTTTTTTGAGTGGGAATTACATTATTTTTAGCCAAATAAATGTTTTAGCTGAAGTAATGGAGTTCCAATTGTATATTTCATGTAGTTTCTTTTTTTATATGCAATGACTATTTATTTCAATTATTTGTATTTTTTCATTTTCGGGCCAAATATGTAAAAACTTGGCTGAAATTCTATTTCTAGTCAAATGAAAAAAGCCAAAATGTGGAGTTTGAACTGTGTATTTCTTTTTAATGTTTCTTAGATTCAATAACTATTCATTACAATGGTGCATCTTTTATCTTTTGGGCCAAATTTGGAAAAAAACTTGGCCGAAACTTCATCATTTTTAGCCATACAAAAGTATTTTAGCCAAAATAATGGAGTTCCAACAGTGTATGTCTTTTTATTTTTTCTTTAGATGCAATGACTTTTTGTTTCAACGATGAATTTTTTCCAGGCCAAATATGTAAAAACGTTTGGCTTAAACTTCATTATTTTCAGTATAATAAAACCGTTTTATCCTAGATAACGGGGTTTCAGCCAATTTTTTTTACAAATTTGACTTGAAAAGGCTAATTCAATCAACTAATGTACTGAAGGGGTAAAAAATAAATTTTATTTTACAAATTGCCACTTGGACAAAATAATCAATCTGGCAACGTGTGGCTCTTACCTCCATTAGGTGAAATTGGTCTGGAGGGCGGAGGCTATAAAAAATCCAAGTATAAGGGGTAATGAGGACTACAATAAATTTAGGTGTGGTTGAATAAACTGTGCTAAGTTTAGGGGGTTAACGAGGTTTTCTTCCTTGATACAATCACTTAGTAATCTCTTCCGTTAATTCTGATTTGTGATTAAATTTTGGTACTCGCATCTAGCACTGTCATATTCAACAATCTTGTTTAAATGTATGCAAACAAACTTTCAAGAAAAAGAAGGAATAAAGTGTGTGTTAACTACTTAGTGATGGTAATATTTGAATAGGTTGCAGGACTTTCTTACAACAATAACATACAATTACGAATGCAGGACTTTGTTAATATAATTGAAATATGGTGGAGTATATTTAACAGAATTTGGCGCCTTTCATCTATTGCTCTGCCTTATGATTCTTTCTCTCCATATCTTTTTGCCACTCGCCTATTCTTTATGCTTAGTTATTGTTCCCAACTTATGGTAACTTCTATTACATAACATACTATGCCTTCTGGAGATCACCCAGTAAAACTGTTTAAGTTCTTTACCTTTTATTGTCAAGTCTATGTGGACTTTACCAAAATAATAGATGAAATGTAACGACCAAACACACAATCTAAAATGGTGGAAATGTGATCTCTTGGCCTCTTACAAAATGAATAGGAGAAAATGGCCCTTTCAAATCTCTTATGTGTAAAAATGAAGATCTCTTGTAAAAAGACCATTAAACTAAAAAAAAGTTGTAAGTGGCGTAAAAAACTAGTTCTGCCATGACTGTTGCAGGCTAGTTATTACATATTCAGCTTAGGATTGATCTATTCTATTCAGTGTGGTTGGGCTGGTCTTATTTTTTTTTTTTGTTGTCGAGCTGATTGTAGCTTTATAAACAATTCCTTCGGCATACTGAACAACAATCATTTTCTAGGGCTAATGCACAACAACCCAAGCTTTTTGTTGGGATGATCCTCATTCTCATTTTTGCTGAAGCTTTGGCTCTTTATGGGCTTATTGTTGGCATTATCTTGTCTTCCCGAGCTGGGCAGTCTAGAGCTGAGTGAAGTTAACTCCATTCCTATGGGCTACGGCACTGTATGTGAGACGGGCAGCTAAAGCCTAAAGTCGAAAAGTATCTATTACGTGTATTGTTATTCATGACACTACAGCTATGTGCTGTTTGTAGAAGTAGGAATTCATTTTTTCTACTCAATAATAGCTTAAAGAGCTGTGCAATTTGGTCAGTATTTATTGTGTATTTTGCACTTATTATTTGTGAACAGTCTTGAGAACTATTTCTTTTCTAAGATTCGTGCATGTATGATCTTTTCATCTAGTATATCGATCTATGGGGTTGAGTCTGTATTTCTTTGATCAACAAAGTTATATTTGGTGGTACTACTTGAAGGCCACATACTTGGTGCTCATATAGTTAGTTGATATCCTAGATTTTCTCAAGTAATTTTGAGCTGGACAAATTCATCAAAGGTAGTACTCTTATCTGGTCTGGCTACTAGTAAAACTTAATGAGATCACTGCCTTAACTAGATTTGTTTTTGTGTCCTCAAGGGTTGGATTTTCCGAGTCCCTTTTGGGTGAAGAATTTAGCTATAAGGTGTGGAGCATCTCCTTTCTGCTATTTAGTTCGCTTTCTTTGCTTCTTAATATATTATTCTTCAGTCGGTCTGTTAGGTCTATATTTGATCAGTAATTAACTTTGTGGATTATTTTGCAGATTCTATGCATCTCATTTTTTCCCGTCAGTACTCCCAGTTAATCTTTGTTTTCGAGGGGCTCAAGACTTTAAAGATAAAAGAATGAAGAATAAATTTAAAGGAAGTCAGAATAACAAACAATCAATTTGGCTATACTGGGAGTTCAAATTGTCTGGGTTGGGTTAATGTTGGAGTTGCACGTTAGAGTTGATTAAAATTAATTATAACTCTATCTGCAAAGATTGTTCGGGTCATCATGAGTTCGTAATCTGTAAAAAACCATAAACCAAGCATATGCTTAGGGTTCCTTTCAGTGCCAAGAGCTCAGATTTTTAGGGAAAGTTGCCGAGTCTCTTGGCTAAAAGGTCATTTTAAAAACTCAATTAATAAAATATTTGTAAGTCTTGAAAAAATTGTGAAATAGACATTCTTTATGACATCATCACATCAACAAAAGAAGATAAAAAGACCATCAACTTTAACACCAAAGTCTTAAAAAATACAAAATAGTTTTCATCCCTGAAGTCTTAAAAGACTTGAGCTTCAGCCTCAAAATCTTGAAAAATATAAAATAATCATCATCTTCAACGTTTTAATTACCCGATTTAGAAATAAAAAAATATTTTTTCCCTCCAAAAGCTTTAAAAGTTCCCTTTTCTAGCAAAAAATTTCAGGCTTTTCATCCGAAAATTACTACATAATGGCGGAAAGCTTCTTTAGTTTAGCCATTGATATTCAATCCAGCCATTGTTATCTCTAATTAATTCCTCATTATTATAAAAGCTCAACCACTTCACTAACGATCATTGACTATCTTTTATGTTGTTGATGGACTATGGGACAAGCCTTGGTGGATGTTGAATGGGTCAGAAAAGTTCATTGTAAGCAGTGCCTGACAAATCTTGAGACAGACAGAAACTAAACAACCTCAATTCACAAACATTTGGACCAAAGGAGTACCATTTAAGGTAGCATTTTTGTTGTGGAGAGTGGAAGAAAAGGATACCTATGGGGAGGTACTTACAGGAATGGAAGTGGTTGATAACATGAGATGCTCATGCTGTGATAATGACTACCTGAAATGTATAAAACACTTATTTATACTGTCCTTTTGCAGCTAGAGTATGGAGGTTCTTTGCTACAGAAGCAGGAATTCAAGGACTTTTTTTTACAATTAAAAGCCACTTTGGACAAATGGTGGTTAGCAGAAGGTGAATCCAAGCTGAGATCAGTATACAAAGCAGTACCAACATTCATCATATGGCAAATCTAGAAAAGGAGAAATGCTATTTTTCATGGGGAAAAAATGTGTCACGCCCCGAACATAGGCCCGGAACTAGACACGGAACCTAGAACCATAAATACCTCCAAGTCAACCCATGAAATGAACATGACATCTAAGGCTCAATATAAATAATGCGGAAATTAACATTTATAATAGCGGAAGTCTGAAAAAAATCAATAACATCTGAACTATGGAATCCATAACACTAATCCGAAGCTGAATACATACTATGTTTGATAAGCCTCTAAAATCTGACGAGTTGATGGGACAAGACCCCAATTAACTCATTACTAAATTGAAACTGAAGATACTGATAACGAATTGATAAGAAGGTCCTCGAAGAATGAGGACTCACCAACAAGTTGGGTATGCCGGTACTTTGAGAAACTGGCTAGCGGCGGGGCTGAACCTGAACGTCCGAGCCTATATCATGAAATGATACAACATAGAGTATGCGGTCAGTACTTGAAATGTACCGAGTATGCAAGGTAAGTAAAATCGCTAAGTAAAATAAAAAATCATGCATATCATAAACATTTCATCATAAGATTCTGAGATAAGGCTTGCATGCTATTCTTTGAAAACATGATTTAAACATAACTGAATCATATGACCCAAAACTGAAATTGATAATCATAAGTAAAACTGAACATTGGGTCAAACCTGCTGAAAACATAATATCATGACTGATGAAAGAGTTCATAAAAAGTTCTTCTCCTTTCTTTTAACTAAAATTTCATGCTCCTGCAGCTTCTTGAGTTCATATGTCTTAAGGTTTCCAATGAGTTCATCCATGGTGAAAGAGTCCAAATCATAAGTTTTTGAAATTGCTTCTATCTTGCTTTTCCAGGCCTCAGGTAATACAGTGAGCAATTCTCTAACTGCTTTGCTAGTGGACACACTTTCTCTATGAGAGTAAATTTTATTTATAATAGATGGGAACCTGGTGTGCATATCTTGTATGGATTCTCCATCCTTCATTATAAAGATTTCGTACTGTCTATTCAATATATCAATTTTTTACTTGTTACCCTGATTTGTACCCTCAAGTGCAGTTTGTAGGGTATCCCAAATTTCCTTGATAGTGGTGCAAGAAAAACTGCAATTGTACTAGTCAGGTCCAAGTACGCAGATCAAAATTTTTCGGGCCTTAGTATTTTTTTGTACAACAATTTGGTCTTCAACATTAAAGTCCAATATTCCCTTGGGTACTTGAATCTTCTCATCTTCACTCATCTTCATGGGAATAAACAGGTCTATCAAGAACTATTCCATCATAATTTTCTCTAATCAGGTGGTCCATCATTTTATTCTTCCAACCATAATACTTTCCATTGAACAGTGGTAGCTGAGTAGTTGATGCCCCTAGTAGTTGCTGGTGCGGTAATGGGATTTTTTTTTCAAGATTTTATCCTTATTTTGAAAATAAACTGCTATAATACCAACTGAATTAAATATACACCTAGCCAGCTGTAACTTGCAACTGTAGAGAACGGATTCAGACGTGAACCTTGATAAATCATAATCAACACATAAATTTATTATGAAAAACTCCTTGCTCAAAGGAGTAAAAGCCATGACATACACCTCCGTAGGATTTTCAATCATCAATTCCTTTAAATCAACAAGAGCTGATTTTGAGGCTACAAACTCTATAATCTAAAGGAATAACTGTAGTACCTCAACCCTACAGTTAACTCTAACCGTATTAAACCATTGAAGAAGAACACCACTTGTTCAACTTCTTCTAGCTAATCACCTAAGCAAATAAACAAAGTAGATCACTTTAATAAGAACCTCAAATAATAGACTCAACTTCACAACCTAAATAAGAAAGAACTATCTTTAAATTTGATGTAGATTGAATCTAGTGTCTCTAACTGGATTCCTCTTATGAATTTCTTCAACCGAGAATGTGCTTTGTATCAGCTGATAGAGAATTTCTATTCTAATAATATTACCAATTCTTTTATACAAGTCTCTCTTAGATTTTCCTAAAGTTTCTTTGTTGAACTCAAACTCGTATAAGGAACTACTTTCCTTTTAAAACGCTCCCTTATCCAACTACATCCAGCTGATTAGATGGATTCTATGTTATAAACAAATATGGTTTACTTGTAATAAGTAAAACATGTGATAGCACGAATAATCACTTAACCTTGTTCTCTCAACAAATTATCTAGAACCTGGTTCACCTTTACATATTTGTCCATCATCAAAACTACATGATTTAAGATCTTATTTTCTAACACTTACCTCAAGCAGCAATCAACATGTTTCTCTTGAGAATCAAATATATAACCTTGGTTCTAATACCATTTGTTCGATCATGATTTCGACTTGGCCACCCTAATCCCTCCTGGGAGCTGCCATAGACAAGATATTGATATTACCCAGGGGCGGATCTAGATGGGAGTGAGGGGGTTCCCTTAACCGAAAAATTACATCGTATATATTAGGTCAAATTTGAATATTATGTATATATTGCCTTTAATGAACTCCCTTAGCAATATGAAAAGGTGTAGCCCAATGATCAACGGGATTAATTTGTGTGTTAGCGTTGGGGGTTCGATTCCCACTCACACTTGTTTTTGTAGCTTTTAAAAAAAGTATTTTTCCTTTCTCACTCATTTTTCTATTTAATAAGTAGTTGGCTTTTGACCTTTTTCATTCCTTTAAATGAGTAATTGGGCCTGCATTAGTTAGAATATTAATCCTATGTACTTTTTATTTAGGTAATAGTGAGTTATTTTCTATTTTGCCCAAGTATAAATATTGAGTTTAGAATATTTTGTACAAAATTTTATTAATAGTTGGAAGGGAATTTTTTTTTAAATTTCTCTCTTTTATTATGCTCTTAGTACTAGTTTAAAGTCCTAGTTAGATTTATATAATTTTTAATTAATTTTCAATATTATCACACTTCTCAATAAAAAAAATATATATGCATATCACTTTTTATACGTTTTATGTCACGCTTATTCAAAATATTTTATATATGACTAGTTTTACATATATATGTTGATATATAACAAGAGTTTTATTGAAGAACAAGAAAAGAAAGAATCAAAAGGCTAACTACAAAGTTATATAAGAGAATAAAAGACAATAATCTAGAATGGGAAAGGGGGTGCCTATATATATAGGCATAAGACTACCTAAAACCCTAAGGCTCATCTGCTAACAATTATATGGGCTAATAATAATATGGGCTAACATTCCCCCTCAAACTCACAATGTGACAGTAATAAGCATTGAGAGTTTGTCACATAAGAAACGAAACCGAGACGCCGACTGAGCCTTCGTAAAAAGGTCAGCAATCTGCAAGGATGATGGAACAAAGGAAGCGATATGGTCAGAGATGGAGATGATGGCGAGTGAAGTGACAATCAATCTCAATGTGCTTAGCTAAAGCTCATGGAAAACGAGTTCTTTGCAATGTGCATTGCACTCTTGTTATCACAATTGGGGAGTAGGCGAGAGGAAATGTGAACCTCATGCTCTGCACGAAGCCGGCGTAACCAAACAATCTCACATGTAGTCTTGCCACGCAGCACGATACTCGCCTCAGTGGAAGATCTAGAGACAGTATCTTGTTTCTTGCTCTTCCATGATATTAAGGAATCTCCAAGGAACTTGCACAAAAATTAGTGGTGGATTTCTTTGATCATTGCTGATCGCCATCCCAATCGAAACATCAACATGGGTCTGTTGACTCGAGATGACGTCGAGGGAAACAAGAGGTTACGAAACTAGGTGCCCTGAAAGATATCTCAAATACGATACGGCTCCCAGAGTGGTAGTAGGAGACGATGTTAATGGCCCGGGCGCTGCGTGAGCTGCATGAGCTATATCCGGGCCAGTGAGTAAGATACACCAAGCTACCTACAACGGTCAGATAAAGACTCGGATACATTAACAAAATACCATCAACCCAGGAAATCTGGAGTGCATTGGTTTCCAAATGGAGTATCTGCTGATCCTGTTGTCGAGAAAGTGGCAGTTTAAACAAGTAAGATATACTTAGTCGAGAGAAGATATCTTTCTTAGACTAAGCCACCTCGGATACCCAAAAAAATAACATAGCGAGGCCTAAGTCCTTCATGGCAATAGGTGAGCCAAATCATGCTTGATAACTCAAATACCATCATGATCATCACCGGTTATAACCATATCATCTACATGCTAAGGACAAAAGTTCGCCTTTGCACTCGGTACTTCGACAACAGCCTGGCTGAATCGCATAGTTACGGAGACAAAGCCAAGGGAAGCAATCACGATTGGAAAATTTCTCAAACCAAGCACGAGGGCTTTCTTGATACCATATAGAGCTTTTCGAAATGAGCAAACTTCATGGCGGTGATCGATACCCGGTGGAGGAGTCATATACCTTTCCTCATGGAGGTCACCATTCAAAAATGCATTCTTGACATCCATTTTAAATATCTTCCTTTGTCGAACGGATACGGCAATCATAGTGTGAGCAGTCTTCATCTTTATCCTTGGGCGAGTCTCATAGTCATACCATATTTTGTGAGTACCCTTTTGCCACAAGTCAACCTTGTATCGCTCATGGAGACCTATCGAGGCTTTGTTTTTATCTTATACACCCATCGGCAAACTGATCGTATGTTTACCCAGTGGGAGGGTAACCGTCCAATGTGTATACGATGAAGAGCGGTGAGTTCCTCTGCCCGGCCATAGCATTACGCGAAAGAGGATCGGTCTGACTCTCTCTATAGGACTCGAGTTGAGATAATTGATGTATGTTTGTAATAAAAAAGCAAATGGGGATGAGTAGGTATGAAATCGGGTAGTTTGGTGGACTTATACGGCGAGTAGACCTCCTTGGGGTGGTGGATCTCAGTCTCGGGATCGAACTCGAACACGAGTGGGGATGAAACAGCTGTCGGCGAGCACATCGGGTAAACCTGTTGAATCAGCGGAGCCTCTTTATCGATGCCAAATGGATGTCTGTAGAAGATCGACTTAGTAACATCATGGGATTTATTGGAATTGAATAGAAAGGAATATGCTCCAAAAGGTGACATGCGCGTGAAATATATATAATTTTTGGTATCGGGATCATAGCGATAACCTTTACACATCCAACACCATACCCAAAACACACATATAGGCGATTTTGACTCAGAGGCTTGTTTAGTTGACATGAGGACGAAGAAACGAAAACAAGTACATCGAAGCTTCGTAATGTAGAGTAATCGGCATGTGACCATATAATTTATGAAAGCAGAGACATCCCTAAAGTCAACGCGGTAGGAATACGATTGATCACATATACAATAGTTACTTAGGATTACTTATCTCCCCCAAAAATTACTAGGAACCTCTGCAGATAATATAAGGCGTTCAACAAATATGACGGTGTTTCATTTCGACAACATCGTTACGCTCAGGAGTATTTGTACAAGATGGCTTGGTGTATAGTACATGAGAGGTAGAAGTAATGGTGAAATCACTAGAGTATATTCACCCACCAAGTCACACTCGAAACACTTTATCACCAGTAGAATGTTGCGTTTTAACAAGGACTCTGCAAGTTGTTTGTAAATGCAAAAGAAGTCAGACACATTTCATAAGATAAACCCGGGTATGCAGAAATTATGATCGTCTATGAGACGAAACATAATAGTTCTAACCACCCTTAGTGGATGCGGTGATGGTCCCCATACATAAGAATGAATAATGAAGAACAGCTTGAATAAGACCTGCTTTTATTAAAAAGGTAAGGCGAAAGAAATTTGCAGTTTACAACCATTACAATCGAAATATCTGAAGTGTTTAAATGACCCAAAGCACCGGTAGAGGCTAAAAAACGTAAACGTGACAACGTGCATGTCCCCGAGAGGGAATGTAAAGATAAAGCTGAAGACGAGAGGACTCAAACAAAAAGAAGACAAATTGTCTTAGGCGGCAACAACGAAACTTTAGAGACTCTCCCGGGACATAGAGTTCCTAACCTCGGCCAATCCCGATCACCTTTTTAAGTGTGTTGGTCTGTTACAACCACAAACGAATCGAGAAAAGAATACCCAGTGGCTTGATCCTACCTGTGTGTGCGAAAGCGAATTAAAAAGCAAGTTTAGGAATATAAATAAACATCGGGCGGAGGACAATGTGAGAAGTAGTAGCAGAACCAACACCCTCGGCCCGGCATAGAGCGTAGCAGCGGACATAACGAGTACAGTGAAATGGGTGACAAGGAACCAACGATGACAAACAATGTGACATGATGGATCGCACGAGAATCACGAGATGAGGAATACGTGTATTAGGAAGCTGGACTGGTTTGAATGCGACATGTCGGTAGGATTGGAGGCCAAAAGCATCGAACTGTTAGTTTGGGATCCAACGCCCAGAAGGAGGCACGGTGCTAATAGACTCGGCATCTGCGATGGTGTAGCGGCAACGAGCGTGGAGGAGTACCAAAGGAGTGTGGTTGTCCATTCTTACATTCTTGACCCAGACTTAGCCTTGTTGAGTAACAACGGACCTTTGAGCCTTCCAATGATTACTACCTTTAAATGCACACTCGTCAAACACAACTTTAGGAGATCATCGCGATTTATTGGAGGTAGGAACGGTGAGGTCTCAGGCCCGTGCGTGGGCGGCAAGCACAACAGGAGTAGTAGGTGTTTTGGGCTGTAAGTGAGACTTGTCCAGTCTCTTACGCAATCGGGATTCATGGACAATTTGAATCAGCGTAGGGAGGAGGAAGATCGATGAAGGATTGTTGATGTAGTCCTTCAAAATCATAGCATGATACCACCAAAATTGGACCAAACGTTGTTCTTCCCTCCTAGCGATATGCGGCGCAAGCACTTTCAATTCTGCGGATTCGGTAAGGACGATTGATCCCTAAATCCCAGAGACATAGCGATTATAGAAATCTTGAAGGCATTACATTGAAGGCACGAATATGCATTATTCCTAGCTAGTCTTTGCCCATGAAATTGATGAGTGTACGGTCTACCAGTGATCTGATTTCTTTTATTTGTTTCATATTTAGTCAATTGCATACCAATTGGCGGGATTCTAAGTTATTAGTAAGTGATAACCTTGGAGTTAGCCGATTTCCCATGAATCACGGATAATACAAAATCCTCGATCTTCTCATCCTTAGGTTTGGTTTAACTTGATAACATAGCCCGCATATTCTTGCCACGAAGAAAATTTTTCACGAGCATAACTCCGATATGCATAATTTTTGCCATCTAATTGAGTGTTAATGGGTAGAGAATCATCCTTACTTGACCATATTGTGAAATCAAAGTGAATACAACAGGAGATAAGTAACCCCAAAACAACACAAAAACAAAATACCTAGTCAAATCAAACCAAACCAAAATCATAGTTCAAATCCAAACCAAACCTGACTGTAGTCCAAGTCAAACCAAACCAACAACAGCTGACAATAGATCTCGCGGATCTAGCGGAAGCATCAAACCCGGAGAACATCGATTTGAAAAAAAAAATGGGCTTGCATAGAACCAGGCTCACAGGCGAGGGCGCGGTGCCCCGTGCCCCAGTTCGATCACGCACTTAGGTAGTTACTTATAAATAGAGGGGAGGATCAATTTATTTGGCTCCTAATACCATGTTGATATATAACAAGAGTTTTATTGAAAACGAAAAAGAAAGAATCAAAAGGCCCAGCTTTCTGAGGTTAAATAAGAGAGAATGAAGACAATAATCACAAATTAGGGGAAGGGGATGCATATATATATAGGCATTAAACTACCTAAAGCCATCTGCTAACAATTATATGGGCTAATAATAATATGGGCTAACAATATAAGAGATTTGCATTTTGTTAAATTTCACAGTTATTTTATCGGGTTACATAACTCTTTGTTTCAACTATATCTTTATCATTCAACATATTAATATTGATCTTGTGCAATACTTTTTATTTTTATTATTATTAGTACTAAATAATTATTGAGTACTAAATATATACTATAATATTAATAATTTAATACTCACATTTTTTTTATAACCTTGATTTTTTTATCTTTTTAGAGACGGGTGGCGGTAATAATTTAAAAGAAAAAATAGAAAGTTTAAAATAAAGTAGGACACTACGAAATGAAGGTACATAAAAAAACAAAATAATTTGTAAGAAAAACTTGAAAAAATATTAAAAGAGTATGATAAGCCAAATTAAAATTTAGCTTGCATCCTTCCGATTTACTTTCATATTGTAATTCTATGTGTTTACTTCTTCTTTGTCGAATTGTTTGAATAAAAAATCTTGTCACTGACAGTGACACTACCTAACAGATACTCTATCACTCTTATCGTATTCCTAAATGTACATTCTATTATTTTTAGTTTTATCATATGAATCACAATTTTATATCACCATAATTCACCCAACATATGTTTATATAATATAGATTAAGATATTGGCCTTCTTTTTTTCTTGTCGTGATTATTTGTCCGCAGTAATGCTTTGTTTCTCTCGAAATTAGCACCTTATCCCAATTATAATAATCGCTCCAATTATTGCGGCAGATATGAGGTTGCTTTCTATCGTTTGCTTTTTTAAAAAGACTGAATACATGCCTCTTAAATTTATTTTTATTTATATATTTCAACTATAATTTTATAATTTAAACATCTACAGATATTTATTAGTTTTCGTAAAAAAAATAAATAGACGTTTGTCGATAATTTTTGTGCATTTTTACAGAAAAAATAATTGACGAACGTACGTCGATTTTCTTAAAGTCTGTCAGTTTCCTTTTTAAAAAAAATCATTGGCAATCCAACAGAGTCCACTAAATTTTAGTGCACTTTAATAGTGTTTATTAGCAATGAACTGGAGTTTTTTTTATTTATGAGTTCTTTTTATCTGTATTGGAGTGATTTAAAAATTAGGAAGCGGGTATTTAGGTTAAACCCAGATGACCTTGATCGATGATATGAAATAAAAAAATATGAGACTTTATTTAATTGAATGTTTCGTACCTTTTTAAAAATATTTATCAATACGTGTTGAATAGTTTATACCAAATAATATTTTTTGTGCTTAAATGAAACATAAAAAATAGAGTTGGAAGGTTAAAATGGAACAAGGCTGAGATGGAGCTCCACAATGAAAAATGAGGGCAAGTTTGAGACGTTATGTATGTATGTATTTAGCCTTCTAAAAATGATGATAGCACGTGGAGTACTTCATCCATTTCAAAATAAG
>JACEIK010001086.1:47485-58486 GCA_018107945.1 Datura stramonium
CATGATTTTGATGAAAATAATACTAAACCTGCCCAACATGCATATTTCAATAAATAAAACTCAATTAAAACATACCCATAAGGAGAAATCACATTGACATACTTTGGGTAAAACCCCATGGAATTTGAGTAGGAGAATTCATGACTTTAATCAAAATTGGGCATAGGTGAGGAAGAATTCCACCTATTTTAAAACCCTACATACCTGGGAATAGAGAGACTCGAAGTTCCTTGAACACCCACAAGAAAATTGAAGAAAATTTTGGGGAAGAAGGCCTTGAATCTCCCAAAAACCTCTCTAGAATCCTTACATGAGAATGGGCATGTCTAAAGGACTTCACTCATATTTTCATACTCAGAAAATATCCAAAACAACGTAGTTGAGGGTCTAAAAATCTGTAAAGGTCGAAAATATCCTTAAAATAATTTCCCTGAAAAACTGTCCTGGACAGACCAATGACCGAACCAACGGATCGTGGCAACCTACCACGGCTCATGGTATCGAGTCGTTGGGTGCACTGTCTCATGACACATCTCAGGTACCTTCCCATGACTCGTCAGGACGAGTCGTTACTTCAAACCACGGGTTGAATCGATCGTCATCAACTCCTTGGCCAATCTTACTCCCCTTTCCACGAGCTTCACCATGACTCGTTGTTACTTCCAACAAGTTGTGTTTCCATCCATTGAATGCACTGGAAACCTCAACCAACCAGTAACAACTTGAAATAATGGGTCATTGTCTCTCACCACGGATCGTGGGATGGCCCGTTGCTTTCTCCTCAGCCTAAGTCCCAACCTCCCAACGGCTGGTGACAATGACTCGTTGTTCCTGACAACGGGTTGTTGTACCGTCCGTTGTTTCCTCTGATTCCCTGACTTCCCAAACCACGACTGAATATGACAACTCATGGTATCCTACCACGAGTCGTCCGTCCTGTGATATTTTTGCCAGTTTTCTACACTTTTCAATTTTAACTCCCGAGTCTATTCTTAGGCCTTTCCAGGGTATTACACTATCTCACCCTCATTGCAATGACTGCTCACCATGTTCTCTGGTCCCTCATGATGGGTCATTGGGTGGCCCGTTACTTCCTTGAATCTTAATTCCATATCTCACCACGACTATAAATGACGGTTCGTTGTTTCCTACAATGAGTCGTTACATAGGTCGTTGCTTCCACTGCCACCCCGAACACCTAAACCCACGACTGGTAACAACAGCTTATGGTTCCCAACCATGAGTCGTTATACCTCTCATTCTAAGATATTTTTATTAGTTTTCAGTAGTTTTTAATTTTTAACTCCCAGATCCGACCTTTGGGTATTCAGGGTATAACAGTTCAACTATTATAAGTAAATATATTTCTATGGGAGATTATCATAATCGACATACTCCAAGTAAGTGTCATGGACCCCGACCAGAGGGAAATTCTCATAATCAACATACTCCGAGTGAGTAGCATGGACCCCAACTTGTAATCCTGGTTGGGAGAGTGTTCATACCTTGTCAAGGATATGAACCATGACTTACGTAAATTCACCCGTGAGCCCATTTTGGGCAAGGGAGACACTCTCAACTGGTGAGTACCCCTTATCCAACGATGGCACATAGTTTTGGCACTTGAATTATCTGAACCCTCATCTTCTCGGTGTTAATATTACTCCCAAACTATATACATTCTCATAAGTATAGTTGGGATCTGAAAAATTTTGCATAGACTAGTATAAATCATGTTGTTTACATAAATGTCTGATATATTGAACTAGTCATGCAAGTTGTACTAATTTTAAAGTCATGATATCATAATATTGTAAAACATTTCAAAAATTAATGTTACTATTGGGGAAAATCATGCCAATAGAATTAACTCATACATAATCATGAAATACATATAGAATTCATGAGGGAAGCATACATATGAAAATTCTATGCTTTTTGCATAAGAGGATTTTATCCCTAGAAATCATGAGTTCAATAACTATTCTGGATTTTAGGCATAATGGTGAAAGAAAACCCTTATTGATGATCTCACATACCTATACTGAAGAATTTTGGCTTATGGCTTGAGAACTCAAGAGTCTGGTGAAGAGGAACCCTAGTATCTTGAGAGCTTGAGAGTGTACTATATCCCTGATGTTTGTAGATGTTATGAGAGGGAATGAAGGTTAGGAGACTAAGTATCCTTTTGTAATAGCCCAAAAGTTCCTATGAATATATGGGAGGATTAGAAATGAGTTTTGCAAAAAAATCTGCATTTTTCTTTTCAGTACGATGCGAGGTACGGGTCATAAGAAGGACTAACGGGCTGTAGGTTTGAGCCGTGGGTTGGTCTGAGCTGTTCAGGTGAGATTGTATGGGTTGTGGTACGACCCGTTGTTAGAAACCATGGGTCATGGCTGTATTCATGGGTTGAAGTTTGGGTGGTAGGCTCTGAACCAACATTCGAGGTACGACTTATTGTGGGAAGAAACAGGTCTTGGTAAGGGGTCGTGCTGAGAATCAAAAGGTCTAGAAAGTTTTACCCTGCTTAGACGATTGGGTTCAACAACCCATTGTCTCATGGTACGACTCGTGGTTGGAGTCGTGACAGGTTAATTAGTTCTTAGGGGATGAATAGACGATCAAAGGTACGACTCATAGGAAGGAAACTACGAGCCATTGGTTGTGCCTGTGGAAAACTTCAAAAGGTGTGGACATTGGATTTGGTTAGTACAAGAGGAAACCAGGGGTCGTGGTTGCTAGGTACGACCCGTGGTAGCTGGCAGGATAGTTGTTTAGGAAATTTATTCAGGGAATTTTCGTAATTTCTAAGCTCCTAAGTCCTAAACAACATTGTTTTAATCTCTGTTAGAAGGATTTTAAGAGGGTTTAGCCTATTCCAATTCATTCAACTCCCATGCATGCAAGAGTAGAGGCTTCTCTTTGAATATCAAGCTTGAATCCCTCCAATTCTCTTAGGCTTTCAAGGAAGAGTGTGGAATCAAATTTTTCAGGTATGTAGGGCTATGTATGAGAGTTTCTTTCACTCTCATGCCTAAAATTCTCTTTAATTCCACAAATTTATGTTCTAGATCAAGTTCATGATCTCATGAGACTTATTCTTAATTCTATGAAATTCTCTATGATTTATCTATGGGTCAACTCCCTTCATATTTCAAATCATGTTTTAATATCTATGGGTAGATTTTAAACCTATTTTGATTATTAATTCACAGTTTCAAATTTTAATCAATTTATACCCAATTATGTAAGTTTCATGAAAAGGCAAGTTTATGATTCTAGTATGATTTTGATTTTCTTAAGCCCTAAATTATGATTATGATTCTCATAAGCCCTAAATTATGATTTATGATTTATGATTTATAGCATGATTTCCCTCAAGTACTCTTCATGAATTTATGTATTTCAAGTATAGTGATTTTTCTCAAACATGTATGTTCTTCATGATTTATGAGTTTATGATTTTGGCCAACTCACGGGCCTTAATTCATGGCTAATCATGTATTTCGAGTATGATCAAGTATTTTATGACTTATCTAGCCATGAACTTCCTGTATGACTTCACGATTACTATATGAACCTTCATATGCATGTTTTTGGGAGCAGTGTCTAGCACCGAGTAGGCCCAGCATTCAGGTAAAGCCAGTGGTCTCAAAACTACGCGCCAACTAGGTTTATGTTTATGGACTCTAGATGGGTCCCTATTGGTGATATCACGTCATGCACGTCCTTAGCCTGGAAAACATGGGACGGCTCTGTCACTTGAGCGAGATAGTTTGGCCATCATGTAAGCTATATCATGATGGTGTCAATTAAGACGTGTTCTCCCATTATTCCTCATGATTTATGCATTGTTATGTTTACGATACTTTTTCTTAAGTTATGCTTTTACAAAGTTTCTCTTATGATTATGATTATGATTATGACTACATTATGAATAGTTCTAAAAATCTTAAGCTTCATGTTTATGCTTTGACTATAATTGCATGTTTTGTACTGTCCTACTCTTATGAACTCTTATGTACTTTTATTAGTCCATTTTATTTACCCTGCATACNAGTCCATTTTATTTACCCTGCATACTTAGAACATTCCAAGTACTGACCATATACTCTATGTTGTATCTTTTCATGATACAGGCTCAGATGTTCAGGGTCAGTCTCTCCATTAGCCGGTCATCAGAGTTTAGTTTAGTCAGTTGTTGATGAGTCCTCATCCTTCGAGGCCTTTAGATAGTTGTGTTGTTGCTATTTTTAGTTCCAGACGTGTAGTGAGCTAGTTGGGGTGTTGTCCCATCATCTCGTCAGTATGTTAGATGCTTTTCAAACATAGTGATGTTTTTCAAACATAGTGATGTATTAGCATGTTCTATATATTCTAGTTGCATATCTGATATACTCAGTATATTCAAAGTATTGACCGCATATTTCTTGTTCTATATCATTTTATGATATAGGCCCAAGCTCTTAGGCTCAACAGTGAGGTTAACTTCTCCTTCAAACATTATAACAGAGTTTTTATCTCCGAGGACCGGAGTCTTCATTCCCAGTTATTTTCATATTTTTAGCTTTTCAAACATTGGAGTTAGCTGGGGGTATGTCCCAGCAACTCATCAGTTTTCTTTTAGAAGGCTTTCAGACAGAGTATGTTAGTTTCAGCTTAAGTTCCAGTGTTTTGATTTAATTTCAGTATCTTATCAGATGTTCTCTACTTGTAAACGTATTTGGTTATTGTTTATGAACAACTTCCGCTTAAGATTCTTTTTTAGTAGTTCAATCATCATAGAATTATGTTATGCCTTGAGTTAGCTTGGAGCCATTCATGGTCTTAAGCACCGTGTCATGCTCAAGGTGTAGACTAGGGGCGTGACAGCCTCTAAGCAAAGTCATCATCATCACGATTATACTCCTGATCATCATCATCATCTTGTGGCTCCTCAAATACCAATCCCACCTTGCGCATCATCATGTCATTGTCTGTGAATGTGTATCTCTCCTCTAGTGCCAACATCTCCTCAGCAATCGCAGATCTACCCCTAATCTTCAGCTGCAGCTCAAATATCCAAAATATACGACCTCTCCAACTGTCACCCCAAGCATAGCGCTCAGCTGGAGGGAGAAATATGGCTCAAAGGTGGCTGCATTCTTGACCTTTGTAAATCAATCACTTTTCCTGCCAAGTGCCCAGCTAGGGGTAGATGAAGGTAAGCCTCCTCTTCCTCAATACCAAGCTCTATCAAGAACTGAGTCAACAAACTACCATAAAAATACTTCTAGTGGCAATTGTCCCTGAACCGCCGCATGTTGTCCCTAAGAACTGCTCCAAAGGTAATTGGCAGCCCCTTCATCAACATATTACTCTCTCTCGAGTGATCTCAGTGGTGTGTTTCCATGGGAAAAGTAAAGCACAGACCAACTTAACCAAACTCTAGCCTCCTTAGTCAAGTAGAAGAATGAGAGTGTCGAATGAGTGTCATTCTCACCTCTTGCCCACCGAGAAGTTGAATGCTCTCCGCATAATGTATGGAGAATGTCACGGTATGGGGGATTCTCGAGCAACAAGAAATACATCTCTAGGTCCACAATTGGTGTTCCAAGGAATGCATTGAAAGACCTAGCAGTGAAATGGACCACCCCGTACCTTGATCTTTCTTCTCTCTCCATAAGAGGTGTTCCAATTGGCATAAAATTCCCTCACTTTGGTGAGGTTGCACTCCGTTGAATTAGCAAATAGATAACCCAGCCCCAACTCACGGATAGTGTCACAAATGGTGGTGAACTCAAGTGCCAAATGACCTTCATCAATCCAATTCACTGGGGCATACTTGGCTTCTTTTTGGGCACTGAAACACTTAAGCCCATGCTCCTCCATAGTATTAACTCCAAATCTCCTAGTAGGGGGTGCCTTTTAGGATGACGAGCTCAATGCAACTCCCTTCTGAGCCTTTTGAACCCCTTGCTAGCGACTTATACCTCTTTGCCATTATCTGCACATGAAGCCATCGCACCTACCATCAATAACAATAACCTCACAAAATTAGTCATGAACAACAAGGCTAGCTAATTAGGTGTAGGAGGCGCAAAACAATCTCATACTTAATTCGTCAGCATAATTGTGAGAACTTGTCAAATAGAGTACTCAAACTTCCCCTATTATCATGCCAAAACTCATCAACCCAATTTATTCACAAACTTTACACTACAACCCGCATTCATGATTTCCCTCACACTCCTCTTTTTTTTTCACAAGAGTGTTTCATGTTAGCCACTGACTTCACTTTCCCACTTCTTAATTCACAATTCACACAACCCAAGTGTGGAAGTAGTCACAATATATTCAACAACAATTTACATGAATTTCACTAACTTTTCACAATGAATTAGTATGAATTTTCAACAATTCAATATTTTTAAAATTAAAGCATCACATTATTCAAGCAACTTCTTTCTCCATAAAAGTACTCCAAATTCACCATTTCATAAAACTCTCTACTACCCATTCATCACCCTCTTCACACCCACAACTTAAAACCACAAAATTTCAACCAAACCAATTAATCCAACGAAGGATACAATATTATTATGGAAGAGAGGGTAATGGGAGCATGCTTACAAAATTAAATAGTAAAGGAAGGAAGAAATTTACTTACTTGATTTAAATATTCTTGCTTCACCAAGATTTTTGGAGAAGGCAACAATAGGGGAATGGAGGGAAGGAGTTACGGCTATCTTGGAGAGAGAGAGAGAACTTTTTTTTCTTTTTTTTTGACTTTTTAGAGAGAGAAGATGAATGGGAATTCAAATAAAGGGTATGGATCATGGATTTTATTAATTTTGGGTCCTTGGGTCGGCTTTGACCTATGGATCAAAAAAAAAATTCTCGAAATACCCCTGCCATGGTGCACCACCCACCTCACCATACACTTAAAAAAAAAAATTGGGTGAATTGGGCCTGGCGCGGCGCACCATTCACTATGCCTACCTAAAAAAAGTTATTCTAAAGTTTAACACTTGGTGCACCACGCCAGGTATTTCAGCCCATACTTAAAACTTTTTTTTAGATTCCTTCCTCCATTTTTTCACCTCAAATTCCATGTTCATCTCTGCAAAACCAAAATTTATTAGAAAGATGAGTTTCCTCCCACCAAGCGCCTTATTTATAGTCGTGGAACGACATTCATGGGTTGCCTCCCATGCAGTTCCTGATTTAATATCACGTCACAATGCAAGACTCTCACTCCTTCAATTGAGCGAGATACTTTGTAACCTAAGTTCCTCCTGGTCCTTCTTGAAACACATGCTGCTCTAACGCCTGCTTAAACCTTTCAGGCTCTACCATTGTGCTAGTCTTAAGCACCTCATAGTGGAGTGGTAATATTGCTGCCCTAAATACATCAAAAATTGCTTCTTGACAATCCACAGTTATCGATATCTTGTCTAACTTCACCCTTATAAATGCATCATCGGTAGGCAAGAATCCTCTTTCCAAAATGATGGGAACTGCTTCATCAGCTTCGTCATCAAAGATGATAAATTCCACCAGTAAGATGAATGGTCCCGCTTTGATCAACACATCTTCAATAATGTTGTCGGGATAAGTGATGGACCTGTCAGCCAATAGCAATGTCACTGTGGTGAGACGTGGTTCTCCTAACACCAAAATTCTAAACAGTGATGCAGGCTAAGATTAATGCTTGCACCCAGATCACAGAGTGCTGAGCCCATTTCTTTACTTCCAATGACTACTAGAATAGTAAAGCTCACGTGATCTTTCAATTTCTTCGGAATCTTACTTTGTACCCAGGAACTACACTCCTCTATAAGATCTATAGTCTCAAACTCTGTGAGCCTTCTTTTATTGACCACAATATCCTTAAGGTATCTAGCTTACTTATCTAGCTTACTTTGGAACCTCTTGCAACAGCTCTACCAATGGTAGATTCACATGCACCTTCTTCAAGATATCTTAAAACTTCTTTCAAGTTACGTCCTCCTTTTGCTTTCTGAATCTCTGTGGAAATGAAAGAGGTGTTCTAACTTCTACCACTTTTGGTTGTGAGTGACTTGACTAAAAACCCTCCTTCTTTGATTGAACAACTTATTCTATCTCTGCCTTATTATCTCTAGGTATCACTTCACCCAGATTGCTCAAAGAGATTGCACTAACATTCTCCTTGTGGTTCTTCTTAGTGTTACTTGGAAGTACCCCTTGAGGTCTGTTTATCTGATGAATAGAGAATTGGACCACTTGCCTCTCCAACTCATGGATTTATTTTTGCATCTCATTAACAACCTGAGTCTGCTGAATCATGCACTGCTTCATGATTTCCTCTAAAAAAACTGCTAGGCTGCTGGCCCTAAGGTCTCTGGAAGTTATTCAGGGGTCTCTAAAAGTACTGATTTTTCCCCATGGGAGATTAGCTATATTCCTATACCCCTGATTATTATTGTTCCCTACAAATCCTCCACTGCAACCTTGTTGTCCCAAAAAGATAGATTCTGGGTTTAATGGACAACTTGATTAAGCATGACTTTTTCCACACGCCTCACATGATGGCAGGGGAGTCTGAACTTGTTGAACCTAATGAACTTGACTTACTACTGGTGTGGTCACTAACTTGCTGATCACATTCACTAACTAACTAGTATCTGCCCGAATTGCCTGCTACACCATCAACCTCAAGTTTCCCTTGAACTTTGGTTGTTGTAAAACTTGTTCCTGAATCTTGATAATCTTGACTCCAACTGACATGAGATTCAACAAAGCCTCTACCTCATCATAGCTATTGGACAAGATTTTCCCTTGTGCAATAGTGTCAAGTAGAATCGTAGACTCTGGCTTCATCCTCTTTATGAAGTTGTTCCCAACGATCTCCTTTGGCTGCATAGTGAAATGTCGCAAGTATCCTTTGTATCTCTCCCAAGCTTGAGACGAGGTCTCACCATCCTTCTGAATGAATCCCAAGATCTTTTCTCTCAACTCCTTTCTTCTCCTCGAAGAGAAAAACCTATTTATGAACTTGTTGGAAAGAGCTTCCCAAGTAGTGATAGACCCTGTTGGCTCATTCTGAAGCCATTCCTTCACTTCTCCAATCAATGAAAATGGGAACAAAGTGAGTTTAACATACTCATTAGAAATATTTTGATAATGGAAGTTCTCACAGAGTTCCACGAATGTCATCAAATGTCTATATGGATCCTCGTGTGGCTTGCCCTAATATTGACAAGTGTTTTGAACCAACCGCACGGTTCCCTCTTCAATTGAAAATTTCCAGTGATTGCCAACTTGATTATCACTTTGGAAGAATTCTCCAAGTTTGGCCGAGCAAAGTTGAGAACTGGAATTGTCTTGGTTGTTTCCCTGTGCTTGCTCATTGTTCTCTGCCATTGCTAACCGATGAAAAGTAATTTCAATTTTTGAATCAAAATGAGCCAAGGGTTGTTCCTTACTTCTGGTAGCTGGCATATATCGAACAAACAATACATGAAATTTTCAACAACTAACAACAAATGTAAAATGTGGAATAGAGGAATAAAAATCCAAACCTACAAATAATTAGTCAATATTCAAGTCCCCGGCAACGGTGCCAAAAACTTAATGTCGCCAAGTGCACGCAAAGCGTACGTGATCACCAAGTAATATAGGACGGTGAAGTCCCAATATCATAACCACAGAGACTTATCAGATTAATTGTTAAGGTTGAACCTTTATTTCACTATTCAAGAAAATACAAGTAAAATTGGAAAATGGTTTTTAAGATTACTTTCTACTAAACTTGGAATGTAAATTAAAGCTAATGAAATAAGTATGTTTGCAATAGAGTTGTAATTCAAATGATGATTAAAAATCTAGGGTCTTGGCACTTTTGCTTTTAGGTTGAGTTTTAGAATTCAAATACACTTGACGAAATCCTTCTAAAGACTGTTAGTTGCAAGTTACAAACCCACTTCTCAACTATTCTCCTGAATAGCCAAAAACTATCTCAAGAACCCTAACACCTATGTCCCTATGGTTGTAAGAGAAAATATAAGACGACGGTTGAAGATAGTTGATTCAACTGAGTAAGGTTTAAGGGTATGTCTCTATCCTCAGCAACGAAATCAACTCTTGACCTTTTGAACAAGATATTGAAACCTATTGTATTCTCCTTTTAACCCTCATTAGTTCCCTCTCCCGAGTTCAACCAACGAGCCAACAGATAATATTTGAAAGGTGGTCAATCTAACAAACCAACATGAAATCAACTAAGCATAAACAATCTTGAAAAGAAGAATTAAACATCTAGAATACATCAATCCATGGACCAAACCCCATAAAAGAGAATTTAGCCGCTCATGTTCAATTACAAAACTAAAGAAATCATCATTTGAATCATCAATATATAAGTAAAGAAGAAAATGGACTTCTTGTCTCTCCCCCAAAAGACTACGTACAATGATCAATAAATGCCTCTAACAAATTCCCTAGACAAGTATTTATAAGCACAGTAACAAATGAGCCTTTTTCCTTTAAGTAATTCAGCTTTTGGACTTAGAAAAATCCATCCCGGACAGGCCATAGCGTGCCACTTCTGCTATTTTCCAAACTTGGCTTGAATTTCTTCTGAAGCTCAGCTTTTAGCACGCCACTTCTGTCAATGCACTATAGTGTTTGAAAATTTTTCCAAGATCAGATCCTCTATGACGTGCCATTTCTCTCATTTCGTCAAGGTGTTGATCGAAAATTCTTTTGAAGTTTGAGGTCTGGTATGCCATTTCAGCCATAGCACCTACCTAAGCACAATTTCTCTGAATTATAGGCTCTGGCATGCCACTCCAGCCATTTCACTAGGCCAAATTTTTCTCGAATTCTTCTTTCTTTATATCTTGAACAAGTTTTGAGTATTTTTCCATGTGTTACCTGCTAAAATCATCTAAAAATATTTGTTAGCTTATTTCACACATACATTCATGAAATCATGCATTTCATAAGGATAATCATCTCAAAACATGATAAAAG
>JACEIK010001086.1:81195-93845 GCA_018107945.1 Datura stramonium
TGAGTTACAGATAACTAGACAGCATGGTGGCCTTGTCGGCCCGCATAGGTTCCCCTATGAGATATAGGATTCTGGTTAGCTGAAGTTTTATACAGGTGGCCATAGGCCCAGTCGGCCGGAGGCTGTATTTACAGTCGTTATATAGCCCGTTGATTCTAGGAATCCGAGATAGAGCCAGCCAGGCACCAGATGTGCTTAGGCTCACCAGCTTAGCAGTCCAGGTCCTAATAAGGCACCAGGTGCCAGTCATACCCCCCAAGGCGGGGCGTGACATCTATTATCAAACTTGAGAGAGGCAAAGACATTCATGATTTGATCTTTTGCAATAGGCAGAGTGTTATATTCATCAATGAGAACAAAAGACAATGAAGCTAACTTCTTTTGAGAATAAATTTTTTATTTTTGATTTGAGTTCTAAGAAGCTTACCTCATTTCTATCTTCTTCATTGTCTGAATCTAAGTCAGCCATCAGAGCCAACACCATCATCAGAATCATCTATGGCTAAAAGAGAGCAATCATACTATTTTGTAGCTGCTTCAGATTCATCACTGGAAGTGTCTCCCATGAAAGTTAGAGCTTGCTTCACCATACTATCTGCTTCTTTTGTGGTGATTCTTTTGTTGGGAATCTAAAGTTGATCCTTCTTTCCTTTCTTAATTTTTTCAGCCAGATTGTGTTTGTCTTCTAACTCCCATTGAGGACATTCCTTCATAAAGTGACCAGGTTCACCAAACTTGTGGTAGATCAAATCTCGAAGATTTTTCTCAATTGATTTTTATGTATTCTTCTTCTGAGTATTAAAACCTTCTTTGATGATTTGTTGAAACCTTCAAGTAAGTAGGGCCATGTTGTCATCCTCTACAGTAGTATCCTTAAGGAACATGTTCTTTTCCTTGTGGGAACTAGTCAACTCTCTTTCTTGAGATTTTTTGCGTTTATAAGTCCTTAGGTTCCCTATCAAGTCATCCATAGTCAGTGTGTCAAGATCTCTTGCCTCATAGATAGCTTCCACTTTGCTTTCTCAAGATTTCGATAGGACACTAAGAAGTTTCCTTACAGCCTTTCTTGTGGGAATGGTCTCACCAAGTGAGTACATCTCATTAATAATGCAAGAGAACCTAGTATCCATGTCATGAATGGATTCCCTATCCTTCATCCTGAACAGTTCGTATTGACGATTAAGCATGTCAATCTTGGACTTCTTCACCTGATTTGTTCCTTCATGAGTAGTCTAGAGAGAATCCCATATTTCCTTTGCACTAGTACATGAAGAGACTCAATTATATTCATTACGACCAATTCCACATACTAAAATCTTCTTCGCCTTTGCATTAATCTCAACAACAAGTTTTTCCTCCTTCATGTACTCTAATCTTTCTTTTGGTATTTGAGTTTTTCTGTCTTTTTCCAGTTTCATAGGTATGGAAATCCATACATTCCATAAATTGTGACCTTCACCTATAAGGAAATCTATCATGCGATTTTTCCATCATCCATAGTAGTGGCCATTAAACAACGGTGGTCTTGTGGTTAATTTTCCCTCTTGAGCTATTTGTTGGTGTAGCCATAATTGATTTTTCAAGGTGTAAGCCTTTATTAAAAAACCCTACTCTGATACCAATTGAAATTACCATTTGCTAGCTAAGATACTAAACCTGATTCAGTTCAATCACAAGTGCAGAATAATAAAAGTAAAGAACACACAAGAGTAACGTAAAAAACCTCCTTGCTCAAGGGAGTAACAAAAACACGACCTATCGAATAGACTTCTATTCAAACTCGCGAGCAGGTTTTAGATTATAACTCTACAATCCAAGGGACTAACTCTAGTACCTCAAGAATCATTAATTACCTCTAACTAGTGATGCATTTCTCAACTCACATTCTGAGTTAGAAACTCACAAAAATCTCAAAAATGGACAAGCTAAAAACAAAAGAATCTTCTCTCTCTCAGATCTTGACAATTGTAGAAAGCTTCAGGTATTTTACTTGCTATGAATCATCACCATTCTTTTGTTGTCTAGTGAGATTAAATATCCCCTGTACAAGAGTAGTCCAACTCCAACTGTAATTCCTCGTCCTTTTTGGACTCCTTGTTGTGCTCTCCTAGCTTGATGTGTTTTAGGAGGAGTGCAACACTTCACTAGCCTCCTGATTTCCTTATCTTGATACAATTCCTGTTTCCTTTACCTACAAGTACATACTCCTTATTTGAGTAGGAATAGGTGTCTACCTTAGCATGCCTGTGCCTGTATCACTTTTTGAATTGAACCTGGTTCACCTTCATGCACTGTGGTATAATCAACTTTCATTGGACCTGATTCACTTTCTCAACTTTGAAAAAACTTTATCAATCACAGTCAATCGTCAAAACAAGTAAACAACAAAAGACTTTATGATATGTGTTTGGTCAATTGATCTACATATAATAATACTATTATAAAAATATTCTAAAGCTATTGAGAGAATAAATCTCCCTATAAATAAATCTTCTATTTATAGAAGTCCAAAACTTTCTTCCAAGGAAAGGATAAATACCGTAGAGTCCTCTTCACAAAGAAAATATTTTCTGCCAAGAAATTATTTTTCAAGTAAAACACAATTATGTAGAATCTAAATAAAGTACACTTATAAGGTTGTCCCTATATGAAATTCTTAGCCAGGTAAGCTCTTGCATTACTGTTCCTTGGACTATATCATTGGATTTCAATGCTATGATGAGTCACGAGGAGAGAAGGGGAGGAAAACTACACAAAATAAGAAAAGCTAGAGTTTTATTGAGTGTATGGAAGATTGGGAATGATTGATATAGGCTACATTGGACTAAAATTTACTTGGTGCAATGTCAAAGGTAGGATTCATACCATTTGAAAAAGAGTTGAAGGGGTGTTTCTTAATCACTTATGGACTGTTTTTTTTCTAATAATGATATAGAATATTTAGCTAGCACAGGCTCTGAACACACATCTATTATAGTTAACTATTATATTGCACCAATTCTCATATTTGCATCATTTTAGTGATTTTAATATGCCCTCTACAAGGAGCTCAAGTTATTCATCTAGTCAATGCAGACGTTATTCTGATTTTCACTTCTAGTTATAATAGGTCTTTATAGTTGGTTCTTGGTCAACTTAAAAGTTACAACAATTGTTTAGGTCAAATGATTAATAGTGATAAGAGCTTTTTTTCTAGTGGATTCCAAAACTATTATATAATATTAATAAGATTAAGGAGATTAGGGGCTACAAACATANTTACTTATTTGGGATGTCCTATTTATGTTGGGTATATAGAAAATATATTACTATATTAATTTAATTATTAAGGTGGTTAGGGAGACTATTATATGACAAGGTAAACACCTTTCTTGGGGGTTGGTATGTTCTTATTAAGCATGTTCTTCACTCTCAACCTAATCACTTGTTGTCTGCTATAATACCTCCCATGGATGTTTTTACACAGATTGAAGCATATCTAGCCAGATTATTTTAGGGATTGAGCGATGGTTATAATAGATATCATAGGAGTTCATGGGATAAGCTTTGTTTTTCAAATGGTGAAGGTGTCCTGACCTTAGATACTTATAAGATGTTATGCTAGCTTGAATATAAAGAGATGGTAGGGTTTTTATTGTTGGGATCGAAATAGCAGGGCGCCATGCGCAAGTTAATAATTGCAAAACTTGATGGCGATAAATCAGACGACAAACAAAACTATACTAAAAAAGACATAATAATTTAATATGGTTTGATCAATTGATCTACATATTAAAAACTAATTAAAAGTATAAAAACTATCGAGAGAATAATCTCCCCCTAAATAAAATTCTTTGAACGACTACATTATGGATGCTATTGTATTATGTATGAGAAGAAGAGATCTTCTATTTATAGAAGTGTAAATCTTCTTCTCCAAGAAAAAGGATAGCTATGGTAGAGTCCTTTTCCATAAAGAAACCTTATCTACCAAGAAAAATCTTTTTGAAGTAAAACACAACTATGATGTAGAATCCAGCTAAGGCAGAAATTCAGGACAAACCCTAATAAATCTCCCTTTTGCCTGAATTTTCTAGTGAAATATTCTTCATCTTCGTTCTTCACATAATCTTCATCACTACTTCTTTCCATGGTTAAAAATAAGATTAAAAATAGTTTAAAAAATATTTTATTTTTTATTTTTAAAGATGTAACAATAGAAATGTTGAAAATATGATTGAAAATTCATCTCCACATATATCACTCTGGATAAAATCTTCATTATCGTGAAATTGATTATAAATTAATTTGAATCCGCCTTGAACCTATTTTCAACCTCATGGAATTATTGACTGAACCATTGGCTCTGATACCTCTTGTTGGGATCGAATAGCAGGGCGTCATACGGAAGCTAATAATTGCAAAAGACATAGTAATTTAATATGGTTTGATCAATTTATCTACATACTAAAAACAAATATAAAAGCATAAAAACTATTGAGAGAATAATCTCTCCCTAAACAAAATTCTTTGAACGACTACATTGTGGATGCTACTGTGTTATGTATGAGAAGAGATTTTCTATTTATAGAAGTGTAGATTTTTTCCTCCAAGAAAAAGGATAGCTATGATAGTGTCCTTTTCCACAAAGAAATCTTATCTACCAAGAAATTTATTTTTGAAGTAAAACACAATTATGACGTAGAATCCAACTAAGACAGAAATTCAGAGCAAACCCTAGCATTTATAAGTCCCTATATATGGGCTGATTTTCTCATTGTGAAACATTGAAAGCTCTCTTCTCCAGTTTCCATTCAAAGATATACCATTCAATCTCTTCATTGGAAAAGTATGTTGAAGATGATAGATCAAGTTGAGGGGCATATGCTATAAAAAATTAATTTAATATTTGATGGAATAACTGGATAGATATGACAGCAATAGCTGATACTATTCAGAGGAAAAATATATTGATAATCAAAAGATCAATAAATTTTTTAATGGTGGAAGGTGGAACATTAATCATATGCACTTCCTAGAGTTCCTAGAAGAACACATTCAAACTATCGATATTGGGGTAGACAATTAGTCAAGATCAACCTATCTGGATTCCAACACATGAGGAACTTTTTCCGCTTGGCAATATACAAACCAAAGAGAAGTCTGATTTCATAGAAAAGATGTGGCACAAGTTTCTACCTTTAAAAGTGGAGTTAAAAGATAAGCTACCACTGGATGTTACTATTGGAATATTTGAACGAGCTAATGTGTCTAAATATTTTTATTACATGAATACACAAGAAGAGAGTCTTCAACACACATTTATAGGTAGTGGTGATATAGCAACAAGAAATAGTACCGAGACCAGTACGATGTACCTTAGTTATTATAAGAAAGTTGTCAATGAAAATCGAAAAGTAATAGATGAAAGTAATTGCATCATTCAATTGTTATAGAGAAGAAAATAAAAGTGGTGGTCGTATAGGCAAAGGCAAGTTTGATAATGCCAAACCAAGTTTTTCATTCGGCGAATCACTTGCCTAGCTATGCTAAAGGTCCTTATAGGCTTGACCAGATAATGATGCCATATTTTAGATACAAGCACGAGAATCACTAGTTTGTTTAAATCACCTATCTATTATTTAGGTTGCTCATTCATATACCCTTGTATCTTTTTCTATATGTTTCCTGGAGGAGCTCTTGGTTTTTAATTTTATTTCTTCTTCTGTGTAGTTGCTTTTTAGGACATGGGTTCGTGTAAATCTTTCCCAATTGTACATAATTTTTGGTAATGATATAAAGAATCATGCCACCATACGGTGTAGTTGTATCTTAGGAAAAAGGATAAGTGTGTGTGTGTGTGTGTGTGTGTGTATATNGTGTGTGTGTGTGTGTGTGTATATATTTGTACTAACAAATGCAAAATACATGTTAAAGCATCAACTTCACTAAGATGATCTCTCACTGCTTTGAAATATTTACTATGTTATAAAATATATTATATTATGAATGTTCATTTATATTCAAAATTTAATAAATAAGTTTGCAAGCATCTTACACTGCAACTTCTATTAGATAAGCTTGCAAGCAACTTGCACAATAGCTTATATCTGCAAGCAGCTTACAGAGCAGCTTCTATCTGCAAGCAGCTTACACAACAGCTTCTATTCTTCTATAAATAGGAAGCTAATTTAGTTCATTTGTACATCATTTGAAAGTTGAATATACTTTTCTATAGTGCATTTACTTTATAGTCTTCATTTTATAATACGTTATCAGCACAAAACTCTGCAATCTCGAGCAAATACTTTGAAAATTATCGAAGGTCCGTACTTTATTATCTTAGTTAATGGAGAATCTTACTAAAAATGAATTTCTTCACCTAAATATATCGGACAAAGCCTATCTATCATAGGTGTTGGATGTCGAAATTCATGTTGATGCATTAGGTCTAGCAGACACCATCAAAGATAAAAATGAGGCATCAAATCAAGACTGTGCCAAAGCAATGATATTTCTCCACCATCACCTTGATGAAGGTTTAAAAATGGAGTTCCTCACTATTAGAGATCTTCTTGTGTTGTGGAATGATTTAAAAGATAGGTACGACCACCTGAAGATGGTCGTGCTTCCACAGACACGTTGTGATTGGACTCATTTGAGGTTACAAGAATTTAAATCTATTGCTGAGCGTAACTTATCCATGTTTAAAAGTATTTCATAATTAAGATTATGTGAAAAAAATATCACTGATAGCGATATGCTGGAGAAAATATTTCCCAATTTTCCTACCTTGAGAATGCTCCTGCAGCAGTAATACCGAGAGATGAGGTTCAAAAAAATATTTTGAATTAATTTCACATCTTCTTGTTTCTGAATAACACAATTATATTTTAATAAAAAATCATAAAATTTGACCTACTTGTCTGTTCCATTCCCTTAAGTGAATGAGATAGATTTTCACCAATTTAAGCATGAAAAAAGTCGTGGCCTCAGTCGAGGTCATGGTTGTGGTCGAGGAAGAAATATTAATCACAGTGGTTGCCTTACACCAAATAATGACTCTCACCACTAGTAGTGGAAGAATAAATATGAAAAACACGAAGAGGTGAAAAGAAAAAATTCAGAAAATAAATGCTATCGATGTGGAGGAAGAGGGCATTGGTAAAGTACCTATCATACGCCAAGACACCTAGTTGAGCTCTATCAAGCAAGCTTGAAGAAAATGGATAAAATTCAGAGATGGATTTTATCTCTGAAGATAATGTTGAGCCCATGCGTCTAGATGTAGCAGATTTCTTTGAATACCCTAAAGAAAAAATAGATCACTTAATCAGTGATGGATCTGTAATCATCTAAATATTTTTCATTCCTGTTGTTTGTGTGAACTAATATTATAGTGTTTTTATAGTCCTATAAAGTTTATGTAATTCTTTATTTAGTATTAATACTACCATGTTTACTTTGACTATATTTTTCTTCTTGAATAATCTATGGCTATCCCTCAACTTTTATTTGGATCAATGATCAATCATGAGGATATTTGTATGACTGATAGTGGAACATCACAGACCATATTCAAGGATGAGAAATACTTTTCTTACTTACTTTTTTGATAATTCAAAATTGATTGAAGACTCTAGAAGAGCTACTATATTTTTGCCTAAAGGGACAAAACTTGTTATAGAAGATGTCTTGTTCTCTTCTAAATTCCCGAGAAACTTGTTAAGTTTTAAAGATATCCACCGAAATGGATATCATATTGAGACAATAATGAAATGGATATTGAATATCTTGGTATTACTAAAAATGTATCAGGCCAGAAGTATGTTATGGAGAAATTGTCAACTCTGTCTTCTGACCTATATTATGCAGAAATTAGTACAGCTGAAGCACATTCTATCATAAATCAGAAGTTTAATGATTTAAATACTTTTGTGCTTTGGCATAACTGAATAGGTCACCCTAGATCAATAATGATAAGATGAATTATTGAAAATTCAAATGGACATCCATTAAAGAATCTGTAGATTCTTACAAGTGATGAATTTTCATGTGCTGCTTGTTTTCAAGACAATTGATTACTAGGCCATCACCAATGAAGGTTGGTATTGAATCTCCTAATTTTTTAGAGAATATACATGGGGATAAATGTGGAACTAATCTCCCATATAGTGGGTTGTTTAGATACTTTATGATTCTAATAGATGCATCTTCAAGACGGTCTCATGTATACCTCCTATCATCTCGCAACCTGGCGTTTGTGAAGTTATTGGCACAAATAATATGATTAAGGGTTCAATTTCCAGATTATCCTATTAAGGTTATTCGCCTCGATAATGGTGGAGAATTTACATCCCAAGATTTTGATGATTATTGTTTACTAGTTGAGATAAGCATTGAACATCCTGTTGCTCATGTTCATACTCAAAATGGCCTAGCTGAGTCATTTATTAAGCGCCTGCAATTGATAGCAAGGCCACTACTTATGAAAATAAAATTATCCACTACCGTTTGGGGTCATGCTATCTTACATGCAGCATCACTTGTTCGGCTCAGAACGACTCATTATAATAAATATTCCCCATTATAATTAGTTCTTGGTCATCGATCAAAATATTGCTCATCTATAAATTTTTGGATGTGTTGTATACATGCCAGTAGCACCACCACAACATACAAAGATGTCCCCCGCAGAAGGTTAGGAATATATGTTGTGTTTGATTCACCCTCCATAATCTGCTACCTTGAACCATTGACTGGAGATCTATTCACTGCTCAATTTGTAGATTGTCGATTTGATGAAATAAATTTTCCGAAAGTAGGGGGAGAGACAAAGGAATTCAAAAGAGAAATTGCTTGGAAGGTTTCATCACTATCTCATTTTGATCCACGTGCCCCTAAATGTGAACAGGAGGTCCAGAAGATCATCCACTTACAGAAAATAGCAGATCAAATGCGAGATGCATTTACTGATTTGAAAAGGACAACAAAGTTACATATTCCTGCAGCGAATGTGCCTATCTGGATTGATGTCCTAATAGGACCATCTACTAGTGTCATAGCTTCTGAATCTCATACATGCCTGAAGCATGCTAGATCATTGAGTTCCAAGGATAAAAATTCTAAAAAAAAGAAGCACAAAAAATAATCAAAATGACACTATAAAAGAATCTCATGAAGAGATTTAAGATCTGACTAATGCTGATATTCCTAAAGAAATCAATGAACCCTCGACTCAAGTGAATAAAGAACTATTAATAAGTTATACTGATGATGCAATAAATTTGAATCAGTCAAAAATCATGGTGGATAATGTTTTTGCATATAGTATTGCACTAAACATTATGCAAGACAGTGAGGATCTTGAACCTTGATTTGTCGAAGAACGTCGACGAAGATATGATTGGAGAAAATGGCAAAAGGCAATTCAATCAAAAATGAAATTCACTTGCTAAACGTGAGGTTTTTGGACCAGTAGTTCAAACTCCTGATGGTGCGAAAGCAGTTGGCTATAAATGGGTCTTTATTTGAAAAAGAAATGAGAGAAATGAAATTGTAAGAAACAAGACATGCCTTGTTGTGCAAGGATTCTATCAAAGACCCGGTGTTGACTATGAAGAAACATATTCACCTATTATGGATGCAATAACATTTCGATATCTCATTAGTTTAGTTGTACATGAAAATCTCGAAATACATATGATGAATGTGGTTACAGCTTATCTTTATAGCTCACTTGATAATGAAATTTATATGAAAATACCAGAAGGACTTAAAATGCCTGAAGCATATAATTCAAATTCTTGGGAAATGTACTTAATCAGATTATAAAGATCATTATACGGTTTAAGACAGTCAGCGCGTGTGTAGTATAATCGCCCCAGTAAGTACTTGATAAATGAAGGTTACAAAAATGATGTCAGTTGTCCTTGTATTTTTATTAAGAAAACAACATCAGAATTTGTTATACTTGTTGTTTGTGTTGATGACATAAATCTCATTGGAACTCCTGAAGAGGTCTAAAAGGCAATTGAATATCTAAAGAATAAATTTGAGATGAAAGATCTTGGAAAGACAAAACTTTATCTTAGTATGCAAATTGAACATTTAGGGATGGGGTCTTCATCCATCAATCTACCTATACTAAGAAGATTTTAAAATGGTTTTATATGGACAAAACACATCCATTAAGTACTTTAATGGTTATCCGATCACAAGAGGTGAGTAAAGATCCATTCCGACCTCAAGAAGAAAATGAGGAGCTTCTTGGTCCTGAAGTACCATATCTCAGTGCTATTAGTACACTTATGTATCTTGCTAATGTTATAAGGCCTAAGAAGCATTTTCTATTAATTTACTAACAAGATATAGTTCTTCTCCTATACGGAGACACTACAATGGAGTTAAGCATATATTGTGATATCTAAAGGGGATCATTGATGTGGGTTTGTTTTATACTAACAAAGGTGGTGCAGATCTTGTTGGTCATGCAGATGTACATTATTTATCTGACCCACATAAAGATCGATCTCAAATAGGCTATCTATTTATACATGGAGGTACTGTTATATCATGGCGATCTACAAAGAAAATATTATTGCTACTTCTTCAAATCATGCTAAGATAATAGCTATTCATGAAGCAAGTAGAGAATGTGTATGGTTGAGATAAGTGATACATTTCATCAAAGAAAAATGCGGCCTGAAGTGTGATACCAAAATACTCACAGTCCTATATGAAGACAATATTGGATGTAGCCCAAATAAAAGACGAATTTATAAAAGGAGACAAAACAAAACACATCTCACCAAAATTATTCTTCACACATGATATCTAGAAGAATAGTGATATTGATGTATAAAAACTTCGTTCAAGTGATAATCCAGTAGATTTATTCACCAAATCCTTATCAACTTCAACTCATGAGAAGATGATACACAAGATTGAAATGCGAAGATTTAACCGTCTGAATCTTGGTCTTCATCAAGGGGAGTAAAATACGTGTTGTACTCTTTTTTTATTAACTAAGATTTTATCTCATTGAATTTTCCTGGTAAAGTTTTTAACGAGGGAGCTAGCAATGTGTATTACTAGATATGTGTACTCTTTTTCCTTCACTAGGATTTTTCTATTGGTTTTTTTCTTGTAACGTTTTAATGAGGCACATTATCTATTGATGAACATCCAACGAGGAGTGTTATAAAATATATTATATTATGAATATTCATTTATATTCACAGTCTAATAAATAAGCTTGCAAGCATCTTACACTGCAACTTCTATTAGATAAGCTTGCAAGAAGCTTACACAACAGCTTCTATCTGCAAGCAACTTACACACCAGCTTCTATCTGCAAACAACTTACACAACAACTTCTATCTGCAAGCAGCTTACACAACAACTTTTGTTCTTCTATTAATAAGAAGTTAATTCAGTTCATTTGTACATCAGTTGGAAGTAGAATAAGACATCAATTTCTTTCTATACTTTTCTATAGTGCATTTACTTTTTAGTCTTCATTTTATAACACTATTTAGCATTTACTTCAATTTGTTTGTCTTATTTTAAATTAACACGGAGTTTAAAAAACAAAGAAAATTTTGAATCTTGTAGTTTTAAATTAAAGATATATCTGTAGAATATATCAAAATGACATTTAATCTTATGGTCTAAAACATGTTATATGGAAAATTAAAAATAAAGAGTTGTTAAAAAAAGAAAGAAAGAGACATTCTCTTCTAAACGGACTAAAAGGAAAGCAAGACAAATAAATTGAAACAGAGAGAAAGAGAGAGAGTATCTCACAGCTGCTGGATGAGTCTCAACTCTTAAGATGAGTTGTTATCATAACGTAGCTTCTAAATATTATTTGGAAGTTGCAACCTTATAATTTTTCTAATCCGTGTGTAATTAGCAAAAGATCACAACTAATTATAAGAATCTCATACTTAATTTTATCTAATTAGATGCTTTATCCTTAACAAGCTAATTATGAAGAGGAATGAACACTGTGTCAGACTAACAAAGCCAAAAATATGTTTTGATGATTTGACAAACCTACCAAGAGATCAGGTCCCTCACTTGCAAGGTCAACTCTCACAACTGTCAAAAGCATCTTTACTGTTGCCACAACACAGTGTTAAAACTGTTGTGGTGCCTGCTTTTATCCAATGGACAAAACTCACTTGTCTCTCTCATCCTCTTATATACATGGTACAAGACAATTGGTATAATTCACTTTTTCTATTCAGAAGGACACTTCCTCTCTTGCAAAGTCAGCAGCTAAAGACAAAGCTTCAAGGACAAAAGAGTCGATTCTTATTTAAGCATAATTGTCTTATTCTGGGTTGTTGAGTTCTTGGCTTTTGTAATTTACATCTGTAAACCTACTCCTTGTCTGAGAAACATTAGTAGGAAGTTTTCTATTTGTAAACACGTTGTTGATAGACTAGAGTTAGCCTTTGATTTCTTTGTAATAGGGTTATTGCAAGGGCTTACAAAGGGGAAGCGATTAATAGTTTAACTAGAGAACTTGACCGCACTTCGCGCAATTCTTAAGAATTTTATTTTATGTAGAAAAGATATTTTAAAATATTTTAATTATTTTAATACACAAATTCATATTGCGTCCAGAGATGCTGAAGCATGTCTCTAGCTTGCAATCTTCC
>JACEIK010001086.1:103788-306431 GCA_018107945.1 Datura stramonium
GTGCGTTGTGTAGCTGTTTAGCATTATTGATTATGTTGGCCGTGTGGGGCCATAGTCTGATAGTAGTGGTGACCTTGCCGGTCATGTAGATATACAGTATATCTTATGTTGAGTCAAAGATGACTAGACAACATGGTGGCCTTGTCGGCCCGCATAGGTTTCCCCGTTATAAGTTTTTCTCTGGTTAGCTGTTATTACATTTGCAGGTGGCTATAGTCCCAGTCGGCCGGAGGCTATATTTATAGCCGTTATATAGCCCTTTGTTTACAGAAATTTGAGATAGAGCTAGCCAGGCACCAGATGTACTTAGGCTTACCAGTTAGCAGTCCAGGTCCTACTAGGGCACCAGGTGCCAGTCATACCCCCCAAGGCGGGGCGTGACAGAGAGGCTAAAACCTCCATAGCTAGGGTTGTGGGAACCATGGCGGATTAATAAACTAGGGTTGTACAAAGTGATTTTAAAACCAATACTAATTACTTATATTGTAGTCTCTTCATATTTATTGATTCCTAGCCGTGTGCAACATTAGGAAGTGCCCGAATTCTTTACTTGCTTTGGTTGAAGAGGTAGAGATTAGGAAAAGAGATTTATAACAGAGTCGTGATCTTGATGATCATTGTATTAACTTGAGCTATGGTCGCAGGATAGGTATATCTAGAACTTAGTGATAATGGTTAGTTTTCAAAACTCATGAGACTTGGTCGAGTAATTGAGGATATTCATTCAATAGGGATTGGTTGATCGTTTGAATGAACCTAAGTTATTAGTTTTGTAAGTAAGTCTTGGTAAAGATCACGAGTGTATACCAAAGTTGTTATGAACCCATGGGGAGCAAAAACCCTAGTTATCCGTTAATTATTGATTTGCAAATATAATCTTGACTGCTGTTTATTTTTATTATTGATTTTTATTAGAATCCCTCAATTGTTAAGTAACTACCACACGAGTTCATCTCTACCAACTGTAATCTAGATCTTCCATATTACCCGTGGGATCAACCCCAACCTCTAAGTTGGGTTCTTTATTGACAACGTCTGCTTTATACTACAGCTGGAAGTGTGGTTTGAGCGTTATCAATGAACCCGTCAAGGTTTTATGGTTCTAAGATGGACGAGGGTCCACAGGAGTTCATAGAGGAGATCTAGAAGATCACCCAGATTATGGGAGTTTGGGGAGAGGAGAGTGCAGATTTAGCCTCCTATCAGTTGAAGGAGGTAGCTCATATCTTGTTTTGATAGTGGAAGGAGGGTCTGCCACGCCTCGAGTTTACATCCTGGACGGAACACAGTACTTGGAGTCACAAGCGACCCCAAATCAACCCTGGTCTATCATACACTGGCATTCCGAGTAACATAGAGATACATACAACGGAAGTTTAAAGAAAAAATATAAATACTTAAAGGAAGTAAAGCTAGTTCATAATATTTGAAAATATTAAAACAAAGCTACAAGTCTAATAAATCAATCTGAGTCTGAAAAACAAATCTGCGTCTGGAAGCCACTATGGCTGATGAGTTGCTGGGACAAGCCCGTAGCTAACTCCAAATCTAAATGAAAAGGAAGGGAAATATAACTGAAGTAATAAATCTCCGTCCTCGAAGAATGAGGACTCACCAACTAGAACAGCTAAAGTCTTCGGTGGGTGATTGGCTAGTGAGACTGAGAATGAGATCCTGCAGCTGTATCATAAAACGATACAACATAAAAGTATGCATCAGTACTTTGAATGTACTAAGTAAGTGAGAGAAACAAAACACAATGGAATAAATAAAAAGAAAAATGCTGAATTGAAAAGACATGCAATGACTAGCTAAAACTACTGATATGAATAATTGAAATACTAAGATGGTCTAAAAGACCCTGTTTGATGGTCAAAGCATATTCTAAATCTGGAATACTTAACTGAACTGACTAGCGGGAGAGTTTATAACTGACATATAACCACATGAACTAGACGTGAGGTCGATGTATACACCCATCGATAGGACCCAATATACCTTGCTAGGGTATAAAGGCATGAACTGGGTGATCATAAGAGTCTGGGGCCAATCAGGCCAATAAGTATTGTACCCTACGGTGGCAACGTAGTTTTTGGAACCTAGGTGCGCTGGAACTCCTGCTCGCTCGGTGCTAAGTTCTACTCCCACTAAATAGTCCTAGACTGAATACTAAGCTGATAGCTTGAAACTGGGGCCCAACACCAGTCAGGGATACATATCTGGAAGTACCCTGAGGGTCTTACTGGACCAGATTCTGAAACTGGATTCTATGACTAGTCAGAGCTTCTTATCTGGAAGCGTCGTAACCATCTAAATAACAAACTAAAATTTGAAACTAGGGTCCTAAGTCTAGTCAGAGCTATTTATCTAAAGTTTCATGACTGCCTAGTGGACCAATAAACTGAATTCTTAATCTTATTCTGATAATTGGGAGGTACAACTAACACCTCGAGAAATTCTGTAGTCAAACTGATCAGTTGACATTTTCTGACTGACACTGAGAATTCTAACATTCTTACTAATACCGAATTGACAATATTCTGATTGAGATTCAATGCTACTAACAATAGGGGAGTTTCCAACACTGATAAAAATCAATCAAAAATTTGATATTCAAGCACTAATGCAGATTTTAAGATTTTCTAGTTCAAGAAATAGGGCTAAATTTCACTTCACAAGATTTAGCATCATTTCAGTCACAAACTGGTGGGAAATATCTACAATTACCATGGTATAATAATTCACATGATTTAGATAAAGTATGACTAGAAATTTCTTGCCATTCACTAATTTCAGGGCCACAATCGATAGAGAAAAATTAGGGAGGAATTTGGGGACACAAGGAAAGAACTATTCCCTTGTTGAATTCCCACATACATAGTGAAAAAGGACGAAGAATTCCTTAGAAACTGAGGAGAAATGGTTTCCCTAGCTCTTGCTCTGAAAAACTCTGAGAGAAGTTCTACGATCTGTTTTCTGAAGGTCTGAGTGCGGAATGAAGAGAGAAACCATTTAACTCGTCTACTAAGTATGAAAATATGCTTAAAACAATGTAGCTTAATGTTTAGAAGGGTAGGAAATTACTGAAAGACCCTTGAAAACTCACAGGGAAAAAAAGATTGTCAGTCCTCACGGATGACCTAACTGACCACGACTAGTGGTCACACTCATGAGTTGCACTGCCTAGAACACACTGTTGGTAACCATAAGGGACCTAACGAGTCGTGGTTAGTGCCCACGAATCCTAGTCACATCTAGTGGACTACACTTCCTTAAACTCCATGGAGTCCCCATGGGTGATACCACAACTCGTGATGTCCCAAACAAGTGGTGGTGAGGACCCATTGGGTACACTGTCAACATTCACTAACTCTTGACCAAGCCCTGACCACGGGTCACCTAATGGGTTGTGGCATGGACCACAACTCGTGGTAACAAGTCATTAGGTGCATTGCCTAAACTTTCCCGGTTTTAAATTATTCTTGACCACGGGTCATATCATGACTCGTTAGGGTTGGCCATGACTTGTGGTCACCCTTTTCCCCAAACTTCCACTTAAGTTCCCAGGCCTCACCACAAGTCACTTAATGACTCGTGGTATCTCCCCACGAGTCACAGAATGAGTCATTCTGTGATCTGGTGCAGATTTTCCAGATTTCTCTATTTTGAGTCCCGGGTCTAGTCTTTGAGTTTCCGGGGTATTACAATATCTCCCTCTTGGGAACATTCATCCTTGAATAAGGGAAAACACACAGGAAAGTAAGGAATGGAAACTTTTATACACGAATACTATCATGAAAGTTGAGAACTAGCAGTATGACTATCTCTGAACTGAATTACAAGTTTGAACTGAATTTACTAATCATGCACATGTTCATTCACATGAAAGAAATTGAGGAATACGAACTAAAAGCAGTTTTGGGAAAGGAGTTGATACCTTGAACTGAAACTAGGTCGGAAGGGAAAAAATGAGGGTATCTAACCATCATATCCGCTTCAGCCTCCCACGTAGCTCCCTCAACATGCTTATTTCTCCATAAGACCTTGACTGAAGCTACCTCCTTGTTCCTCAGCTTATGAACCTGATGGTCAAGGATCTAGACTGGGACCTCCTTATATGAGTGACTATCTTTCATTCCCACACTATCTCACGACACAATTGTAGTTTGATCACTAATGCACTTCTTCAATAGTGACACATGGAATAGTGGGTGCACAGACGCCAACTCTGAAGGTAATTCCAGCTCATAAGCTACTTTGCCAGTTCGCCTTAGAATTCTGTAGGGTCCCACATATCTCGGGCTGAGCTTTCCCTTCTTCCCAAATCTCATCACCCCTTTCATGGGTGAAATTTTCAGGTAAACCCAGTCATCCACAGCAAACTCTGATTCTCTTTTCCTCACATCAGCATAAGATTTCTAACGACTTTGAGCTATTTTCAATATTTCTCTAATGAGTTGTACCTTCTACATAGCTTCATGAACCGAGTCTAGCCTGATTATAGCAGCTTCATCAACCTCAAACCACCTAATAGGAGACCTTCACCTCCTACCATACAATGCCTCAAACGGGGCCATCTGGATACTGGAGTGATAACTATTATTGTACGTAAACTCGATAAGAGGCAAGTGGTCATACCAATTACCCTTGAAATCAATCACGCACGCTCTCAACATATCTGCTAGTGTCTGAATAGTCCGCTCAGCTTGCCCATCTATCTGCGGGTGAAAAGTTGTGCTGAGCTTAACCTGGGTACCAAGTCCCTTCTGAAAAGACTTTCAGAAATGTGAGGTGAACTATGTACCTCTGTTCAAATGATGGATAATGACATCCCATGAAGCCTGACCAACTCCCGGATATGAAGTCTAGCATATTCCTCAACGGAATATGTAGTTTTAACTAGGAGAAAATGTGCTGATTTCGTCATCTGGTCTACTACTACCTAGATTGAATCATGTTGCAGAAGAGTTCGAGGTAGACCCGTAATAAAGTTCATATTTACTTATTCCCACTTCCACGTGGGTATGCTGATATCCTGGGTCATACCTCCTGGTATTTGGTGCTCTACCTTGACTTGCTAGCAGTTCGGGCACTTAGCTACGAATTAAGCGATGTCTCTCTTCATGCCATTCCACCAGTAAATATCCTGCAAATCACGGTACATTTTAGTAGCACCAGGGTTGATAAAGTATCTTGAGCCATGTGCTTCGGCCAATATCTACTGTCTTAGGTCACCGACATTTGGTATACACAACCTGCCCTGGTAACGGAGCACACCATCCCCCCCTTTGGAGAAAGCCTCAAGCTCTTTCCTAAGAACCGCTTCCTTAAGTTTAAGTAAAATGGGATCTTCATCCTATTTGGAATTAACTTCGATGACCAAAGAGGAATTTGACCCGATTTGCATCACCACTCCACCCTCAGCCGAGTCAACCAACTGCACCCCTAGCCGAGCTAGTCTGTGAATATCATTCGCCAATTCCTTTTTTCCTTCCTCAACATGAGCCACGCTACCCATAGACACTCTGCTTAGGGCATCAACCTGTTACACCCCATAGATTCCCGATAGATAGATGGCCGATTCGCGTGTTGGTTAAGCGTATTTGAATGCCATACATGCTAGAAAAAGGCCCGGAGAAATATCGGACAAGCGCCAAGTCGGCGTGTCGCAAGGCAAAAATGTGACTTATAAATCGCATTCCAGGAATGCGACTTATAAATCCCTATTATTTTTAAGCTTCTACGCAATGGCAACGTGTCACGGAGGTGGAGCCTTCGCGTTGGCTCCGTGACACGTTGGCCTTGACCAGGCCCAAGTATATAAAGCCCCCACTTCGGTTTGTGATGTTATTTCCTTAAAATAATTTCCAGAAAATGCAAAGCTTAGAGAGACGAAGGAGAGTATTACATAATCGTTTGATTACACTGTAAAAAGTCTAAACTCAAATTAACCTCGGAGTACCGAGGTAGTTAGCAGCAGAGAGCATTTTTACGGATTTTGTTTCGCGAAAGTCAGCCGGTGAATCGACGAGCTACCGACCTAAGGTAAGTAGAATTGCTCGAAACTTGTGTCAATGTGCTCCTAGTTGTGAAGTGAATACTTCTCCCTTACGGACTTACGAAAATAGCAAGTTTTGGCCGTGTTTTGATAAGCCTAAGTTTAGGCTATAACTATATAGAAATTGACGTCGTCCTTCAGAATAGAGTTGTATTTAGCTCTAATTAATGTGTATATGAATGCGGTTGGGAGAAATAGTAGTGCGATCGAGCCTCTCGATCAGAAGCTGTCGGATAACTCCCGAGTTAAGGTATGTGAAGTTGTTCTTCGGCAAGTTAGTAAGTCTTAGCATTGTAAATCATAGTATACTCAGGTATTTGAAACTCTCGGAGTTGAATCATTTGAAGTGAGTAAGTCTAGTAAATTCTGTGCGTTGCCGTATCGTATTTCAGTCCGAAAGATAGAAAAGCATGAGCCAAAGGGCGAGTTAGCATTCAGTTAATTATAGCTTATTGTATGATTATGAAGCATGTTATAGAATAAAGCAGTTTTCGGAATAAAAGCTAGTAAGTTAATCGAGATAGACAAACAGGTATTGGCTACAAATTAGCAATTCAGACAGACAGTATCACGGCTCTGAATTAGTAACGATTAAAGAAAGATTTTAGAATCGGTATAATCGATAAAGAATCAATATAGTACGAAGCGGTCAGGCAAGAAATCGGCTTTCGAGATAGTCTTTTCGGTTATGCATGCTTGCTATTTATATGGCTATTTGCTTGTTGAGACTTGTTGTGGCGGTAGGGCCCCTTATTGAGCGTCCTCGCCACCCACAGGTTGGTAACCGTGTCGCTAACTGAGCGGGTGGGTTTCGTCACTCCAAGGAGTGGCATGCTGTCCATAGCTTGGACGAAGATGGGATGAAGCTTTCCCATGGCGATCCAAGTCAGCACCGCAGTGCGCTCGGTTTGAGATAGCGAGAGAACCAGACCCTATCTGTTACTGTGCAGCGTACATACGATTGGCCTTCAGGAGTGCGGCTCAGGTTTGAGATAGCCTTGAGAGTTCCAGAACCGAGACCACATACATTGCGTACGTACACACGAGGCACGGCTTCCGGTTTCGAGATAGCCACACGAGGGAAACGAGACCCTATACATTACTTTGTCTACGTAAGGTCCTCCCGGACCGGACAAGGTTATTTGTATCGGAGGCCAAGGCCCGAGCCGGAGACCCGGGGGCGGTAGAGGCTCAGAATGAAGGGTGAGTGGAGTGACTTATTTTGGCGGTTTTGACTTTGGGTAGGGGTATATAGATTGTTTACTTGCTTGGTGCCATCCGGACCTTAGGGGTTCGTATTGGCTCTTGCTT
Source organism: Datura stramonium (assembly GCA_018107945.1). Classification (NCBI taxonomy): domain Eukaryota; kingdom Viridiplantae; phylum Streptophyta; class Magnoliopsida; order Solanales; family Solanaceae; genus Datura; species Datura stramonium. Next base: position 111,158 of record JACEIK010001086.1, read on the forward strand.
GCTACTTGTATATTTATCTATGTGTTATATACTAGCTACTAGAAAGCAGGCCGTCGCGTTTACAGTACGTGATCCACGGGAAATAATATAGGTCCCGTGATACGCTTTAGCAAATTAGTCGTGTTGTCGCTATTTGATACATTTTCATGTGATTTATATAAAAGTGAAGATATGTACTAACCAACATGATTAGCTTTGTTTGTATAGGTTTTTGATGACTTTTGAGGAGCTAATTCATGAGTTGGTGAAGTAGAGGCTTGGAAGACGGAAGAAACACGCAAGCGTCTGAGGAGGCCCAAAACAGCCGCTGTACGTCGGCGACGCGATGCCACGGCAGAGCGGGCTGCCCAAGACAGCCCCCTGCCGCATTGGCGGTGTGCCACGGCAGGCTGCGCGACCAGCCTTGTGCAGCGCGCTGCCTGGCAGCTGCCTGTACCAACGCGGTAGGGTCAGCTGCCCGGGGTCGATTTTAGGCGATTTCGAGGAGAAGGCCTCCGCGTTCGGGCATGTCACAGGCAATGCTCAAGTGTTACACTCCGTGACACGTTGCTTATTCCGGGACAAATTTCTACTATTATAAATAGCACATAGGTTTATTTTCACATATTCTGACTTGGTGGAGCAAGAACGTGGGTTACGAGGCGGTTGTGAGGGCGAATTCCTAGGGTTTTTCTCTATCCCTTTCTTCTTCCTTTCAATTATGATTTCCATTCATTTAATGATAATTCAATCACAAATGAGTGGCTAATTCCCTTTCTTGCGAGGTTATAAATCATTGTATTGAAATGTAATTATTGATTATGCGGTTTTGTTTCATCTTTTCTTACATGGTTGTTCTATTTAATTCTTGTTCTTACTACGTTAATATCTGGCCAATGTTAATGTAAATCAAAAGTCGGTTTCACCCGAGGGAAAGAAATTGAAAGTTGTGAATTAATAGGATATGATCTTTTCTTGGTTTGGGAGAAGAGTTGGGAATTGATTTACCTTTAGGATAGAAAGATACCTGACAGTCGTATTAGTCATGTGGAATAGGTTTTGTATAGCTAGAACTTGAATTCCTTCTTATCACGAAAATGTAGGTGGAAGGTTCATGATTCTTAAGTTGGGTTAAATACGAGAGTTTTTTTAATCCATAGACATAAGTTTCGACCTTAGCAACCGGAGGAAGATAAACCATGTACATCGATAATTGGTTTCTTTACATGTTCTTTGTAGCCTCGGCATGCTCACATCCATAGTTCGAATTCACTTGTATATTTATTTTACTTAGTATAAAAATAGTTTCCAAATTATAAAAACTTTTCTTTGCTTTGTCTTCATTATTAGAGTTATAGTAAAGTGACACTTGAGATGATTTTGCCCCGTAGTCAGTCCCTGTGGGTTCGACGTTCCGGTTCTTAAAGAGCCACTATATTACTTATCCGACTGCGTACACTTGAATCATCAAGTTTTAGGCGCCCCGTGCCGGGGATTGACAATCGGTAAAAATTTTTTTTAAGTGTTAGTTAATGAATTCTATATAGCGTTGATAACGTGTTTTTCTTTTTCTTCTTTATTTTGTTTTAGTTTTAATATTTTTGATTGTGTTTGAAGATACCCTTCTTGACATGACATCTTGGAACCACAAAATGGCTTCGTAGTGGATACTCATATTTTGATGAACCTTTTAATTTCGGAGGACACCAATTGTGGCAACACTATAACACGTGTAACATATGTGGTTATCAAGAGATAGCCATTGGGATGGCTGCCCGAATGCATACCCCCTTTCCCCGAGCCCCTACTATGATCCTTCTGTTGTTTTTGATGAATACGAGGCATCTTTGAAAATGTGGATTTGGGACGCCAAGACCGATTAGAAGACATCTTTGAGCAACTCGCTTGAGCAATCGAAGAAATGAAGGAGGTAATGGCAGCATTGATAACTCAGGAAGAGGAGATTGTGAGAGACTCTGAAAGGATGAGGCGCTAAATTTACGGAGATGATGGCTGGGCTGAAGCTTGTGATCAATTCGCAGTGACAGGTTATAGGCAATATTCAAGAGAATTACAAGAGGAGACAAGGGTGAATTTTCCGGAATGAAGCCCGACATTTAGAACCTCTTGAGTGTCCACTGTGCAGCCTGCATACTTGTAGAAAACTGGTTCTGGGGAGAAGATATAGAGTATACTCCATTTGATAATATTGGAGAGATAGATAACACGATGCGGAGAAGAGGTATATAAGTAAGGAGGTCAATTGCGTTGCTGGTTTGAAGTCAGGTGCATTGGACCTCACTCGAGCATTTTTCTACCTTAAGTTTGGTTGACGAAATAGAAATAGACTCTTCCGAGCTTATGGAGAAATGTCAGAGAGGAGGACCAAGGCCCTTATGTTGAAATTTGTTGATTATAATAGAAAAAATGACTTCCACTTACGGGAGGACCAATAAACGTCAAGAAAAATCTATTGCTTGGTCACTTGCAATTTTCACCACCACCCGGGAGCATAAAAAAAAGAAAATTGAAGAAATTAGGGGTGAGATCCTTATCCTCAAGGTGGAGGAAAAAGTGGTGAAACATAATGCGTCGTGCCGCGACGTAAATTAGGCTGCTGGAGGCTTAACCCAAAGGGTACCACGTGTATCCATTTTAATTTCTTGCATTTTATTGATTTTATTTATTTTCATCTTTTGTCATTTTGGTGGAAAGTTAAGCTTAGAGATGGAGGAGGGAAGTAAGTACCCGTGAAGGAGGAAGCTAACAAGCGTGGAAGAGAAAAAGTGAGGTGAACACTTGCTTGCAAATTTGAACGAAAGCATCTTTGTTGGCTAAGCCTAAAGGCCTCGGGGTATTTTCACCCTTTTTAAATATTAATTTGATGCTACGAGGACACTGTAGTTTAAGTGTGGGGTGAGGGAAATTTCAAGTGGAAAATTTCAAAATTTTTGTGTAACAAATTTAAGGTAGAATGTAATGCTTGTGTGAAAAAGATTGGAGAAAGTTGAAAAAAAAATTTTTTTTTGAGTCAAGCATAATTCATCACCGTTAGTTTTCTTTCGGTTCTTTTCCGGTAGGGGGTCTTTGAACCGAAGAATAAATTTTGTTTTATTTTTATTTGTGTGTATATAATATTTTAGTCGTAGTTAGGGACTGTTTCCGACGATGGATGGATGACGACCGTCTGGAGGAAAAATTAGTCAATATGTTTTGGTTTTTGAACCATAGCTAATGGATGCTTGATATTCTTATTATGTGCTATATATGATTGTAAGATGCAAGTATATTAGTGTTGAAGCATGCCAGTTTATAACTTTGTTTGAGACACTTTAGGCTCTTGAATTTGACTCGATATGATTGAAGCTTAATTTTAAATTCACTTGTGATTAGGTGAGTAAGAGTCTGCTTGAATGTGTCTTGAATTGAGCATATTGCAATGAGTGTAAGGTTTTAGTGACCGGTGCTATAATGGATTTGTCTATAGGACTTGCCTGGTGATGTTTTTATAAAACGAAATGAAGGATGTAAAATTGTAGGAGATGATTTAGGCATTTCTTTGAATGAACCTAATCTTTATCCCTCGTTTTACCTACCTTGAAATATTGTCCTAGTCGGCCCATTGAGCCTTAGCCTATTCTTTGATAGCTGCAACATAAGCTTAACCATTTTTATTTCATTAACCTTGAATTTGATCCAAAGCTCCTAAGCGCTTAAAGAGGAAAAATCTGAAAGAGGAAAGGAGTGAGAAGAATGAAAAAAAAGGAAAAGTGAAAGTTGTAAAAAGTGAGAAAGGTCAAAGGTGCACTTGGGTAAAAATGGTTGATTATTAGTAAGGAGTAAAAAAATAAATGAATGAAAAATTATTTATACAACTCCTTACTAATGAGCTAAAAGTTCCTAAAAGAAATGGGGGAGCAAAAGAGGAAAAACAAAACTACCAAGGATAAAAAGGTGAAGTAAGGGAAGGAAGTTCACAATGAGGGGGTGATGTATTGGAAGCGCTTAGGGAAGATAGTCACTATTGCGAAGTCACAATAGTACCTACCTACAACTGAGTTACATTACAACCTAAAAAGTCCTACTTGATCTTACACATTCCAGACATCCTCAAATTGAGTACAACACTAAAAGGCAAGCTTATGAGTCATTACATGGTGCATGTGAATTCTTTGTGAGTGAGTGAAATTCTATTTATGTACCCACACATGTTGTGATCTATAAAGTGTTTTGCGTGTGAAATTGGGTAACTCTCTTTCCGTGAGGGCACATGTTTAAGGAAGGATAAAATTCATGTGGGATTTCTTAATCAGTTGATTGACATGAGTTTGTTAAAATTGAGAGTCGATTCTTGAGGTTAAGAAGTCTTAACATAGTTGTACTTCATAGCATGTTTTATTTTTAGCTTGTATCTTAAATAATCATCATAGCCGTAATTTGAATTATCTTGCTAGATTAGTTATGTAAGTTTTCGATTACATGAGATGTAAAAAGGTTGTTCGAGGGGGCCGAACAATGATTTTAAGTGTGGGGTTGTGATCACGGGAAATAACATAGGTCCATTGATCGCTTTAACCCAAATTAGTCGTGTTGTCTAAGCTATTTGATACATTTTCATGTGATTTTATATAAAAGTGAGTATATGTGCTAACCAACATGATTAGCTTTGTTTTGTAGGTTTTTGATGACTTTTGAGGAGCTAATTCATGAGTTGGTGATGTAGAGGCTTGGAGACGGAAGAAACAGCGTCGGCAAGGAGGCCCAAAGCTTGACCCGCTTTGTGCGTCGGCAACGTGCCACGGCGGGCGGGCTGCCCAAGACAGCCCACCCCATGTTGGCGGCGTGCCACCTGGCCGGGGTGGATCCGCGGCCCAGCCTTGTACAACGCGCTGCCACGGCTTGAGTGCCGCAGCTGCCAACGCGGCGGGGGTGTCTTTGCCCAGGCCCGATTACGGGCGATTTCGAGAAGGCCTCCGCGTTCGGGCAGCGTGTCACGGAGAGCAATGCTCCGCGTTACACTCCGGGACACGTTGCGTGTTATTACGGAAAATTTCTACTATTATAAATAGCACACTAGGTTTATTTTCACATATTTTGACTTGGTGGAGCAAGAACGTGGGTTACGGGCGGTTGTGAGGACGAAAATTCCTAGGGTTTTCTCTATCCCTTTCTTCTTCCTTTCAATTGTTTTGCATGATTTCCATTCATTTAATGATGTTCAATCCACAAATGAGTGGCTAATTCCTTTCTTGCTGAGGTTATAAACCATTGTATTGAAATGTAATTATTGATTATCTGGTCTTGTTTCATCTTTTCTTCTATGGTTGTTCTAAACCAAATTCTTGTTCTTACTACGTTAATATCGGCAATGTTAATGTAAATCCAAAAAGTCGGTTTTCACCCGAGGCAAGAAAGCTGGAAAGTTGTGGGTAATAGGATATGATCTTTCTTGGTTTGGGAAAATTGTTGGGTTGTGTGTGTTCAAAATGGCCTTATGTGATCTTGGGTGTGGAATCGGTTTTGTATAGCTAGAACTGAATTCCTTCCTTATCACGAAAATGTAGGTGGAAGGTTCATGATTCTTAAGTTGGGTTAAATACGAGAGTTTTAATCCCTTGGCATAGGGTGGAGCTAACCTTGGGAGGAAAGATAAACCATGTACATCGATAATTAGTTTCTTTTACATGTTCTTTGTAGCCTCGGCATGCTCACATCCATAGTTGAGATTCACTTGTATATTTATTTTACTTAGTATAAAAATAGTTTCCAAAATATAAAAACTTTTCTTTACCTTGTTGTCTTCATTATTAGAGTTATCATAAATTAACACTCGAAAACGTTTTAGTAGTCCCGATCCACTGGGTTGACATTCCAGTTCTTAAGAAGCCACTATATTACTTATGTCGACCATTACACTTGAACTCATCATGTTTTTAGCGCCGCCGTATTGGTACAAAAGCATGATCCGATTCATCAGTTTATTGATTCGGTTATCTCCTACCATCTGATTTGCTAGATATGCTATCTATATTGATTGTTTTGATTTATGTTATATCGATTTGCTTTGCATACTCGGTACAGCCCACGTACTTTGACGTCGATGGGGCGCTGCATTACTTGCCTGCAGGTACTCATAGACGAGAGGTGATCCTGCGTGATTCAAGCCCGGTATTGAGTTATGGCTCACGTCTCATCCGGTCACGATTCGAGTCTTCAACTCTTTTCCTTTTTATGTACAGTATGGGTAGGTGGGGCCCTGTCCGATCATTTCTATTGTTACTCATAGAGGCTTGCAGATTGTATGTTATCTCACAGTGGTGGGTGGCCAGGTCGTGTGGCCCGATGCGGTTGTATAGTTGTTTTAGTATCTTTGTCTTTATGATTGGTAGTGAGGGCAGCGATAGTAGTGGTGACCTTGCCGGTCACGTAGTCTTAGAGTATTCTTGTGTTTAAGTTTCAAATGACTAGTCAGCATGGTGGCCTTGTCATTGCATAGGTTTCTTTGATTATGAGTATGTTCATCATTTGTTATTGCAGTACGGTGGCTATAGGCCCAGATGGCCGGAGGAGTGTGTTTACGGCGTTATATAGCCTTTGTTTCCAGGGCTGAGATAGAGCTAGCCAGGCACCAGATGTGCCTCAGCCCGCCAGTTAGTAGTCAGATCACTTCTAGGGCACCAAGTGCCAGTTATACCCAAGGCGGGCGTGACACAGCCACCACATTGGCTTTTCTGGGTGATATAGTATGCTCATGTCATAATCCTTTAGGAGCTCCAACCACTTTCTCTGGCCGGAGATTTAGGTCCTTCTGACTGAATACATACCGAAGGCTCTTATGATTGGTGAAAACATCTATGTGAGCTCCGTACGAGATAGTGCTTCCATATTTTCAATGCAAACACCACGCCGCCAAATCCAAGTCAAGGTTGGATAATTCTTCTCATGAAGTTTGAGCTGTCTGGAGGCGTGGGCTATCACTTTGCCTGCTGCATCAGAGCCACACCAATCGAGTCCAACTCTGGGTGTGTCGCAATATACTGCAAACCCATCTTATCCTTCCGGTAGGGTCAACCTTTGGAGCGGTAGTCGGTTGAGTTTTTGTCCACGGAAACTCTTCTCATGCACGACCACTTAAAATTTACCTTCTTCTAAGTCAGTCTAGTTGGGAGATGCTATAAAGAAAAGCCTTCCAAAAAGTGTCGGTAATAACCGTCAAAACCCCCAGAAACTTTGATTTTAGTTGGGGAGGTAGATGCAGGATAGTATTTCATGATTGCTATCTTTTGAGGATCAACACGAATACCTCACGAGACCATGACGAGAAAGTCATGGACTTCAACCAAAATTTGCACTTACTAAACTTGGCGAAAAGCTAGTGGTCTTTGAGTGTCTGAAGCACTATCCTCAATTGATTAGCATGCTCTTCCTCATTTCTAGAGTATACTAGAATGTCATCGATAAATACAATGACGAACATATCCAGATAATGCTTAAAGACTCTATTCATCGAGGTCCATAAAGCTACAGGGGCATTAGTTAGTCGAAAGGAAATAGCTACAAACTCGTAGTTACCATACCGAGTCTAAAGGCTGTTTTCGGTATGTCACACTCTACGACTATTAGCTAGTGATACCACAACCTGAATCTATTTTGGAGAAACAACGCTCCCTGAAGTTGGTCAAACATGCCCTTAATTCTGGGTAGGGGATACTTGTTCTTGACTGTGACCTTTATTCAACTGACCGTAATTGATGCACATTTTGAGGGTAACATTTTCTTTTGCCTGAATAACCTTTGGAGCACCCCAGGAGAGATGTTGGGTTTGATAAAACCAGTATCAAGAAGATCTTTTAGCTGCTCCTTCAACTCCTTAAAGTTCAGTTGGAGCCATTCTATAAGGAAGGATAGATATGGGCTGAGAATATCTGGAATAAGGTCTACGCCGAAGTCAATTTCCATTCGGGAGGAACTCAGGGAGATCTTCGAACATATGCGGAAATTTGCTAACAATAGGGGCCCATTGTTGAATAGTTGGGGGTCTTAGAGTTGGAATCCTTAACCTGAACTAGATGGTAAATACATCCCTTAGAAATAAGCTTACTAGCCTTAAGGTAGGAAATAAACCTAACCTTAGACGCTAAACTCTGCCCATCCATTCTAGGCGCTCGTTAGGGAGTGAAACTGGCGACCTAGTTACGCAATCCGGCGGGGCATAACCGGAATGCTTAACCAATCTATGCTAGAATGAGATTCGAAGTCGACCATGTCTAACTCTACAAGGTCAGCTGGAATGACTTTATTGAAGACTGATATTGGGCAGTTTCTATACACCACATTTGCTCTAGCGACTAAGCCAAGCTGGGGTAGAGACTAAATAGTTACGAGAGGATCTCTGGACTGATATCGAAATGGACTGCTATATAGGGAGTCATGAATGATAGTGTGGCCCCGGATGGGGGCATATACATCTAGGTGGAAAAGGCGTAACATACCCAGTGACCACATTTGGTGATTATCCGTCCCTAACGAGATAATAATGAATAAAAATGATTTTGGCATTGACCGCCCTCCGTAAATGATGTGTTATCCTACTGAGTTGGTCGACCTGCTAGAGCTGCTAAGGTAGTGGATTGTGTTCTCCCCCGTCCCGCTGGCGGGCGTGCTGTAAGCCGATGCCTAAATTTGTCCACAACTAAAATAGCCCTCTTGACCTTAAAGAAACTCTCCTAGGTGGTTCTTGGCACACTTGGGGCAAGAAGGATACATTCTCGACACTATAACCACGAGACCAGAGCCAGATGCTCCACCCTCCCGATCCTGGTTGGACCAAAGGTAGGGGCCCAGCAGGCTGAGTTAGGCGTTTGAGCCCTATCTGCTGCTGCTTCTTGTTATAGGCATTGCTAGCGCTAGACCTCTTGTGGAAGCTATAATTTGATTATCCGAGTCCTTTCCCGCCTTTTCTTTCGCTCCATATCCTAAGGTTTTCGACCTCAATCTGCTGGGCGTAGACAATCGAGTGCAGAGGCCGATATCATGTCGGCATCAGCGTCTTTGCACTCTTTGAGGACCGGGTTTGACCCACCCCGTTTACAAATTTTAGCATGCGAGCCTTGGGCCGGCCACCATCTGCAGGTGTATTTGGACAACCTGGTGAACTCCAGAGCGTACTCTTCTACAATTCCCGGTTTCCCTTTTTGTCTCGGGTTCATGAACTCCACTACCTTGCCTCCCTAAGCTCAGGGAACAATCTATCGGGAAGGTGTAGTGAACTCCTCCCATTCCATCGGTCTTGCCTTATTGGCCTCCCCTCCTTCCACTTCTTGTACGAGACTTGGGCTAACCCTTTCAGCTGGTAGGCAGCCAAGTCGGCACTCTGAGGACTATCACCCACATAATTTGGGTGATCTTTTTAATTTTCACAAATCCTTGTGGGTCCTCTCCCATCTTAGATTTATGTCACGAGGTTCATTCGGGTGAAGTCCGCACCCAGTATTTGCTGGAACTATTTACGGTGATTGGAACCACCTACTGGTTTTAAGATTTAGTAACAATTTAGGCGAGCAACTGAATGGCTGCACTGAATTCTATGGTAGACACCGAGTCATCACGAGGGAGGCTGTAGGGCTGAATGGGACGGGTGTGAGCATACTTGACCCTTCTTCCATTACCACGTCGTGAGGCATGATTCATTGAAATGAAATAGAGCACAGTAGAGAATGATTATGGAACTTAATTTCAAGCACGATAAGGAGTATGACATAAAGGGGAAATTTTCTAACATCGTGGCCTCCCGTCATAAGTGTGGCGCACTTTACACCCATAAGAAGAGGACTTTACCGATACATTTGAGACATCCAGGTCAATCAGCATGGATGCTCTGATACAAGTTTGTCACACCCCAGTTTTCACCCTGGATGGAACACGATACTTGGAGTCTCTAGTGACCCCAAGTCAATCACAGTCTATCATACACGGCATTACGAGTAACATAGCGATACATACCATGGAAGTTTAGAAAAAATATAAATACTTAAAGTAAGTAAAGCTGGTTCATAATATTTAAAAATATTAGAACAAAGCTACAGGTCTAATAAACCAATCTGAGTCTGAAAAATAAATATGCGTCTGGAAGCCACTGTAGTGATGAAATTTCTTCAGGACAAAGCTGACTAACTCCAAATCTAAATGAAAAGGAAGGAAATATAACTAAAGCGATAAATCTCCGTCCTCGAAGAATGATTTACCAACTAGAACAATTGAAGTCTTCGGCCAAAGTGATTGGCTAGCGAGGCTGAGAATGAGATCCTGCAGCTGTATCATAAAATGATGCAACATAAGAAAGTATGCATCGAAATTACTTTGAATGTCTTGAGTAAGTGAGAGAAACAAAACACAATGGAATAAACAAAAAGGAAAATATTGAACTGAAAATACATGCAATGACCAGCTTAAACTACTGATCTGATAACTGATATACTGGTGCTAAAATGGCCCTGTTTGATGGTCAAGCATGTTCTTAATCTGGAATACTAATCTGAACTGAGCCCGAAACTAGGCGGGTGACTAGTGGGAGAGTTTACTCGCCCCGACATATAACCACATGAGCTAGACGTGAGGTCGATGTATACACACATCGGTAGGACCCAATAGCACTTGCTAGGGTATGAAGGCATGAACTGAGTGATCATAAGAGTCTGGGTAATTAGGCCAATGAATACTGTACTCTACGAGTGGCAGCAGTTAAGAAACCTAGATCACGGCTGGAACCCTAGTCCCTGACTCGATGCTAAGTCCTACTCCCACTTGATAGACCTAGACTGAATACTAAGTTGATAACTCAAAAATGGGGCCCAGACCAATTAGGGATACATATCTGGAAGTACCCTGAGGTGTTATCGAAACAGGTCACAATTGGATTCTATGACTAGTTAGAAGCTGCTTATCTAGAAGCGTTGTAGCAGGTCTAAAGAACAAACTAAAATACGAAACTAGGGTCCACAAGGCTAGTCGGAGAACATTTATCTAAAGTGTCGTTACCACCTAGTAGTTAATAAACTGAGTTATGAATCTGATTCTGATAATTAGGAGGTACTACTGACACCTAGGGAAATTCTGTAGTCAAACCGATCAGCTGACATTTTCTAACTAACACTGAGAATTCAACATTCTTACTAAGCGAATTGACAATATTCGATTGAGATTTAATACTACTAACAACAAAGGAGTTTCCAACACCGATATTCAAGGACTAATACAGATTTAAAAGATTTTCTAGTTCAAGAAATAGGGCTAAATTTCAGTTCACAAGATTTAGCATCATTTCAGTCACAAAATGGTGGGAAATATCTACAATTACCATGGTATAATAATTCACATGATTTAGACAAAGTTTGACTAGAAATTTCTTGACATTCGGTAATTTCGAAGGGCCACAACCGATAGAGAAAAATATTAGAAAGGAATTTGGGTACACAAGGGAAGAAATATTTCTTTGTTTAAATCCCATACCTAGTGAAAATCCCCAAGAATTTGTTGAGAAACTGAGGAGAAACGGTTTCCCTAGCTGCCACTGAAAACTCTAGAGAAGTTCTACAATCTATTTTCTGAAGGACTAAGTGGGGAATGAAGAAAGAAAACATTTAACCCCTCTAATAATTCATAAAATATGATTAAAATGACATAGCTTAAAGTTTACCAGGGTGCAAATTCTTGAAAGACCGTTGAAACCTCGCAGGGGAAACGTCATCGGTCCTCACGGGTGACCTAACGGGTCGTGGTCGGTGACCACGAATCATTGTCAAACTTGTGAGGTGTACTTCCTAGAACACACTGTTGGTCACCACGAGGGACCTAACGAGTTGTGGTTAGTGACCACGACTCGTGGTGTCTATCGTGGACTACACTACCTTAAACTCCATGCAGGTCCCCTCGGGGCGACACCACGACTCTTTGTGTCCCAGCGAGTCATGGTGATGACCCGTTGGATACACTGCCAAAATTCACTAACTCTTGACCTAGCCTTGACCACGGGTCACCTAACGGGTTGTGACATGGACCACGACTCGTGGTAATAAGTCGTTAGGTGCACTGCTAACCTTTCCCGATTTTTAATTATTCTTGACCACGGGTCATATCACGACTCATGGGGGTTGACCATGACTGGTGATCACACCCGTGGTCAACCATTTCCCAAACCACCACTTAATCTCCCAGGCCTCACCATGAGTCACTTAATGATTCGTGGTGTCTCCATAGTCACAGAACGAGTCGTTACGCGGCACAGTGCGAATTTTCCCGAGATTTCTCTCTTTTGAGTCCGGAATTCTGATCTTTGAGTTTGGGGCATTACGAGTCGTGGAGTGGGTGCAACTCCCTGGTTGGATGAGTTCATTACGACGTTCTTGCATAGGTTCTTTCCATGAGAGTTTAGGGAAGCAAAGGTGATAGAGTTCATCAATTTGAAACGAGAATAACATGACTATTGAAGTATGCCTTGAAGTTCACCCCTTTATCAAATATGCTACGGAGAGGATTTCAACCCAAGGGCTCGTGACAGAAGTTCACGTGATAGAGGTTGCGGATTCCTTGGTCAAGGAGTGCAGGGCTACCATGCTTATTAGTAACATGGACATATCTCAATTGATGATATATTCTCAGCAGATAGAGAAGGAGTAGATGAAGGAGAGGAAGAGAGGCCCAGGAGTGCTAGGACAAGGAGATTTGAGTATTTTTAGCAAAGGTATGGTGGTGGACATAGCCCATAGTCCCATAAGAGTCGTCAGCCCCAGCTCTATCATTAGTTAGTGTTCCATCTAGGACCAAGGGCGATCATAGAGGTAGAGGCATCGGGCTTTGGTCAAAGATTATTCCGGGGGAGAGCACTTTCCTATCTTATAGGAAGTATGGTATACCCAAGAGATTTCTTGGTTGGATCATATGCTTACTTTGGGTGTGGGAAGTCTGGACACATGTGCATGGATTGTCCTTCAGCTAGGCTAGGTAGCAGTAAGGTTGTGTCCCAACCAGCACTTGAAGCTCTAGCGAGTCACCCACCTCGGTAGGGCGCATATTCTAGTTTAGGGCGTGGGAAACTCAGAATAAGTTCTATGCACTATCATCTCGCCAGGAGTAGAGAGCTTAGCAGATGTGGTCACCGGTGTGTTACAGTAATCCTAATTTGATGTTTATGCATTGGTAGACTTGAGGCCACATTATCCTTCATGACTTCCTATGTTGCTATTAGTTTTGGTGTCGGTCCTGAAATCCTTTTAGAACCCTTCTTGAGTCTCTACTCCAATTGGTGGCAGAGTCAGTTATAGCTTGACGGGAATACAGAAATTGCCACTGTCATGATTCTTTAGAAAGTCACCTCGGTAGGCTTAGTAGAGTTAGATATGGCAATTTTTGATGTTATATTATGTATGGATAAGTTGTATGCTTTCTATGCTTGATTAGTTATAGGAGAACCCGGTGTTAGAGTTTGATTCCCAGGTGAGCCAGTCCTAGGGTGGAAGAGTAGTTCGGCGGTGCACGTGATTCGCTTTGCCCCCCATCTTAAGGCCGGAAGATGATCTCCAAGGGTTGTGTATATCATCTAGTTCAGGTTAAGGATTTTACTTAAGGACCTCGACTCTCGGTCGGCTCCCATTGTATGTGAGTATCTAGAGGTGTTCCTAGATGATCTATCAAGAGTCGCCGTGACGGAGATTAACTGGTATTGACCTTCTCTAATACATAGTTGATATCCATTCCTCCTTACGAGAATGGCTCCGGCCAAACTTAGGAGTTGAAAGAAATAGGTGAAAGATCTCTCTAGATAAGGTTTCATCAGGCCTAGTAAGTCCACCGTGGGGTGCTCTAGTTCTCTTTGTTCCAAAGAAGGATGGTTCTCTCGGGATGTGCCCGGCTATCATCGGTTGCACAAGGTTACCATAAAGAATAAGTATCCTCTCCCAGGGATCAATGACTTGTTCGACTAGCTTCGGGCGCGGTGCTTTTTCAAAATAGACCTTAGATCAGCTATCCGCAACTCAAAGTTAGAGTGTGACATTCCGAAAATAACTAAGGGCTTCGATATAGTCTTTATTAGTTTGTAGTTATGTCTTTTAAACTAACAAATGTTCTGCAACTTTTGTAGTTAATGAATAGAATTGTTCAAAACGAGTATCTAGAGATGTTCTTTATTATTTTCATAGATGATATCCTCATATACTCTCGGAGTGAGGAGGAGCATGCCACTCATTTAAGGATTATGTTACCAGCTTAAGGACCATCGGTTGTTTGTAGAAGTTTAGAAAGTGTGAGTTTTGGCTAGAATGTTAGCATTTTAGGTCATGTGGTGTCTAGTGAGGGTATCACAGGTAGACTCTCCAAGAAGATTGAGGTGGTAAAGCTGGCCTAGACTTGTTAGCCTACGATATTAGAAGTTTTGAGTTATTTGGATACTACAAGAGGTTCATAGAGGAATTTTCATCCATTACAACACCGTTGACTAAGTTGACCTAGAAGAAGATAAAATTTCTGTAGTCCAATGAGTGTGAGAACAACTTTTAGGAGCTAAAGAATCGACTCACATCAGCTCCAATTTTGACCCTATCGGAGGGCACGAGATGGATTTGTTGTATTATGACACTTCTCGTCGACCTTGGATATGTGTTGATGTAGCATGGAAGGTCATTTACTTATGCCTACGAGACAACTTAAGACTCATGAGAAAAGTACTAGCAGCTTGACCTTAGTCCTGTAGCGGTGGTGTTTGCCTTGAAGATTTAGAGGAACTACTTTTATGAGTTTCATATGGATGTGTTCACGGGCCACAAGAGCCTTCAGGTATGTCTTCCTCCCAAGGATACGGGTGTAGCAAAGGAGATGGCTTGAGCTTCTCAAGGACTATGACATGAATTTCCTTTATCATTGGGGAAAGGCCAATATAGTGGGGGACACTCTTAGTAGGTTGTATGGAAGTGTAACCCATGTTAGAGATGGGAGGAAAGAATTGGTAGAAAGATATTCATCGGCTTGCTCGCTTAGGGGTTCGCCTTACAAATTAAGCCAAATGATGGTGTTATTATTCAAAATAGGTCAGAATCTTCACACTGTGTTGGAAGTTAAGGCAAGGCAAGATGAGGATCCTATTTTAGTGAAGTTTAAGGAAACAATTCGAAATTAGAAAGTGGAGGTTTCTCCTAAGGGGGAGATGGTGTACTCCAATATGGCCGTTATGTGTTCCCCGATATTGATGACTTGAGAGGGCGGATGTTGAGACGGGCTCATAGATCTCGGCTCATTCTATCCATCGAGGTGCCACCAAGATGTCTTGTGATTTATGGGAACTCTATTGAGTGGAATGACATGAAGAAGGACATTTAAGAATTTGTGGCTAAGTATGCAGGCGCGTGATAAGGATGAGCATCAAAGACCGGTGGTATGTTTTGGATATCGGGGATTCCTACTTGAAAGCATGAAGAAACCAATATGGACTTCATTCTGAAGTTGCCTTATGCCCTCGACAATATGATTCTATATGGTTGATTGTGGATCGAATGATGCGTCAACATTTCCTACAGTTAAGACTATAGATTCAACTGAGAACTATGCTAGACTTTACATTCGGGGAGTTGGATTCGGTTGCATAGAGTTTCATTATCTATCATCTTAGATAGAGGTACTCAGTTTTGGAGATCATTTCAAAAAAGTCTTGGTACTCAGGTAAAGCTTAACATAACTTTTTTCACTCACGGATAGATGGTGGTGACAAACCGTTAGACTCTTGAATAAATGTTGAGATTGATCGGGGGCATGTTATATGCAAATTGATACTCCAAATGTGTAGCTTTTGCCTTGTTTGTCCAATAATATGTGTACATTCTCATGCAAATGTACGGAAGTGTGATTTTATACTAACCAACATGATTAGCGTTGTTTTGCGGGAAAAACATGCTTTTTATGGAGTTAAATGACATGTTAGGAGAAATCGAAAGATGAACTCGGGAGCAGGCGAGCGAGGGAAGCAAGGAATACAAGGGCTCCGCGATGGAGCGTGACACGCTGCCATCGCGGTTGCAGTCTGCTTAGGAAATACAAATGCAAGAAATTCCGGTGAGGGTCCGCGATCAAAGCGGTGGCACGTTGGAAGTAATTTCCCCGAGACCTTGCAATTCGGAGAGGTCCCGATTGCACTGTGGCACGCTGGGCATGCTCCATGGAACCCCCGCGCCACCCATGCACCACACGTTGGGAGCAGTACCTGGGCAGCTAATTTCCAGAGAGCCACCGCGTTGCACCGTGTCACGGAGGCGGTGCTCCGCGATGCACTCCGTGACACGTTGCTGTTTCGGGAAAAATTATCCCTAGTATAAATAGAACACTTAGGTTCATTTTAATTATTCTGACTTGGTGGAGACAAGAACTTGGGTTACAGGCACTTTTGAGGACGAAAATTCTTAGGGTTTTCTCTATCCCTTTCTTCTTCCTTTCAATTGTTTGCATGATTTCCATTCATTTTATGATGTTCAATCCACAAATGAGTAGCTAATTCCCTTTCTTGCTGAGGTTATGAACTATTGTATTGAAATATAGTTATTGATTATCTGGTTATTTCATCTTTTCTTCTATGGTTGTTCTATTTAATTCTTTTTCTTACTATGTTAATATACGGCCAATGTAAATGCAATCCAAAAAGTCGGTTTCACCAGAGAACAAAGAAATTGAAAGTTGTGAATTAATAGGATATGATCTTTTCTTGGTTTGGGAAAATTGTTGGGTTGTGTGTGTTCAAAATGGCCTTATGTGATCTTGGGTGTGGAATCGGTTTTGTATGGCTAGAACATGAATTTCTTCTTATCACGAAATGTAGGTGGAAGGTTCATGATTCTTAAGTTGGGTTAATCTGAGTTTTAATCCATAGGCATAAGTTCCGACTAGCAACCGAAGGAAAGATAAACCAGGTAGATTGATAATTCGTTTCTTTACATGGCTCAGTTAGCTCGGCCATGCTCACATTCATAGTTCGAGACTCATTGTATTAAATATTTTACTTTAGTATAAAAATTGTTCACAAAATACAAAAACTCTTCTTTACACTGTTGTCTTCATATCATATCTTTAGTAAATTAACACTTGAAAAGGTTTCACCTTAGTCCTGTCATATGGGTTCGACATTCCGGTTCTTTAATAGAGCCACTATATTACTTGTACGACCCGTACACTTGCGGGCTCATCAAGTTTTGGCGCCGTTGCCGGGGGCTTTAGGCAATTGGTGAAATTTTAATTTTTTTTTTAAACGTGTTAGTGTGCTATTTCGATGTTTATTGTTGACAACGGTGATAACCTGTATTTTGCAGATAGCAGATTCTGTTGAACACTTGAAAGAGACAAGGTTTGGTGGATCCATCCTTAGTAGGAAGCAGTTTCATCGCCAACGGAAAGCTCTAGAGAGAAAATTGCGGTTGCTGAGACAAGCCAGTATGGAGCAACCACCGAAATCCACCACTCGTGCGTGCAGTACTAGTGCCCAGGAAATAGCAGCCAGGCTGGTTCGTGATGTGGCAATCCCACATGCTAGTAATGTCATCTAGCATCAGAAACTGCAGGCCGGGGAGGGAGGTTCGAGCTTAAACGAGAATATGGTGCAATTGCTTGCACACAAGCGGGCAGTTCACAGGTCACCCTCACGGATCCACAATAACATCTTCAAAAGTTTTTGGAGATAAGTGACACTTACATCCCCGCTGGAGTGTCAACGAGTTACGTGGAACTTACACTTTTCCCATTTTCACTTTTTTGGGAAGAAGCCAAGAGAGGTGGCTATAAGTTGAGCCACCAAGCTCTATAACCACATCGGATGATCTTTTAAAGATGTTCTTGATCCGATTCTTTCCATCCGGTTAAACAGCAAGACATAGAAGCCAAATTCTAAGTTTCAAACAAGAGAAGGAAGAATCTGTATCAAGCTTAGGAATTCAAATCACTATTGGCTTTTGTCCTGCATCACCATCAATCAATGATGTGCTAGTGTACACTTTTATAGAGGGTTGGAACCCCACACAAAAATTTTGCTGGATTCGGCAGCTGGGGGACAAGCTTTAAAAAAGACTTACGAGGAGCTTTATTCTTTGCTTAATCGTATTTCGCAGGGAAATCCGGAGTGGAATGCGGACTCTTCAAGGGGAGGAGTAGGGAAAGCAGCTGGAGTCTTGGAAGTGGATGGGTTTACGGCTATCGGCGCACGGATAGCTGCCTTGCAGAATCAATTAAACACCCACTTCGGCAACACGAACTTGAGCCAGTCTCAATCCTCAGTAAATGCAGTGCAGCGAGATTTGGTTGGTGTGCGGGAGCAATGAACACTCGAGTGAGTGTTGTGGAGCAAATCCCGGACTTGGTGAACTTTGTCGGTAATGCACAAGACATCCTGCAGTATGAACGGCTACAATTCTAACTGGAGGTTCACCCGAATTTCTCTTGGGGTAGAAACAACCATCAGGGGCAAAGTTCGAGTCGAAGTGCGAGAGGAATCAAGGAGGGCCACGAACTATCAATCACAATACGAAACAACAATGCCCCTCCTCCACCACCATACCCGACGTTGAGGAGATATTCAAGCGGTTGATAGCTAGCCAAGCTCAATTGCAGGCTGACTATGTCAAATTGGCATCCGAAGTCAAGAACAATCAGCTAGCTACTAAGGCACTGGAGTATCAATTTGGGCAGTTCTTTGGAGCCGAACACGGGTGTAGGGAGGACTTCAGTGACACGGACCCAACCCCAAACGAGGTAAATGCGGTGACCACGAGGAGTGGTTTGCGGTTGAAGGAGGTGGAACCCGAAAGGCCACCTCTAACAGTCGGGAGCAGCAGAAGCGGAGAGGGCAGAATGATGAGAGGGAAACACAAAGATCTTGAATCGAGAAAGACCTCCCACCCCCATTCCCTCAAGATTAAAGAAGCCTGAGGAGGAGGCGTGCTTCAAGAAATTCATGGAGGTGCTTAAGCAGTACTATTAATTAACCTCTTGTTGATGTTTTGCAGGAGTGCCTAAGACGCCAAATATATAAAGGACATCGTGGCCAACAAAAGTAGGCTTACCGAATATGCCACGGTGGCTCTTACGGAGGAGTGCACTTCTGGGATACGAGCGGGTGCCCGCAGCTCAAAGATCACAATTCAAATAACAATTGGGCAAAGTATCGGCTCGCGGTTTGTGTGATTTGGGAGCGAGCATTAACTTGATGCCAACCTCGGTATTCAGAAGTTAGGGCTACGAAGTCCTAGACCTGCGGTGATTTTTGCATCTCGCGGATCGTTGTAGCAAGACCGGATGGTATTGTGGAGGGGACGTGCTAGTGCAAGTCGGCTCCCTAATCTTCCGGTGGACTTTGTTGTGCTGGATTTTGGGCCAGACGCGGAAGACCATTATATTGGGACGGCCTTTCTTGGCAACCAGGAAAGTGCTTATAGGTAGGTGCGAGGAGCCGGCTAACTATGCGAGCACACGACAAGGTGGAGGTGTTGATGTGTACAAGGCCACCAAGCTCCCGGCCGGTATGCGAGGAACTCTGAGCGATCAATGTGCTTGAGGAACCGAAGTTGCTCAGGACGTTGAGCATCGAGAATTAAAGGGAGAGCCCCCGATAAAGGTAAGCATGATAGGGTTGAGGACATGTGTAGAAACGTCCATCCGTTACCCTAGGGGCGGAATGAGCTTAAACGCGGCGTCGATCCTAGGCAGTAAACCAGGGTAGCTGCACGGGAGGCAGCCGTGAATTATAGTTGTATAATTGTACATACGAAAAAAGAAGAAGAAAAGATTTTTTTATAAAAACAGAAAAAGTTTCAAAAAAGAAAAGATTAAAATAAAAATATTTTTAAGATTTAAATTTCTTCAAACTTTGGAATTCTAACGATTTCTTGTGGTAAGATATATTACAGGTTGATCGGAGGGGAAAAATGCAAAGGAATGCAAGGAGAAAAACGAGGTATGAAATTTGTGTTTAAGTGGAAAAACAGTGAGCACAACGCGATGGCTCCGTGTCACGGAGGAGGGCCTCACGTTACACCTCCGTGATACGTTGAAGGCAAAAATCTGGAATTTTACAAATTCAGAATGCCTGCGCGATGGCTCCAGTGTCTGGAGGCAGTATCTGATACACTCCGTGACACGTTGACGTGTTGTCATCGGGTCACAGAATCCCTTACGGGCGACCACCTTGAAATCCACTTGCAACCCCGAATCCCCTCATTTTTTCTCATTTTCTCACACTCTCCGCGACAAACTTCCCAAATCCTCTCCCTCAATGTCACGACCATAGGTGTATAATTTCGTCAAGTTTTCTTCGGTTCTTCAATTAAAGGTAAGCTCATTACTTTTATCTCGTTTTAGTCGAATTTCTTTCGATTTTAGCATGAGGTATGAGTAAACCATAGCCTAGAGTAAATTGAACTCAAATTCATTCAAGTATGGATAAGTTATGTTCGTAATATCCTTGTGATGGTATGAATCGGTATAAACATGTGCTTGATCGAAATTGGGGAAAATAACAAATTTAGGGTTGGGAATTGAACATGAAATTGTGAACTTGTAAATTGTGAATTCTTGTGGTTGTGTATATGTAGGGTGAAATGAGTTGGTTGCATTATCTGTTTAATATGCGAAAGAAAAATCGACGGATTTTCAGGGAGTGGAATAATTGTTATGCAAAAACGGGTAGATAGCATAGGTTTGTATAATTGCATAGTTGTTGTTTTTTCCTTTTCTTTTGTCGTTCTTGTGCCAAGTGCAATGTGATGAAATGTTATCGATGGTAATGTTGGAATTAGGTGTACGAGTCTGAGTAGTACATAGAGGTGATACTGTCAAATTTTGAGAGAGGCAAGAGGCAATCTTGTTTGTGTTTTTCTTTTAGTTGTTCTAGCTTTTCTTATCTTTTTGTAAATTAGAAACACATATGATCTTGCCAAAATGCTAATCATTTGAAGACTAAGTGTGGGGTGGCCGGGCCAAACCCAGCCTTAGTCGGCTAAGGCCGATTGACTGACATTGGGACTGTCTGTTTTCTTTGACAGGAACAATAGCAAGCAGAGCGGGACAAGAGTAAGGGCGCATCAACATCGGGCGCGGAAGGAAGAGAAGGTTGAGGCTGGGAGCGAGCGGTCAGCCTGCCGCGGTTCCACGCGGCCAGCGCCGCCGTTATGGAATGAGATGGGTGACCGAGGAGGAAGAAGTGGTACACAAACACAAGAAGAACAAATACTTCCAAGGAGCACATTGCGGACCCGTTGGCACAGAGGTTCCCCCATATGGTAAATCGGATTGGCTATTTCTTTGGGCTACATTTCATTTTTGAGCCCAAGGGTGCAATCTGCACCTAATTCGGGAGTTCTATGCCAATTGGAACCCGACACTCAGGAGTCACACCATCAAAATAAGGGGCCAGATTGTCACACTTGAGCCTCACCACCTCAATGCCATCCTAGGGGCGCAAAACCAGTTATGTCTCCGACAGTGAATATCTCCACCCTATGCGGATATCGAGACGCACATTGTGACAGACCCGGTCTATGGCACGTTAGAGGTCACAAAGGAGAGGGGCTACCATCAGACCCTGCCCTATGCACAGATGAGAGCAGGGAAGCCAGGATCTGGCTTAAAATTGTTCACTTCCCTGTTTGATTGGGGATGCACATGACGGATGTGACCGGGATCGTGTGTATGCCTAGTATATGCCACGATGAAAGGGCTGAAGTGTCGGGCGGTGAATCCCCTTATCCTCCCATGAAGAGAGGGCCCGGTTGCATCAAGGGAACAGGTACGGATTCGGCGGGCTGCGACTACGTTCCTAATAGACCTTGAGTCGAGGAAGAGGCCCTAGACTATATCCCGTAGGTGGAGCGGTGTGCCATAGATGCTTGACAAAGACTAAGGCACGCGACACCACTCGCGAACTTTATTCTCACATTGGCGAGCGACATGCTCGGGATGACCAATATATGTCCCACATGTTCGGGATGCAGGTCTCCCAGCTACGCATAGGCAGGAGACCGGCAACGGAGGACGGTTGGCGGCTCGGCTTAGATTACCCTTTTGGCGAACGCCGGGGCACCTATATCAGGTGGGCCCGACTTTTGTGGGCATGATAAATGATGTCCCCACGGACGAGAAGACACGTCGCGAGGATTCCGGCGTTGAGTCGGAGGGAGAACCATGGTGAGCTGTTTAGACATGGGGATGAGGCAGCGGCACACGATGAGAAGAAGTGGAGTACTTTGGTGATGGAAGAGTTTCACAAACCACCTTCTGTTTGTAATTGTATGAACAACGGGGGACGGTGTTCGATTTGAAGTGTGGGGTGGGAGTAGTTAGGTAGTCTTGAATTTATTGCTTGTCTTGTACATAATCGCATGTTCATTGTTTTGTTGTGTTTGTTTCAATGTGACCCTATTTTTATGTGTATGTTCGTTTTGAAAATACTATCTGGATTCTAATTTCTTATTATATATAATACAAAAAAAAACAAAATATAAAATTAAAAATATTTTTAAAAATTTATCGTAACTATTTTCTTTTTAGGTTTCTGGGAGTTTGTTTCGGTTCTTTACCAGAAAGTCCCGTTAACCGAAATCGTAAATAGTGACCGTTCCCTATGATGGATGGATGACTGACCTTCTTAAGGGAATGAAGTCGATAGGAGTAGCTTTTTATTTTTCAATTTTGGTTTGTTGAACAGATCCACGCATGTTGCTACTCTATAGCTCGACATCTTGGTTGCGTGTTGTACATAATATTTATCTTTAAAAGATGATTCGTAGAAAGCATACAGATTTTTGTACATATGTGAGACCTTATGCCATAAAATTCGATTCGGTGTGATTGAGGCTTAATTTTGAATTCTTGTAATTAGCTGATTAAAGAGTCTGTGAAGTCATCTTGAGTTGAGCATGTGCATCGAGTGTATAGTGAGGTTTGTTTATTCCAATACTATTGTGGATTGTCTAGAACTTGCACATTTGTGTGTACGAAATGAAATGAAGGAAGTGTAGTGTGGAAAAGGATGTGGCGTTTCTTTGTGTTAAAGTTTTTCTTGTTTTCCTTTTTCTATCCACCTTGAAGATTAAATCCTAATTTCAGCCCGTTGAGCCTTTAGCCTTTATAATTTTCTATTTTCTTTTGGCGAAAAGGGTGTGAACCAAGTTAACCCCCTTCTTTTCATGGTCCTTAAACCAAGTCAAAAACTCTTAAGCGCTCAAGAAAATATATAATTTTCTATGGTGTCATGGAGTGAAATGATAAAAAGAAAGGGAAGGGAGGAAAAGAAAGCTGATGAAAAAGAAAGAAAGAAAGAAAAGAATTCGAGGTGAAATGGCCAGATTTGAAGGAAAGAAAGTTGTATAACTCATTTTTTTCTTCGTTGATGCAGTGTGTTAAAGAAATGGGTGATAAAGCAGATAAACTTCAAGAAGGAGAGGAAGGAAGAAAATATTTCGAGGAATGATGGTGGGATGTATTAAAGAGCGCTTAAGGAAGCTAGTTACTATTATTGGTTAAACCGGTATATACTAGTTAGTAGCTTACGGTACAACCCGTTAAGTCCCAAGTGATCTTACATCACGCATCCATATATTAGTGGAGTAATACACTGAGGCAAGCTTATGGTTCATGACACAATGCATGTGAATTCTTTTGGGAGAAGTGAGCAGAAATTGTGGCGTATATACCAAACATGAATTTCTTTACAAGTTCATGTGACTAGCGAGGGAATCTCTCTTATCTTTGTGAGGGCACATGTTTGATGATAGAATAAATTCGTGTCGGATATCTTGGTCAACTAATATGCATGAGTTTGCCGATATCAGGAGTCATTCTTGTGTGCTAGGAGGTGTGATCTATTAAGCGTCATTGTAATGATATTGCCATGTTTTCTTGATGATTTGGGTGAACATAATCAGGTATAGCATTTCGGTTGTCGAGCCAAAGTATCCATTATGGGATATCAATTTCATGAAGTGTATAGTATTGTTCGAGGGTGAACAGATTTGATGTGGGTGATTAGGGGCATATTTATATGCCAGAATTGATACTGAATGTGTAGCTTTTGCCATTTGTCCAATGATGTGTACATTCTCATATAGAATTGTACGAAAGTGTGATTTTATACTAACCAACATGATTAGCATTGTTTTGCAGGGAAAAACATGCTTTTATGGAAGTTAAATGACATGTTGGGAGAATCGAAGATGAACTCGGAAACGAGCAAGGAAACATGGAGAAGCAAGGAATACAAGGGCTCCCGCGATGGAGCCGTGACACGCTGCCATCGCGGTACGGTGCTTGGAAATTACAAATGCAAGAAAGGCTAGGTGGCGAGGGTCCGCGATCAAGCCGTGGCACGTTGGAAGTAATTTCCCGGAACCTTGCAATTCGAGAGAGGGTAAAGCGTTGCAGAATGCTTGTGGGCATGCTGCGTTACATGCCGTGCACGTTGCGAAACAATTTCCCTGAAGCGGCCAATTTCCAGAGAGCCTCCGCGTTCGCACCGTGTCACAGCGGCAGTGCTCCGCGATGCACTCCGTGACACGTTGCTTGTTATTCCGAAAAATTATCCCTAGTATAAATAGAACACTTAGGTTCATTTTTAATTATTCGACTTGGTGGAGCAAGAACGTGGGTTACGGCGGGCCGGTTTGAGGACGAAAATTCTTAGGGTTTTCTCTATCCCTTTCTTCTTCCTTTCAATTGTTTACATGATTTCCATTCATTTTTATGATGTTCAATCCATAAATGAGTGGCTAATTCCCTTTCTTCTTTGAGGTTATGAACTATTGTATTGAAATGTAGTTATTGATTATCTGGTTTATTTCATCTTTTCTTCTATGGTTTGTTCTATTTAATTCTTGTTCTTACTATGTTAATATCTGGCCAATGTTAATGTAAATCAAAAAGTCGGTTTGCTAGAGAGGGCAAGAAATTGGAAAGTTGTGAATTAATAGGATATGATCTTTTCTTTGTTTGGGAAAATTGGGAATTGATTTACCTTCGGGATAGAAATATACCCGAAAGTCGTATTAAATAGTGTTGAATCGGTTTGTATGGCTAGAACATGAATATCTTCTTATCACGAAATGTAGGTGGAAGGTTCATGATTCTTAAGTTGGGTTAAATACGAGAGTTTTATCCATAGGCATAAGTTCCGACTAGCAACCGAAGGGAAACATAAACCAGGTAGATTGATAATTCATTTCTTTACATGTTCGTTGTAGCCTCAGCATGCTCACATTCATAGTTAGACTCAGAAATTTGTATTAAATATTTTACTTTAGTATAAAAAATAGTTTCCAAAATACAAAAACTCTTTCTCTTTACAGCATTGTGCTTCATTATCCTTAGCTTTAGTAAATTAACACTTGAAAAGGTTTCACCCAGTAGTCTTGTCCTTGTGGGTTCGACATTTCCGATTCTTAAAGAGCCACTATATTACTTGTACGACCGTACACTTTGCCGGGCTCATCAAGCATGTGTGATTGATTTCAAGGGTAGTTGGGATGATCACTTACTCCTCATCGAGTTTGCCTACAAAAATAATTATCATTCCTTCATTCAGATGGCTCCATTGGAGGCTCTTTATAGTTGGAGATGTAGATCACCTATCGGATTGTTCAGGTAGGTGAGGCTACATTGATAGAGCCATATTCAGCCCAGATGCTATGGAGAAGGTTCATCTTATTAGGAAAGGCTGAAAATAGCTCATAGTCATCAGAAATCATATGCGGATATTAGGAGGAGAGAGCTTGAGTTTGCCACACGATGATCGAGGTGTTTGAAGGTGTCTCCCATGAATGGAGTGATGAGGTTCGGTAAAAAGGAAAGCTCAATCCTGATATATTGCTCCTTATAGGATTTTGAGACGAGTTGGTAAAGTGGTTTATGAGTGGGAACCACCGGCGAGTTAGTTTCGTTGCATCCGGTTGTTCCTGTCTTTGTTGAAAAAAAGCCATTAGAGATCTAGCTCTAGTTATTCAGGTGGAGAGCATTGGTGTGAGATAGCGTTACCTATAGGAGGTTCGGTTGAATCCTTGATCATCGAGGTTTGCAAGTTGAGGAACAAGGTGGTAGATTTAATGAAGGTTTCGTGGAGAAATTAGCTAGTTGAGGGAGCTACGAGGGAAAACGAAGCAGATATGATGGCTAGATACCCACATCTCTTTCCTTCGGCTCGGTTCAACATAAGGTACAGTTTCCTCCTTAATTCTCTATTCAATTTCATGTTCGGTTCATGTCTCCCGGTTCCTTTCATGTCTTCGTATGCATGTATATTTTATGAATTCGATTCAGTCATGTATTCTAGTTCGGAGTCAGTCACTCCGTCAGTTTTCAGTCTATAGCTTTTAGTCTTGTGATTACAGTTCCTTCATTATTCTTCCCGTCTTCTTAATCTACATTTGAGGATGAATATTCCCAAGGGGAAGATAATGTAATACCTTGAAAAGTCCCTTAGATTAGATTCAAGACTTGCAGCTGAAATAAGAAGGGAAAATGAGGTCATTCAATGGCCCACTCGTGACAGAGTCACATAAAGAACCAACGAGTCATTGGTTTTCGTGTGCTGAACTTAAATGTTAAAAATCACCCGGAACCGAGCGAATTATATGGCCCATTGTTTGATTATATTGGTCTTTGTTTTTAGTCTTTGGAGCAGTTGGAGAGTGAAGAAAGAGGTACGGAAGGAACCAACGGATGGACCAATGGTCCATTGGTTGATACCATGGCCCATTGTATGGGTTGTTGGTTCTTTGGTTATTTTTAAGTTTGCGAGTTAAGGTTTTTGCTAATATTTGATTCTTTTAAATCTAAGTGACATCGTTTTGCGCTTCCTTAAGGTCAGATTAAGGGTTTAACTTAGCCTAAACATCACTCTCTTTAAATCACCGTAGTTGCGTCAAGCTCTCTAGGCAAGCTAGGGTTCTTAATCTTCTTCATCGATATTTCTTAGGTCTTGAAACAAGTTAGAAATCATATAACCCGGTATGTAGGGTCATGAATGAGAATTTCTTCTACCCTCAAATCCAATTTCATCTCAATCTAATGAATTTAAGTCTCCAAGCATGATTTTTATAAATTCTAGGGTTAGATCCAATTCTCAAGAAATCTCTTATAAATTCAAGTCTCTTTATGGTTAATCATGATTTATGATTTGAATGTATTTTTCTACTAGAATATCTCCTGAATCCATGTTTTCAAGTTTATGATGATTTTACTCAATTACGTATGATCTTATGAATTTCAAGCTTATGAACCTTTGATTTCAAGTTATGACAGTTTATTCAAGTATACATGAATTTCATGAATCTCAAGTATGTATCATGGTGACTCGGCGGCTTTGTTTTCAAGGATAGTTCATGTATGTCAAGTATGATTATGATTTCATGATTTCAACTAGTCCATGTAAAACCAAGTATGTTTCATGATTATGACTATGAGCAATATGCTAGTATCCAGCATTGAGTAGGCCGGTATTCAGTGTACCCAGGTCACCCGAAACTACGTGCCACAATAGGTATATATTCGCCAATGCAGGCCTCTCAGGAAGTGTTTCCCCCGGCCGATGGGTCTTACATCGATATCACGCCTTTATCGTTCATTGTCCTGGAAAGGCTTAGGATGGCTCTGCCCACTAGAGCTAGACAATTGGGGCATCATGTGCTCATTCATGATAATTAATCGGTTATGATGAAGCCTCCCCTTTACATTCCTCATGTTTTAAGTTATTTAAGTACAAGATTTATGATATCATGTTTTATTAATTGACCCATTGATCAGATTATAATCTTTTACTTATGTTTTCAACCATTTTAGACCATATGATTTTACTTTCAAAACGTGGTGGGTCAATATGTGACATATGATATTTAATTCATGTTTATGACTATCTCGAGATCATGATTTTAGCATGTTTCCTCACTCTCATGTCTAAACACTGTATACTCATGATTTTGAGACCTCATTTCACTAGTGTGTTTATACTTACCTTGCACACTCAATACATCAAAGTACTGAACGCATACTTCCATGTGATATCATCTCATGATATAAGTTCGGATGACCCGATCTCGGCCAGATGTTAGCTTCGCTCACTTATCGGTCAATTCGGCTCTGTTTTGGTGAGTCCTCATGATTCGAGGATGGAAATTTTAATACATGTTTCTTTCTTTTTATGTATTTTAGTTTCAAATATAGTGAGATAGTTGGGGTGTTTCCCTTGACTCGTCATATAATTAGAGAGGTTTTCGAGACGGTTATATATAAATGATTCAGCTTTGTTGACTTGTTGTTTACGTTCGCTTTATGATATTCAGTCTTTCGCTCATGTTATGTTCATGATTCCTTTAAGCTTAGTTTATGTTCAAGAATATATATGTATGTATCATGAGTTAGCTTGGAGACATCCGTGGTTGTAGGTCCTATGTTGCGGTCCGGGTGTAATGCCACGAAAACTCAAGGACTAGACTCGAGACTTAAATTAGAGAAAACTAGAAAATATGCATCAGGTCACAAAATGCGTCGTTCTGTGACCCATGAGGAGTGACACGAGTCGTTAAGTGACTCGTGGTGAGACCTGGGGTTTTATTTTGAAATTTTTGTGTTTGGGGTGAGCATGGGCATGACCCTGGTTGTGGTCCACCCCCCGAAGTCGTGAGATGACCCGTTGTAAAGGATAATTTGAAGACCTAGAGGATATTGGCAGTGAACTTCACGATTAGTCACCACGAGTCGTGGTCCAAGCTACGATTCATTAGGTGACCCATGGTTCAAAATAGATGGGAGAGTAATAATGCTGACAATATAGGTGATGAGTAGGCTACCGTAGTGGGTAGGGTACACCATGAGTTGTGGTTTCCCTAGTGGTGACCAATAAGGGGATTTTGGGTAGTGGACCTTTGACCGGCGAAGGCAGTAGTGGTCACTAGGCAGAGTCCTTAGGGTCCCTCATGGGGACTAGCAGGCAGTTTTTCTGCGAATTTCCTAAGGGGTACTTTGGTAATTTCCTAACCTCCTAATCCTAAAATAAGTCATTTTGGATT
The DNA here is from genome assembly GCA_018107945.1 of Datura stramonium. NCBI lineage: Eukaryota > Viridiplantae > Streptophyta > Magnoliopsida > Solanales > Solanaceae > Datura > Datura stramonium. Next base: position 140,209 of record JACEIK010001086.1, read on the forward strand.
ATTTTGAGGGGATTTAGAGGGAAAAATAGTTTCCCTCATTCCCTCATCTTTATTAAATACACCGTAAGCTTTCTCTTAAGAAGCTCTCAAACAAGACTAGGGTTTTCCTCCGGTGCAACGGTCAAGCTTCCTTCTCCAAAAATTCTAACTCGGGTATGTGGGAATTCAATAAAGGATAGTTTCTTCCTTGTGTCCCCCAAAACCCTTCTCTAGTTTCTATAAAATCCCTAGCCCTGAACTTTCGAATGTGAAGAGAATATATTTCAGTTTTCTTTGAATTCACATAGAATGATATCCATGATTATTTCAGATATGATTTCCATCAGTTCATGTTTAAATAGATAATATTATTCCCATAAGTTAATTCTAGCCCTACATATTTTCGAGTGTTAAGAAATTCTTGGTAATGCTTCATTTAATCCATGTGGAATTATTGTGATATATTAATTATGGATATTTTCCACCAGTTAGTGATAGTACTGATGCTTATCCCTGTACATTGAGTTTCGCTCTAGTCTTTGAGAGTAGAAAAGACTAGAACCTTGCTAAAGTGATTAACCTCGAAATTTTTCCTAATTATATCGGTGTGGTGAATTCCCACATTATTCTATAAGCTAAATTCTCTGTCAGATACATGATTTCCTAGCTTTAGTTAAAATGTGAGAATACTCAGCTTCATTCAAATGTCAATGATCAATTTGACTACAAAATTTCTCGAGGTGTCAGGTATTACCCTGCAGGTTATCGAATCAGTTTCAGAATTGAGATTATTGGTCAACTAAGAGGTCATGAAACTTATAGATAAGTAGTTCTGACTAGCCTTAGGACCCCAGTTTAGATTATAGTTTGTTCTTAGATGGTTACGACACTTCTAGATAAGTAGGTTTGACTAGTCTAGAACCCAGCTTTGAATACGGTTCGATAAGACTCTCGAGGTATTTTAGATATGTATCCACGACTAGTCTTAGGCCTAGTATCGAACTATCAGCTTAATTTTCAGTCTAGGATTATTCAGTGGGAGTAGGATTAGCATCGAGCAGACTGGGGTTCTAGCGCACCCAGGTTCCCAGAACTACATTGCTAGTGTAGGTTTGAGTATTTATTGGCACGATTGGCGCCGAGACTTTTATGATCACCCAGAGTTCTTGCCTTTATACCACGACAAGGTATAATGGAGTCCTACCGGTGGGGTGTATCGAACTCCATGTCTAGCTCACGTGGTTGCCTTCGGTTATAGACATCCCACTTGGCAGTTTAGTCTAGTCTTAGTAAAGTTTAGTCGGTCCGGTATTCATTACTTATAACATGCTTTTACCATCCGACGGGGTCTTCTAGACAACCTTAGTATTTTAGTTATTCAGATCAGTAGCTTTAGTTGGTATATATGTATTCCAGTTCAGCATTTCTCTTATTATTTATTCTACGTATTATGTTACTCTCATTTAATTAGTAAACTCAAAGTGCGATGCATACTTTTATGCATGTCGTTTTATGATACAGCTTGTAGGATCTCGGTCTCGGCTCCGTTAGCCGGCAGTTCACCGAAAGATCTCAGCTATTCCAGTTGGTGAGTCCTCATCCTTCGAGGACGGAGATTTATTGCTTTAGATATGCTTTTCTATCCTTTTATTTAGATTTGGAGTTAGGCGGGGGTTTGTCGGCGGCTTATTAGTCATAGTGGCTTTCAAATGTAGATTGACTTTCGAGACTCAAATTGGTTTTATTAGACTTGTAGCTTTGTTTCAATATTTTCAGGTATTGATATTTTGCTTTAAACTTCTGCTGTACTATCTTTATATTTTCCGGGATGCCGGTGTATGATAGACCGAGGGTTGACTTGGGGTCACAAGTTACTTCAAGTATCGTGTTTCGTCAGTGACACTCGAGGCATGACAAACTTGGTATCAGAGCACTAGGTTTAGAGTATCCTCAGATGTCTAAAAGTCACATCGAGTAGAGTCCCCTTCATGGGTGTGAACCGCACCACACTTATGATGGGAGGCTAGAGATGTCATTAGAAAAAAATTTCACTTTATTTCATACTCCTTATCGTGGGTTGAAATTCATTTCCAGAATCATTCTCTAACTTGTGCTCTACTTTGTTTTAGTGAATTATGCCTCCACAATGCGGTAATGGAAGGAGGGCTAGTAATGCATTGCGGCTTGCTATCGGCCCAGTAGTCCCTCGGGATGACTCGGTATCTACCGCGAAATTCAGGGTGGCCATTCGGTTGCTCGCCCAAATTGTGACAACCAGGTGAACCAACTGGTGGTTCCAATCAACAACAACGGTTCTGCAACAGGCTGCCCGAGTGTAGGATTTCACGGAAAGGAACCCTCAGGACTTTCATGGATCTAATGTGGGAGAGGACCTGAGGATTTTGGACGAGATTAAGAAAATCACACAGAATCATGGGTGCCCGGTCCCTTAGAGTGTTGACTTGGCTGTCTACCAGTGAAAAGGGGTAGCTCAGATTACGGTATGAATAGTGGAAGGAGGGGGAGGCCGAGTGGAGAGCGAGGACTAGTAGAATGGGAGGAGTTCACTACGGCCCAGCTTCACGGATATATTTTTTCCCTCGAGATCTTAGGGAGGCCAAGGTAGAAGTTTATGAACACGAGACAAGAATTGATGCGTAGAAGAGTATGCTCACGAAATTCACCGGAGTTGTCCAATACGCTCCAGAGATGGTGGCGGAGCCAAGGCTCGCATGATAAAGAAGTTTTTAAATGGGGTGTCGAATATGGTTCTCAAATAGTGTAGGAAAGCAATGCTAATAAAAGGATGTCATTCTCTCATTATCATTGTCTATGCTTAGTAGATAGAGGCCGTAAAGGCGGCGACATGGAGATAAAGAATGAAAGGGTGGATAATAAAATTATGGCCACTAGAGGTTTTGTGATGTAGCCATCCACAACCCCGGCGAGCGACGGCAGAGGGCTCCAATGCCCGGCTCGGCTAGTGCCCACCTTTCGGTCCCGCAAGGATCGGAGGGTGGAGCATCGGCTCTCGGACTTAGAGTTAAAAGTCTTTGAAATTATGGTATCCATCTTGCCCCAAGTATGGAAAGAATAACCTAGGAGAGTGTCTTCGGGGTCGGGAGGCACATTTGGTTATGGATAGCTTGTGCATTGGCTTAAGGAATGCCCATTAGCAGGGCGAGGAGATCACAATCTAGTACCTTAGCAGCTCCAGCAGGCTCGGCCGACTCGGCAGGCTAAAACATCGAGTACGGAGGGCGGTCAATGCCAAAATCATTTTATGCGTATCATCTCGTTAGGATAAGGAGAACTCATAGGATGTGGTCACGGGTATGTTACATCTTTTCTATCTAGATGTATATACGTAGCTTGATTCAGAGCCCCACTATTGTTCATGACTCCTACATAGAAGTTAAGTTCAATATTAGTCCAGGAAGTCTCGGAACCGCTTCTCGGTCTACCCCGATTGGCTGATCAGTTCAGGCAGTGGTGTATAGCTTGCCCAGTCTCGATCTTCAATAAAGTAATTCCATACGACCTTGTAGATTTAGACATAGGCAACTTCGACCTCATCCTAGGCATGGATTGGTTACACTCCGACTATGCCTCGATCGGCTGCGAGAACTAGGGTCATCGGGTTTTAGTTCCCTAATGAGCCGGCTCTATAATGGTGAGATAGTTCAACACGAAAGGGTGAGTTTATTTCCTGCCTTAGAGACAGGAAGCGTATTTCAAGGGATTATTTACCACTTAGCTCGGGTCAAGGATCCCGACTCTGAGACCCCAACTATCTAATCATTCCTGTTTTCAACAAGTTTCGAGATGTGTTCCCGAAGATCTTCGGTGTTCCTCTGACCTTGGGAAATTGACTTACGGCACCAAACCTTATTCTAGATTCCTAGCCCATCCCTATCCCTACTTAAAGAATGGCTCCAAATGAACTTAAGGAGTTGAAGGAGAAACTAAAAGATCTTCTTGATAACGGTTTTATCAAACCCGGCATCTCTCCTGAGATTGCTCTAGTGCTATTCGTGCGAAGAAGATAGGCTGCCCTCGGAATGTGCATGTTCTGCATCAGTTGAACAAGGTCACAATCAAGAACAAGTATCCTATACCCAGAATTGATATTATTTGTTCGACCAACTTCAGGGATCCATTTGTTTCTCAAAATATCTCGAGGTCGTGGTATCGTCGGCTAAGAGTCGGAAGCGTGACATACCTAAAAACAACTTTCAAGACTCGGTATAGTCACTTCGAGTTTGCGGTTATGTCCTTTGGACAAACAAACACCCCTGCAACCTTTATGAACTTGATGAACGAGTTTTCAACTAGTATCTGAATATGTTCGTCATTGCATTTATCGATGACATCTGGTATACTCCAAAAATGAGAAGAGAATCCTAATAACACAGGATAGTTCTTCGGACACTCAGAGACCGCCAGCTGTTCGCCAAATTCAGCAAGTGTGAATTCTAGTTGAAGTCTGCGACTTTCTGCAGGTCTCTGTGGTCTCGGGTGAGGGAGTATTGAGTTGACCCTCAAAAGATAGCGACGGTGAAAGAGCGCCCCAGACCAACCTCTCAATAACGGAAATAAGAAGTTTCTTGGGATTGGTTGGCTATTACCAAACTCTTTGTGGAAGCTTTCTTCTATAGCATCTCCTCTGACTAGACTGGCTCAAAAGAAGGTGAAATTTTAGTGGTCAGATGCATGTGAGAAGAGTTTTAGGAATTAAAGCTCAACTCGCTACCGCTCTAGTGTTGACTCTACCGAAAGGATCGGATGGATTTTTAGTATATTGCGACGCTTTTAGAGTTGGACTCGGTTGCGTTCTGATGCAGTGGGGCAAAATGATAGCCTACACCTCTAGACGACTCAAGGTTCATGAGAAGAAATTATCCAACTCATGACTTGAGTTGGCGGTAGTGTTGCATTGAAAATATGGAGACATTACCTATACTGGGCTCACATTGATGTTTTCACCGATCACAATAGCCTTCAGTATGTATTCAGTCAGAAGGACTTGAATCTTCATCAGAAGGTGGTTCTGAGCTCCCGAAGGATTATGAAATGAGCATGCTATATCACCTAGGCAAATCCATGTTGTGGCTGATGCCCTAAGCAAAGTGTCTATGGGTAGCGTGGCTCATATTGAGGAGAGAGCAAAAAGAGTTGGCGAAGGATATTCTGAACCATCCAGTTAGGGGTGCAGTTGGTTGACTCAGCTGAGGGTGGAGTGGTGATGCAAAGAGGGTCAAACTCCTTTTTGGTTGTTGAAGTTAAGTCCAAATAGGATGAAGATACTATTCTACTTAAACTCAAGGAAGCTGAGTTCTCGGGAAGGTGGTTGAGGCTTTCTCCAAAGGGGAGATATGGTGTGCTCCATTATCCAGGAAAAATTGTGTGTACCGAACGTCGGTAACCTGAGACAATAGATATTGGCTGAAGCACACAACTCGAGATCACTTCACATCACCTTTGGTGCTACTAAAATGTACCAAAATTTTCGGGATATTTATTGGGTAAACGGCATGAGGAGAGACATCACCGAATTAGTAATAAATTGCCCAAATTGCCAGCACGTCAAGGTTGAGCATCAAGGCACGGAGGTATGACCGGGATATCGAGTATACCCGTGGAAGTGGAAAGAAGTAAATATGGACTTTAATGCAGGTCTACCTCGAACTCATCGACAACATGATTCCATCGGGTAGTAGACCGGATGACTAAGTCAGCATATTTCCTCCCAGTTAAAATTACAAATGCAGCTGAGGACTATGCTATACTTTACATCAGGTTAATTAAAACTCGCAAGTGCTAATATCCCACTTATCTCGGATCGAGGTACCTAGTTCACCTCACATTTACGGAAGTCTTTTCGAAGGGACGCTTGAGGTCAATCTCAACCTTTTCACCCATAGATAGATGGGCAAGATGAGCGGACCCTTCCCGGACCCTAGAATATATGTTGAGGGCGTGCGATCAATTTCAAGGGCAGTTGGTACGACCACTTGCCTCTTATCGAGTTTGTGTACAAAAATAGTTTATCACTCCGGCATCCGGAATGAGATGGCCTCATTTGAGGCATTGTATGGTAGAAGGTGCAGGTCTCCTATTGGATGGTTTTGAGGTTGGCGTACTTTCTTATAATCGGGACAAACTCGATTAGGTAGTATGTAGAAGGTACAACTCATTGAAAAGACCTAAAAGAGCTCATAGATGTCGAAATCTTATGCGATGTGAGAGAAAGGAATTAATTTTTCTTTGTGGATAGTAGGATATTTGAAAATTTCACCCATGAAAGGGGTGATGAGGTTTTGGGAAGAAGGAAAGCTCGGCCGAGATATATAGGACCTACGGAGATTATGAGGCGAATCGGCAAGGTAGCTTATGATTTGGAATTACCTTTAGAATTGGCATCCATGCCAGGTATTCCATGTGTCACTATTGAAGAAATGCATCGGTAATCCAACTTCCAATTGTGCCATTAGACAGCATAGAAATAAGGATAGTCTCTCATATGAGGAGGCCCCATTATAGATCCTTGATCGTTAGTTTGTAAGCTAAGGAACGAGGAGGTAGCTTGATTGAGGTCTTATAGAGAAATCGTTAGGTTGAGGGAGCTATGTGGGAGGCGAAGCAGATGTGACAAGCCAAATACCCACATTTGTTCTTTTCTGGCTCGATTTAGTTTAAGGTACCAACTTCCTCCCTATAACTCCATTCAATTCATGTGTTCCAGTTTCTTTCATGTATTTGATCATGTGTATGATTAGTAATTTAGTTCGAACTTGTAGTTCGGTTGGTATTAGTCATTCCGTTAGTTTTAGCCTTTACAAATAGTATTTGAATATAGTGATTGTAATTCTATGATTTCCCATGTGTTTTCCAACATTCAGGACGGAATGTTCCCAAGGGAATATTGTAATGTCTCGGCAACTCAAGGACTAGACCTGGGACTTAAATCGGGAAAACTAGAAAATCTGCATCAATTCACAGAATGAGTCATTTTATCACCCGTGGGGAAGTGACCTAACAAGTCATTAAGTGACTTGTGGTGAGACTTGGGGTTTTATTTTGAAATTTTGTTGTTTGGGTTGACCCACAGGCGTGACCACGAGTCGTGAGAGACCGTGGTCAAGGATAGTGAAGACCGGGAGGAATATTGGAAGTAGACTTCACGATTAGTCACCACGAATTAAAATTGGTCAAGCACAATTTGTTAGGTGACCCATGGTTCAAAATAGATGGAAGAGTAATGATGTTGGCAGTGTAGTTGACGAGTGGGTCACCACGAGTCATAGAACCACACCATGGTCGTGGTGTCCCGTGGTGACCAATAGGGGATTTTAGGCGATGGACCCAACGATACGTGATCTGAGTCGTGGTCACTAGGCACGCAGTCGTAGGGTCCTCCGTGGGAACTAGCAATCAGTTTTCTTATGAATTTCCTAAAGGGTACTTTGGTAATTTTCTAACCTTCTAGATCTTAAAATAAGTCTTTTAGATTATTTTGAGGGGATTTAGAGGAGCAAAATGGTTTCCCCCTCATTCCCACTAATCTTTAGAAAATATACTATAAGCTTTCCTCTCAAGAAGCTCTCAAACAAGACTAGGGTTTTCCTCCATTGCGGCGGTTCAAGATTCCTTCTCCAAGAAAATTCTAACTCGAGGTATGTGGGAATTCAACAAGGGGATAGTTCTTCCTTTGTATCCCCCAAAACTCTTCTCTAGTTTCTCTATAAAATCTAACTTGACTTTCGAATATGAAGAGAATTATGTAAGTTTTCTTTGAATTCACATAGAATGATATCCATGATTATTTCAGATATAATTTCCATCAGTTCACGTTTAAATTGATGTTATTCCCGTAAGTGAATTCTAACCTGCGAGATTTTCAAATGTTAAGAAATTTTTGGTAATGCTTCGTTTAATCATGTGGAATTATTATGTTATATTAATTATGGATACTTTTCCACCAGTTAGTGACAGTCTTGATACTTATCCCTATACATTGAGTTTTAGCCTAGTCTTCGAGTAGAAAACATTAGAACCTTGCTAAAGTGATTAACCTTAAAAGTTTCTGATTATCGGTGTGGTGAAGTCCCATATATTCTATATGCTAAATTCTCGAGTGAGATACATGATTGCCTAGATTTAGTTAAAATGTGAGAATACTCAATATCAGTCAGAAATGCCACACGATCAGTTTAACTACAAAATTTCTAGAGGTGTCGGTATTACCTCTCGGTTATGAGAATCGGATTCGAGCCATTATTGGTCCATTAAGAGGTCATGACACTTATATATCTTTGACTAGCCTTAGGACCCCAGTTTAGATTATAGTTTGTTCTTAGATGGTTACGGAACTTCTAGATAAGTAGGTTTGACCAGTCTAGAATCCAGTTTTAAAATCTAGTCCGATAAGACTCTTAAGGTACTTTCGAGATATGTATCACACGACTATTCATGGGCCTGTTATGAACTATCGGCTTAGTATTCGGTCTAGGTTATCCGGTGGGAGTAGGACTTAACATCGAGTGGACCGGGACTAGCGCACCCAGGTTCCAGAACTAAGTTGCTAGCGTTGGTTTCAATATTTATTGGCATGATTGGCCCCAAACTTTCGTGATCACCCAGTTCATGCCTTTTATACCTCGACAAGGTATATTAGGTCTATCGGTGGGGTGTATACATCAGACTCCATGTCTAGCTCACGTGGTTACTTGTGGTTATAGGCTTCCCTTTGGCAGTTTAGTCTAGTCTTAGTAAAGTTTAGTCAGATCAGTATTCCATGCTTATAACATGCTTTTACCATTCGTCAGGGTCTTCTAGACAACCTTAGTATTTCGATTATTAGTCATTAGCTTTAGTTGTCATCGCATATTCCAGTTCAGCATTTCTCTTATTATTTATTCTACTGTATTATGTTACTCTCATTTAATTAGTAAACTCAAAGTACTAATGCATACTTTTATGCTGTATTGTTTTATGATACAGGCTGGGGATCTCCGGTCTCGGCTCAGTTGGCGGCGGCGGTTCATAGAAAGGTCTCGGCTATTCCGATTGGTGAGTCCTCATCCTTCGCCACAGCACTTAGGCCTTTTATATTTTGAATTGGAAGTCTATCAAGACGTTGCAGCTCATTAGTCATAGTGGCTTTCGGACGTAGATTGGCTTTCGAGGCTTAGGTGGTTTTTATTAGACTTATAACTTTGTTTCAATATTTTCAGGTATTGATATTTTGCTTTAAACTTTTGTTGTACATATCTTTATATTTCTCAGGATGCCAGTGTATGATAGACCAGGGTTGACTTGGGGTCACATGTGACTTCAAGTATCATGTTTCGTCTAGGGTGTAAACTCGGGGCGTGACAAGAGTCCATGTTTGGGTCGTGATAGTAAGACTTTGTGTGCTCTCTAATCTCACTCTAATACCTTTCTCTTTGGCTGTGGTTAAGCTCTAAAGTTTTTTAACGTGTTGTATTTATATGATTAAGTAGTGATTTGTAAATCTCCAAATTCTACTAAGGCTTGGTTTAAGGCTTTTCAAGAAACCAATCCTTATTTAACTTTGATTTTATCTTCAAACGTATATGACTAGCTTCTCTAATTAAAAGCTAATTTCTTATGTTCAATTCATGGTAAATTTCTTTCTTTTGAACTCTGATGCCTTATAGAGGTGAATCAAGGCTAGTTAAAATTCTCTAGGAGTTTTATTTTATGTGCGTGGAATTGCTTCTTGAAAGCTTGTTCCTTGTTAATTGTATGTTTAAAGGACCAGTTCCCCTGTAATATTGCCTGTTGTGGTTACATTTGGATATCTGGTAAGGACCCGATTTTTGTGTACTATCTTCTTAATTCTTTCTTGTAAATAGATTGTCACTTGTACAAAGTTTGAAAATCATTAATACAAGTATGATCTTGAATGTAGATTACGAGATTAAGGTAGCTCCGGGAAGCTCAATAATTTTTTTCTTTTTGATGATGAAAAACTCATAACAGTTTCATACTTCTTCATGTGTACCATGTAGTTTCATCAATCTTCATATGCTTTTTGGTATTGCAACTTTCCCCCTAAGCATAGCTCCTATGTTGACAATCTTTTTCTAAGAGCTATCTCCACATTGATTCGACATTTTCAATACATGTTTGATCCATCTTCTGACTTTTGTAAGATTTTGAGATTACCCAAGAGTCAAAACAAACTTTCCGTGAGATGTTAAGATCACTTCAATTTATGTAGGAATTATCTTTCATTCATGTCGGCTTTGCTAGATGGCGAGGTTTGAGGACTCAATCATATCCTTGTGTCTTCTTCTTTTGACATCTATTCATTCTTTTCATAAGGATCAGGTTCTTTCTTTTACAACGCCGTATTACCATATATAATTTCTACATATCTATAAAATTATATATAGCTATATATAATGTAATTGCAACTTTCTTCTTCATGATTCAAGCTAAGTTCTTCTTCACTTCTTTATAGATGGATATATCCAATGGTTCTACATAGGTGAGTTCCTTTATGAATAAGAACATGTTTTTACAATTCAACCTACATTATATGAATACATTGTTGAAGATATTTTTTGTACATTTGATAATGGAACATCTCAATAATTTTCTATCTTTTGGCATCATCAAAAAGCAACAACGTTTAGTAGACTCCTCATGAGAGCAAAGAAATGTAATTTTCAATCCAAAAACTCATCAAAGCCTCAATATAGTATATTTTGGTGCATCCTTTTAATTCAAGGGACCAAATCAAGTAGAAATTACATTAGCTTATAACAACTGCTTGTATAAAGATTATAAATATGATGTTGGAATTCAAGAGTGACACTCCCCAAATCCGCTTTGGGGCAATAATCATTCAATGCTATGGAACCACATCGAAAACACCTTATGATTATGATAGTTTATGTGGCCCAAGCATTTTATTTAATCAATTATGTCTTTGTAGATTAAGACAATTAATTAATTAAAATAAAGAATGATATAAATCATAAGAATATTTATTTTTTAGTTAGACATAGCAGTATGCTCCCAATAAGCCAAATAAAGACTCAAGTAGTACACCCATGACATCTATCTATAGAGTCTCTATGAAAAGAATAAAAAATTCAAGATGTAACTCAAAATTCTAATAAAACAAGTAAAATAGCCAATGACACCATGATCAAGAATGTGGGCTCACCAAAAGTCTATGTGAATAGCAAAGTCTTTCTAAGCGGTCACGATCTTTGTAACCTTTTCCTCTTCTATGCTTAACATACGATAAAAATCAACGATTGTATGTCTGAATACTGGATACTCAGTAAATGTCTTGGAACAAGAGTTCATATAAGCAAAATAGTCATGAAAATAATAATAATGATAATTAATTAAAATTTTCAACTTTTAAATAATCACATCATTATTTCCTTTTTTAATTTTTTAATAGTAATAATTAAATAGTGCAATCTCGATATGAGAGAGAAGTCACATTTGTGCATACGACCCTAGACATAGGCGAGACCACCCTCAATACCTTAGACTGCGCAGTGAGCAAATAACATGACATAACTCTTAACATGTGCGAAAGAGATAAGATAAAATTCCTATCATATGAAAACTCATTAAGAAGAAGAAATTCTCATTTCAAAAGCTTTCATTTAAAGATCAATACGTAATATTTCATAAATAGAAATTTGGAAAGTTTACATCATTGAACATCCTAGACTCGTCTAATCTATGAATCCTCTAACACAATAAACTAAACTATTTTATCGGAACAAGGAACTTGGCATGCCTCTAAGCAAACACTAGAATGTTGAATGTAAAGACTAGGCCCCAAAAATAAGTGGAGATCACCAAAACTAGAATGTGTAGAACCTAACATATAGCTCGATTGTCTATATGTGTGCCGAGTCTGCATTATTTAAAATACAATGCCCTCAAACAAAAGGAACATAAGTACATTTAAAGTTATACTATATTAATATGATAGAATGAAAACATGAACATAACTGAAATAGAAGGACAACTAAAAAGTATAATCATATGATGGAAGAAATAAAAAGGATTGAAAATCAACGGTTGACACCTTATCATATTCATCTTTTGTCATTCATTAGTTTGTTATGGGGTTGCCGGTTTGGTGGCGTAAACCACTATGTGAACACATGAAATCAGATTTTTGCCCAATCAGCTAAGCCATCTCATATCTTTTTGGTGTATGAGGCATACATAATATGATTACTGGTAGGGATCCATAATAATGTACCAGTGAGATTAAGGATTCACACAAACTAATAATATGATCTATATCCTACATTGACATACATAATTTCAGGCGTGAATGTCATCTCGTTTATTAATACTACTCTCATTGTTTCATGGTGAGATTAACTTGTAATCATCATTTAGCTTCATAAGCTCATAGACCATATTTCATTCATCATATCATATTCACAGATTATGGTCATCAAGACATTCTAATTCATGTTCATCAAGTCATATTCATAGTTCATATAAAATCAATGAAGACTTCTCTTTTGAAGAAAATTATAACTCGTGCAGTTGACACTTTTATAGGAAATTCATGAAGCTCAGGGAATAGAACAACAATAAATATATAAGGAATTTACATGATCAAGATCGCAACTTTCAACATCGGCCCTAATTATCTCAAGAAGGAGAATTTCATGGGTCTTCATGAAAATATACCTGCGAGGAAGCAACAAGATATTTCAACATATGAGATGGCCTTACATACCTTAATTCCAATCAATGAATGGAGAAAAACTCAAACTTTAAGGAAGAATGCTCAATTTTCACTTTTGAACCTTGAGATGAATTTATCTTGAAAATCATAGGATTGTTGTGTAGAATCTTGTTAAGAATTTATAATAGATTATAAATATTTAAAAGTACTTAGAAATACATCAGAGGGCTTACCATGATGTTGGAGGTTGAGAGAGGAGAGAAAACACCCTAGGGTGTGAAAAAGTGAAAATAGAATGAAAAATTTTCAAAGAAAATGTACTTTTAATTGTGCTTTTAATGAATCTCGTCGGCCCATCTGTATTTGGATATGCTGAAACATATCCAACGCACATTAGGGAAAAATGCCTGAAAAGATTTAGGATGAAATGTGGTTTATATACGGATAGTAGAATGCAACCTTTTAGTAAAATGATTATATCTCTTTGTAGAAAAATCTAAATGATGAAAAGTTTGATAGGGTTGAAACTAGACTCACAAACCTTTTTATTTAGTGGGTAATGCACCATGTAACACTTCATGTATTAGTATATTTGGATTTTGCACAAGCTTATGCAAAAACTTAATCAGTGAGGAAGCATTCAACCTAATTTTATGTTAGAATTCCCTTATGGCCTTAACTCGCATCCAAAACACTTTTCGTACCTAAGCCTTGACCTTTACACCTAGGTACAATCAAATTAACTAAGTTTGGGTCTAATTTAATGCGTTAAGTGGTTAAAAACATAGTCTAAAGGTATGAGATATTACAATATCTCCCCCTTGGGATCACTCGTCCTTGAATGATGGTCATGGAAATAAATAGAATATAACTATGAACATTTTTGAAACTTTTTCCAGAGTTTCCTTTATAAATAGGACTAACCCAAATTCTCAAATGGCTATCAATAACCAGAAACACTATCATTAGCCTCACGGGGCATTGAAAAATGCATTGACATAAATGAATACATTAGAAATTTAAACAAAGCCACTTGGCCTGTTAAACCATGAAAAAGGAATTTTCTCCAAAACTTACCTTTTCTCTTTGTTTATCATTATAAACATTATTCTCGTAAAGGGAATATTGTTACATTTAGAAAAATATCATAGGCATGAGACATATGAGACATTTTAGACTTAGCATATGCGTGACGTATCATGAGTTCAGTTAGACATGTAGAGCATCACATAATACATAATTTCATAGGACATATTGTAGCATTAGGGTATTAGTTTCATAAATCATGAACATTATAACATAGGGAATGAATTCATAGAATCATAGAGTAGGATTAAAATCATTATCTTAAGAATTTTCCTTTCGCTCGAGGAATAACTAAAGGTACTTTGATTTAATATCATATTCAACATCCCATGTAGCATTTTTAATATTATGGTTACTCCATAGTACCTTTATAGATGCTATTCCTTGGTCCTCAATTTGTGGACTTGGTGATCAAGAATGGCTACATGGACTTCTTTATAAGCCAGACTCTCCTTGACATCTATATTCTCAATAGGGACCAAAAAAGATGGATCTCCCCACACATTTTCTTAACATATACACATGAAACATTAGATGTATTGATGTTAATTTTGTAGGCTATTTCAGCTCATAGCTACTAGCCTAATTTTTCACTCTTTTTTACTGACAATGTATCTGGGACTAAGCTTCTTACTCTTCCCAAATCACATGACGCCCTTCATAGACTAAATCTTCAAGAATATCCAATCATCAAACTCATGTCCTACATCATTTATCTAAATAGGATTTTTGGTGAGTCTGAGTAGTCCCCAACCATTAATTTGACCTTCTCCATAGCTTGATGAACCAAGTCTGGCCTACTAATTTTTTCCTCACAAACCTATAGGTGATATATACAAGGAATCATATGGTTCCATCTTGATCTTGACATGATGGTGTGGTATAATCAAATTCAGCTGATATATAGTGATCATCCCAAATACCTTTGAAACTGGAGTGCAATCTCTCAACATACCTTCGGGAGTTTGAATGGTGTGCTTAACCTGCCCATTTGTTTGCAGGCGGAAATCTTCTGTAAAGAATTTGAAAAGTGCAATGTGAACTGAGCATTTCTATTGAAGATCATAGACACTTAGGTCCCATGTAGTCGAAGAATTTCCCTAATGTACAACTTAGTGTAATCCTCTGCTGAATTTATCGTCTTGATAGGGAAAAAGTATATTGACTTGATAAGTTTCTCTACAATCACCCAAATTGAATCATGGTTCTAAATGAGTAAGGTAAATATTTAAAAATTCCATATTTATCATCTTCCATTGCTATACAAGAACTTTTATTTTCTAGGCTAATCCACTAGGTCGTTGGTGCTATACTTTAATTTGCTAGCAATTCGTATATTTAGCTACATAGTCTGCTATGTACTTCTTCATGTTATTATAAAAATGAATTTCCTTTAAATCATTGTATATCTCTGTACATCCTGGGTGGATAGAATACTTTGAGTTGTGCACTTCTACCGCCAATCCTCTCTCAAAGTGTGTCAATGTAGAACACACATTATTTGTCTTGGTACCTTAAAGTATCATCTTCCCATTAGTGATATTCATAGTCTTGTTCTTGATAATCTCCTCATTTAATGGAACTAGATATGATCATTATATTTCTTTTCCTTTACTTATGTAACTAAGGGCCGGTTTGTCCTAATGCAAGACAATGACATTGCCATCCTCGCAATCTAAAGTGAACTCCTAGGCTTTTCAATCTATGAACAACTCTTTCCAAGTCCTTATTACTTTCATAAATATGATCAGACATTCCATGGATATCAAGATGCTAAGAGCAACAACTACTACATCATCCTTTCCTGAATGGTAGAGAATATCAACATACTAATCCTAGAGTAAGGTAGAAGGAGGGATTGTTGCGAACAATCGTGAAGTGCAATAAAGTAATTGTAACATTGATGTTAATTGAGATTAGTGAAGAGTTCAGAAAAATCCTACAAAAGGTAGGTTGTGATTTTTCCTCCTTAAGCAGGAGTTTTCTATGCAACAATACTTGTGTTGATTCCGTAGTGTACGTTATTGCACTTAGTCTTTTAAAATTTCAGCTTTTTAAATTTGTTGATCGCAACTAAAATATGATTTCTTAATTTTTTATTTTCTTACCATCGAGGTATCAAATTTCTGGAGTAACGATCTTTGCTTTGTAATTTTACACTATAGTTTAAATTATATTTTATTAGTAAAAACATATTTGAGAGAATGTTATTGTATCCAAGTTCATATGAATTCGTCTCTTTGAAGTTGATATGCCTACAATATTTTTTATTTAAATGATGGAGTAATATTCTTTGGCTCTTAATTTTAAATGAATAAGCACTATTAATACTAAAAAGATAGCTGAAGTATATGATTTGTGTATTTGAAGTACAATTTTCCACAAGTTATTCACAATATTTTAAAAATAGTTTTACTTAAAGAAATAATTGTTTTAATATTTGACCTCATATTTATTAGTTCATGACATTTGTTTTAGCAATAAATACTCTATAAAGAATGTATATTAATAAATGAAATAATTGGAAGGAAAAAAGCTTAAAACAACATTTTTTATCAGTAAAACTTAAAACTGAATCATTAAGGACTGCTAACGATTAATCAAAAATTTATAACAATTATATATTATTAGTTTATCATATTTGCCCAGCAAATTGCAAACCGATAATATACAAAATCATATTGAACTAACCGATAAGCACTCCTTACACTAAATAATTTTTCTCATTTAAATTAGCCAAAAGTTAACACTTTGTCTCTAAAAATATTCAATAATGTATGGTCGTTAGATTTGATGAGAAACATTAAGAAAAAAATAACCATAAACAACAAGAAAGTCCCATCAAATTTGAAAATATGCAATATGAAAAGCTGCATTAGACACTAGAAAAAATATTTTTAAAAATTTTAATGATAAAATCATATAACATTTTTAATATATATAACAAATAATTCAAGTTTAAATTAATAATCAAACAATTCCATATGCATAATTAACTTGTAATCCTTTTTAATATTTTTTATTTATAATTCTTGAGAAATTGGACAAATTATGTTAACTAAATATTTAATGAAAACTAAAAATATTAACTTTAACAAACGTTAGAGACCAAAACTATCCAATGTAATCCCTAATGGACTATTTCAAGCCAATCATTAACCCTAAGATACTATTATACCCCAAGGTACGAGCATGATTGACGTCGGCGATGAGCGTGTCAAGGGCTATGCTTTTCCACCTTGACATGGATACTTGTGGGTTTGAAGGCAATGTGCATGGTTGGATGTCTATCCCATGATTCAAATAAGTCAAGGTGCTTGAGTGTTGGCAAGGCAGCCTTGAACAGTTGGGAAAAACATGCATATGACACCTAAGGAGCATGCATTGGAAGTGGGATGACTTGATTAGAAGCGACATTAGTAAGAGAGGCCGGGCCAGATTGCAAGTCAAAGCTGGTGGAACATAAGAATGGCATGGAAAGAAATAAATGTGAAAAATATTCCATGTATTGGAAGAAGGAATTCACTAAACATGCACACGGAACATGGACCAGTTTGGCTGAAATTTGAAATGCTTGTCAGTGTATTTTGGTGGCCCCTAGGCTTAGGATAATGTTTCCTAAATATTTAAAAGTTGGCAGCTGTGCCGGGCACATAACCCCCCTCATTGTCACGACCGAGCCTACATCACGGGCGTAACTACGGTACTTGAGATCACAAGTGACCCCAAGTATACCCATGGCTTGAACATAGTGGTTAAAGAAAAAGAAGAAGACAAATTTAAAACTTGTAATTTAAAAAAATAATAATATTTTATAAAAAAATTAAAATTGAACATAGAGATTTCAAATATGCGAAAGTGCGAAATCGAATGCAGTAAAGCCATCTAATTGAGGAGTTGCTGGGACAAGCCCCACGATAACTCTAAGTCCAACCGATAATGATAAAGAAACTGAAATGAATAAAATGTGCCCTCAGAATATGAGGACTCACCACTTCTTGCTGCTGATAGAGACCCGAACGTAATCGACTAACGATGCAGTGCGAGAACTGCGGTTGGTATCATAAATGATACAGCATAAAAGTATGCGTCGGTACTTTGAATGTGCGAGTAAGTAGAGAAGATATAAATAGTATGAAAGAACTAGTAACTGATCTGAAGTGACATGAAATGACCAACTGAAAATACAGAAAACTAATACAAGCGGAATATAGCTAATATGGTTAATAAAAGACCTAGATGATGGTCATAAGCATGCCTTAAGTCTGAAATCTGAGTCTAAGAGACCACGCGCTGAGCGATACGAATTGAGCTAAATTGTCAAAATAGGGGCGAGATTGAGCCCATTTAGTGGGAGTCTCTAGCAGACATATAACCATGAGGCTAGGCGTGGAGTCCGATGTATACACCCATAGGTAGGATTGATATACCTTGCCGAGGTATAAAGGCATGGTAGGTGATCACAAAGTCACAGGGCCAATCGGGCCAGAATATCTTTTGTAATCTGTTGACGACGTAGTTACGGGAATCTTGGTACACTAGAATCCCAGCCCGCTCGGTGTTGAAGTCCTACTCCCAGCGAAACCTATACTGAACTACAGCAGATGATAGCTCGAAACTAGGGTCAAGGACTATAGGGACATATGGCCGAAAGTACCCTAAGAGCCTTATCGGGCCCGAATTTTGGCAGGTTCTAAGCTGGTTAGAAGCCCTTATTTGACGTCGAAACCATCTAAGGAGCAAACGGTAAACTGAACTGGGGTCTTGAGGCTGGTCAGAGCTATATATCTAAATTGTCATGACTGCCTAATGGACCAAAAGTAGATTCTGAATCTGATTCTGACAACTGGGAGGCACCATGACACCTCGAAAAAGATAGGAGTCAAGCGATCGAGTGACATTTTAGGCTCCTATCTTTGAAGTGAAAAATTATTGGAAATTATAGAGAAATAAAGTATATAAACTTTCTAACTGAAGCTAAATAACATACATATAACTGAGTTTTTAACACATACAATCATTATAGAAGCTTTAACTCTTAAAGATGAAAATAATAATTCTCAAGAATTCAAAGCTTAAACGGGATTCTAGTTTCGACTTTTCAAAAGTTAGGGTTGAATTTCTAATTTGATGGAACAAGCATCATTTAGTTACAAACTGGTGGAAAATAAATAGAATTAACATAGGATAGGATTCAACAGGAATTAATCCAAGAATGATAGTAATAATTTCAAATTCGCAAACTCAAGGCTAGGGCGAAAGGGAGCAGAGAGAGAGTGTTGGGGGATCACGAGGAGAACACTCTCCTTGTTGAATTCCCATACTTGAAGAAGAAAACCCTGGTGAAAATCCTGATAAAACTGAGAAGAAAATCAACCTATCTCCTGCTTTGTGCTTTCAGAAGTTCTCTTACGTTTGATATTTTAGTGGATGAGAGAAAGAATATGAGAGACAAAGTTGGTTGCCTTAAAAGCCCCTTGAGTGAACCCAAAGCGACATGGTTTAGGGACTAGGTAGGTGAAAAATTACAAAACTAACCACAGGTTTAAATCTGAAATTTGGTTGATAGAACCAACGGGCCTCAAAGCGGGTCATTGGTAATAACAATGTTCCGTTGAAGCTAGGCGTAGTTTCTAGGTTCGAAACTAAGTTCCACAAGGGTTATCCATGGTTGGGTACAACGGTCCATTAGAAGCAACAACGGGCCATTGATACCTCCTGTTGTAAAAGGTAAGGAAACTAGTCCTGGAGATGTGAGGTATGCAGCGACTGGACCCCAGAAGAACCAACGGTCATTGTATCCGCTCGTAGTCCCTGCTAGCCCAGGATACAAGCTGGATAGCGGGTGGTAACAATGAGTCGTTGGTAAGTTACCACGAGTACATTGATCCCTCTCTTTGTCTCCAAGGAAAGGTCCGGTAATCCTCTGAACTTCGGGATTCAATGGATGACAGGGACAACTCATTGTTAGGTTCAACGGGTCGTCCTATGTCCCGTTGTTTCCCAAGCTTGCTATGGCAAGCGACCACTTACAGCGGTCCATTGGTTCCACCAATGGTCCTTTGTGAGTCATCTAAGACAAAAGATTTTCTAGTTTTCTATGATTTTCATACAGCATCTGAATTTGGTCTACAAAGTTTTAGGTGTTACAATATCTCACATCTTGGGATCGTTGGGTCCCTTGAATGAATACAAAAAACTAGGAAAGAACGATTTCAAAATTGAGACTATGAACTAATTTCTGAAGAATTAATTGACTTTGAACTGATTTAACCAGCACTAACAGAGATGATGCAACTAGGATGCACATAAGAAATCTAAATAGAGCTGATGAGTACGAAAATGGTAAGTGCGAGAGGGATTTAGTACCTAATTTTGGAACTAAATAGGGAGAGAACAAGTGAGGGTATCTGGCCATCATTTCTGCTTTTGCTTCCCATATGTCTCCCTCAACTAGCTGATTCCTCGACAAAAACATTCCCACCGAAGCAATTTCTTTGTTTCTCAGCTTACAAATCACGACATTCAAGGATACGGTGGAACTTCTTCATAAGAGCTATCCTTTATCTCCTCTTTCCAATGGCACCACTGAAGTTGGATCACTAATGCACTTTTTTAGTAGTTACACATGGAAGACTAGGTGTACGACTGCTAATTCTGAAGGTAGTTCTAACTCGTAGGCCACATTGCCGATTCACCTCGGAATCTGTAGGGTCCCACATGCAAGTTGAGCTTTCCCTTTTGCCAAACCTCTTCCCACGTCTTTCATGGGCAAAAAATTTTCAGGTATACCCGTCATCAACTGCAAACTCCAACTCCCTTTCTGCACATTGACATAAGATTTCTGATGGCTCTGAGCTGTTTCAACCTTTCTCGGATGAAATTTGTGAACTACTTGCATTGCCTTGTGAAGGCTGATGCAGCCTTCTTTTAAGAGTAGCTTTACCAACCTCAAGCCACTATAGGAGATCTTCACCTCCTACCATATAATTCCTCAAATGGGGCCATCACAATCTTTGGAGTAGTAGTTGTTGTTGTACGCGAACTCGATGAGAGGCAAGTGTTCATCCCAGCTTCCCTTGGAAATTGATCACGTACGCACCGCAACATATCTTCTAGAGTGAATGGTCATTCGGCTTTTCCATCAGTTTGTAGGTGAAAGGTATTGAACAGACCTGGGTACCAAGTCCTTTATGAAATGATCTCCAACATTGAGAGGTGAATTGAGTACCTCTATTTGAGATAATGGATAATGGAACCCCATGAAATCTAACCAGTTCCAGAGATATGAAGCCTAGCGTACTCGGTTTGAATACGTGGTTTTGGTAGGAGAAAAAACTGTGTTGACTTAGTCATCCGGACTACTATCACCCAGATTGAATCATGTTGCCAATGAGTCTGAGGTAGGCCCATAATGAAGTCCATGTTTACTTCTTCCCACTTCCATATGGGTATGCGTATCTGAGTCATACCTCTGGTCTGCAGTGTTCCACGCCCAACTTGCTAGCGATTCGAGGCACTTGGCTACAAATTCAACAATGTCTTTTTCATGCGTTCCACCAGTAAATATCCCTCAAGTCGTGGTACATTTTAATTTCACCAGGGTGAATTGAGTATCTCGAGTTGTGTGCATCGACGATATCTGCTATCTCAACTCATCAACATCCGACACACAATCTTCCACAGTAGCAGAGCACACCCATCTCCCCCTTGGAGAAAGCCTTAATCTCCTTTCTGAGAACTACTTTGCTTTAGTTTTAGTAGAACTGGATCTTCATCTTGTCTGGACTTAACTTCAACTACCAAGGATGAATCTTACCCGCTTTGCACTATTACCCCACCTTCGGTTGAATCCACTAGTTGCACCCCTAACGGGGCGAGTTTGTGAACTTCCTTTACTAACTACTTCTTGCCTTCCTCAATGTGAGATACACTCCCCATCGACCGTCTGCTTAGGGCGTCCCAGCCACCACCCGCTGGCTTTGCCTGGGTGATGCAGTATACTCATGGTCATAGTCTTTTAGCAACTCCAACCACATTCTCTGATGCAAATTTAAATCCTTCGACTCGGCACATGCGAGACTCTTATGATATGTAAATACATCTACATGAGCTCCATATAAGTAATGCCGCCATACTTTTAGAAAACATCACCGCTGCCAACTCTAAGTTATGAGTTGGATAATTCTTGTCATGAACTTTGAACTTCTACGGAGGCATAGGCTATCACTTTGCCATTGCATCGGAAGAAACTTAGTCCAACTGCAGGCGTCACAATAAACCACCAATTCATCTGTTCCTTCTAGCAAGGTCAGAACTGGAGCAGTAGTGAGTGAGTCTTCAATTCCTGAAACTCTTCTCACACTCGTCTGACCACTGAAATTTCACTTCCTTTGTGTTAACTTAGTTGGGGAGATTCCATGGAGGAGAAACATTCCACAAACCTTCGGTAATACCCAGCTAGGCCCAGAAAACTTCTGATTTCAGTTGGTGAGGTAGGTTTGGGCCAATCCTTCCTCTTTTGCTATCTTATGAGAATCTACTTGTATCCCTTCACCGGAGACCACATGACTTAAGAAAGTTACGAACTTTAGCAAAATCCGCACTTGAACTTGGTGATTAGCGGCGGTCTTGAGTGCTGTAATGCTAACCTTAGGTGATTGCATGCTCTTCCTCATTTTTGGAGTATTCTAGAAGTGTCGTTGATAAATACAATGACGAACATATTTAGATACTGCTTGAAGAATCTGTTCATTAAATCCATGAAAGTTGTTAGGGCGTTTGTTAGCAAGGACATCGGCACAAGCTTCGTAGTGGCAGATGCGAGTTTTGAATGTTGTTTTCGGTATGTCACACTCCTAACCCTTAGCTGGTGATACTACGACCTAAGATCGATCTTGGAGAAGCAACTGACTCATGAAGTTGGTCGAACAGATCATCGATTCTAGGTAGGGATACTTGTTTTTGACTTTGACCTTTAGGTGTGTTAATCTATGCACATTAAAGGGATACCATCTTTCTTACGCCACGAATACAACTGGAGCACCCTAGGGAGAGATCTTAGGTCTGATAAAACCCTTGTCAAGAAGGTCTCTTAGCTGCTCCTTCAAGTCTTTAAGCTCAGCCGGAGCCATCTTGTAAGGAGGGATGGAGATAGGGTGAGTATTTGGGAGAGAGATATATTTCGATGTCTATTTCCCGTTCGTGAGGGACTCCGAGAAATCCTCCCGGAAAAACATCCGGGAACTCACTGACTACTGGAGCGGCTGGATGGTTTGGGTCTCGAGTGGGAATCCCTTGACCCGAACTAGGTGATATATACATCCCTTGGAAACGAGTTTACAGGCTTTAAGGTAGGAAATAAACCTACCATGGCGGGATTGTTTGCCGTCCATTCTAATACTCGTTCGTTTGGAAATGGAACTTGACAACTCTAGTTCTACAATCAAGCTGAGCTGCGGGAGTGCAACCAATCCATGCCGAGAATGAGGTCAAAGTCGACCATGTCTAACTTTACAAGATTAGTTGGAATAAATTTATTCAAGGCGAGGCGGCCGAGTTCCTATACACCGGATGGCTCTAAGCGGTGTACTAGGGTGGGGCGGGAAATGGTTGGAAGGGACCTGCGGGTGATGTTAGGCGGGCATTGTTATATGGGGAGTCACGAACAAAGAGTGGATCATGGATCTAGGAGGGCATACACGTCTAGATGGAAGATACTTAACATACCAATAACTCATCGGAGGTGAGCTTTCTTGATCACGACGGAAGATAAAACATAGAAGCGATTTTGGCGGCGGCCGCCATACGTACCTAATGTGTTGGCCTGCGAAATTTATTCGGTTGTTGGAGATGATGATGGTAGATTTTGATCTAAATCTCCACGCTGATGGGCACTCTCCCGGCGGTGCTCAAGCTGTCCACATCAAAAATAGCCCTCTCGTCCCTAAAGGCATTTGGGTGATTCACCACACTTGGGGAAATATGGATACATGTTCCGTGCGCTGAGCGTGCGAGTGCCGGATGATCCACCACTCCGATCTGGTGGGACCAAAAGGTTAGGGCACTGGTTGAACTAGGTGTTGAGGTTCTCTTAAGCATTCTTTGCTGCTGCCTTGTGGGGAGGCTACCCTTGTAGACCTTTGATAGGTTTGAAATACGAATGGTCGGTGTTTGCCCTTTTGTTCTTACACTCCTTAGCCTTGACTTTTGACCTCAATCTCGACATAGACAATCAAGCTAGAAAGGTCTATATCCTTAATTAGCATCCTTGTCCTTCATTCCTTGAGGATCAGATTTGACACTCCATTTACAAACTTGACATGCGAGCCCATAGCTCGGTTACCATCTCTGGAGCATACATGAACAACCTAGTAAACTCCGAGCATATTCCTCCCCATAGTTATGTTTCCCTATCTCAAGTTCATAAACTCCGTTGTCTTTGCCTCCCTCAGCTCCCGAGGAAAAACCTGTCCAGAAAAGCTGTGTGAAATTCTTCCCTCGCCTTGGTCTTTGCTCCATTGGCCACCCCTCCTTCCATAGCTCCTTACCTGAAACCTGGGCTACCCCTTTAAGGCGGTAGGTAGCCGGTCGGCACTCTCGGAGGTGCGACACCCATAATATGGGTAATCTTCCTAACCTTATCTACGAACTCTTGGGGTCCTCCCCACTTTAGATCCTTGGAATGATGGAGGATTCATCCAGGTGAAATCCCCCTCACGCCTCATGTAGCTGCATGCCCGTTAGTGTTCATCGAGTACCACCTCTTTAGTTCACACAGTTTGGTATTTGTTTGGGCGAGCAACTAGATAGTCGCTCTGAACTCTGCAGTGGAAACTGTGCGTCCTGAGGGCTGTTGGAGCTGGTGGGGCGGGTCTGTTGGCGTTGCCAACCCTTCTTCCATTACCGCATTTTGGAGGCATTGTTCAACGAAATGAAATAGAGCATGAGTTAGAAGGACATTTACGGAATTAAACTTTAACGCACGATAAATAGTATGAACAAAAGAGTTTTCCTAACATCTCATAGCCTCCTCATCACAAGTGTGGCGTGCTTCACACCCATGAAAAGGACTTTACTCGATGCGGCTTTT
The DNA here is from genome assembly GCA_018107945.1 of Datura stramonium. Lineage (NCBI taxonomy): Eukaryota > Viridiplantae > Streptophyta > Magnoliopsida > Solanales > Solanaceae > Datura > Datura stramonium. The sequence continues at coordinate 165,078 of JACEIK010001086.1, forward strand.
AGACATTCTGAGGATACTCTAAACCCTGGGGCTACGATACCAAGTTTATCATGACTAGAGCCTACACTGGACGTAACACGGTGCCCGAGATCACAAGTGACCCCAAGTCAACCTTGGTCTATCATACAACTGGTATTACAGGTAAACATAAACAAAAGAAAATTTAAAATAATACATAATAGCTTTTATAAAAAAAATTAAAACTGAACATAGAGATTTCAAATGTGGAAATGCAGTAGGTCTATTTTGAAAGCCATCTAACTGCGGAGTTGTTGGGACAAGCTGACTAACTCTAAGTCCAACGAGATAATGATAAAGAAAGCTAGAAATGAATAAATGTGCCCTCGAATATGAGGACTCACACTGCTCTTTGCTGATAGAGACCCAAACTTGTCGGCTAACGGTCTTACAGGTACACTTTTTGTGGCTATATCATGAAATGATACAACATAAAAGTATGCATCATTAATTTGAATGTGCGAGTAAGTGAGATATATATATATGAAATAACTAGTAATTGATAGCAAATGACATGAAATGACCAACTGAAAATATAGAAAAACATGGCGGAATATAGCTAATATGGTCAATAAAGACCCTAGCTGATAGTCATAAACATGCCCTAAGTAAAATGCGAGTTTGAGAGACCCGCGGAGCGGTTTGAATTGAGTTGAGCTTGTCAAAGCGGGCGGGCGAAGCGGCTAGTGGGAGAGTCTCTAGCAACATACAACCACATGATCTAGACGTGGAATCCGATGTATACACCCCACCGGTAGGACCCAATATACCTTTCACTAATATAAAGTCATGAACTCGGTGATACAAAATTTTGGGCCCAATTAGGCTAAGTAAAATAATACTATAACCTACGGCCCAGGCGTAGTTAAGGAATACGCTGCGCTGGAACCCGGCCCGCTCAGTGCTAAGTCCTAATCCCACTCAAAACCATAATGACTGCTAAGATGATAGATCGAAACTAGGGTCCAATACTGAGTAGGACATATAGCCCGAAAGTACCACGAGAGCCTTATCGGACCGGTGCAGCTGGGTTCCTATGGGCGGTCGAGTTCTTATACAGACGTCGTAACCGTTTAGACAAACAGTAAACTAAACTTGAGGTCTTGGGGTTGGTAAAGAGTTATATATCTAAATTGTCATGACTGCCTAATGGATCAAAAGTAGATTCATTCGTCGATTCCGATAACGAGGAGACACTGCGACACCTCGGGAAAGGCTGAGTCAAACTAATCGGTGACATTTCGACCCCAACATACAGATATTATATTGCTAGTAGAAACTGACGACAATTATGAGAAATAAAATGTATATAAAATTTCTGACTGAAGCTGAATAACATACATGTAACTGAGTTTTTAACACATACAATCATTATAGAATCCCCTAACTACGAAAGATGCAAACAATTCTCAAGAATTCAAAGCCACTTGAGTTCTAATTTTTGACTTTTCAAAAGTTAGGGATGAATTTCTAATTTGATGGAAAAAGTAATTTAGTTACAAACTGGTGGAATATATCTACAATTAACATGAGGACTGGATTCCAGAGGAAATAATCCAAGAACTATAATGTAATTTCAAATTAAACTCAAGGCTAGGGTGAAAGTGAATAGAGAGAGTGAGTTTTGTGGGACGTAAGGGGAGAAAAATATCATGCTGAATTCCCATACCTGAAGAAGAAAAACCTAGTAAAAATCCCTGAGGAAAATTGAGAAGAAAAATCAACCCTAGCTCTGCTCTATGCTTTTAGAAAGTTTTACGTTCGATTTTCGGAAGGATGAGAGAAGAATATGGGAGAAACCATTGGTTACTCCTTTTAAAAACCCCTGAATGAACCCAAAACGACATGGTTTTAAGACACCATGTAGGTACAGGAAGTACAAAAAACAACCCTGGGATTTAAATCTGGAATGTTTGGCCGATAGGAACCAACGTGGCTCAGAATGGGTCATTGCTATAGCTACGATCTTTGAAGCTGATGGATTGGTTTTGGTTCATAAACTAAGTTCATAAGGGTGATCCATGGTTGGGTACAAAGGTCCATTAGAAGCAACAATGAGCTGTTGATACCTCCTGTTGGAATAGGTAGGAAGCGGGCACGGAGACAATGAGTGGAATTTACAATGACTCGTTGAAGAGATATGGTCATTGTATGCACTCGTAGTCCCACACTGCTAGGATCTAGGCCAGGCGACGGGTGGTAACAATGGCTCATTGGTAGTTACCATGGGCCATTGTTCCCTCTCGTTGTCTCGAAGGTCTAATAATCCTATGAACTCGGGGGATTCATGGGCAATAGTGGCTCGTTGTTAGGTTCAAATGGTGATCCTATGTCCCGTTGTTTCCCACTTGAGGCTTTCTTTGCAACCTACGACTATACAATGGTCTATTGGTTCCACCAATGGTCCTTTGTGTGGGTTTGAACAGAAATATTTTGTTGTTTAGAATGGCTTTTCTTGCAACGTGCGGAATTTGGTCTACGAAAGTTTCGGGGTGTTACATCCCCCTCCCCCCACCCCCATTTTGTAGTGCCCATGGCGAGCTTATTTGTATGCAGAATTTGGCTAAAGAAAAGATTAGTTTTGTAAGCCTTCAAAATTCATGAGTCATTTGTATATTTGAGAGAATACAAAAGAGTTTGGAAATTTAGCATTTGTAAATGTTGTGTGTGCTTACACTTTTGTTGTTGCATAAATTGTGCAAGTCCCTTGGCATTAGGCGTGTGTGTGTGATGTTGGGCGTATTCTTACATACCTGTCACATTTTACCCATCTTTCATCATGTTCTGAGTATTATCCTTATAAAATGTAAGGTTTCAAGAAAGTGTTTGTGGAAAGAGCTAATAAATGTGTTTAGTTGATTTTTGTAGGTAACATATGGAAAATTTCGAAAGTTATCCTTATAAAATGTAAGGTTTCAAGAAAGTGTTTGTGGAAAGAGCTAATAAATGCGTTTAGTTGATTTTTGTAGGTAACATATGGAAAATTACTCAAAAAAGATGCAAGGTATGAAGAAAGAAAAATTCAAGAAAACTTGACTGCACAGTGGTAGGAAGTGGTGCGCCAACCACTAAAATTTTAAAAATTCTGCTCCAAGTTGGTGCTATGGCTAGAAAATTGGCACACCAGGCATTGAGCTTCAGAAGAGGTGCAGTCATGCCTTGGCGAATTGAGGAAAGTGGCACGCTAGAGAGGAATAAAACTTGGGAAAATTTTCTAACACTGTTGGTTCATTGAGAGAAGTGCCTCACCAACACCTAAGCTGAATTTGATTAACACCTTGGTGAGATGGATAAAATAGCCCAACTTCTAAAAGTTTAAATCAGAGTCTGGCGAGATGGGTGAAGTGGCACTGGCCTCTGTTTAGGAGTTATTTTCTAAGTCAAAAGTGAGTTACTTAAGAGAAAAATGGGAATTTATTGCGTAACACCCCAAAACTTTTTAAGACCAAACTCAGACCTTGCAAAAAAAAGGGAAACCAGAAAATTTTATCACAGAACGACCTAGACTATAGATCGTGGTCACCTCTAACAGGCCTTTGTCACAAGCTGTTGTCAGCTCTGGAATTTCCCTTTGGAACAACAAGGCATAGAATGACTCTTTGGAAGAAATACTTAGTCGTCACATTTGTTCGTTGCATCCCAATTTCAGAAATCCTCCAGGCATCTCCCAAAGCATCAGTGAGTGCGACCAATGACTCGTTATCACCTCTAATGAGTCATCATCTCCACGCGTTGCCAGATTTTCAAGACCATGCGGTGTTGATCATGAACATACACAATGACCCATTGGTTCTACCAATGGTCGTTGTGTCACCCGACCAGTGGGGTTCCCAAGTTTTGTTAAAAATCTTACCAGTGATAATGAGAAGTACCAATGACCCGTTGGTTTTCCAATGAGTTGTGGTCTCTTTCCATTTCCCAATCCGGTGAGCCTAAAATTCAGGCCCCCGGGACCAACGGCCCGGTCCCAACGAGTCGTGGTATCAACCAATGACTCGTTGTGTGACCCGTTGGTCCTTGATGATACAATTTTCTAGATTTTCTCCCAGGGTTATTTTAGTAACTTCCTAGCTTTTTAATCCCTAAACTACATCATTTTAAGTTATATTTTGGGGATTTAGAGGGGTAATAAATGTTCATACTTCATTCCTCTCATTCCCTGAAGTCAGTGTAGAATCTCGGTCAAGAAGCATAGAGCTTGAGCAAGGGTTTCGACTTCTTCTTAGATATTTTCTCAAGAAATCCTTCCCAGGTATGTGAGAATTTCGAAAGGAATTGTCCTTGTGCCCCCAAAATCCATTTAAATTTTCTTATCGGCCCTAGCCACGATATTTCAAAATTTAATAAGTTTTGATCAGATTCCGATGTCATTCATGTGGAATGTTGTTCATATTGTTTGCTGCTATGTTTCCATTACTTGGAGATCATGTTGATACTTGCTTTATGTAAAGATAGTTTTAGCCCTAGCTCTTGAATGCAGTAAATTAGATTCTTGCATAATTGATTAGTTATTCATGTTACTTGATTCTATCACTAAAATTCCCATGTTATTAATATCAGTTGAAATTTCAGTCAGGTTGCATGCTAGTCGTTTCAGTAAAAATATTAGCATTCTTAGTGTCTTCAGAAATGTCAGCGTCAGTTTTGTTTATAGTCGTGTTCTTGAGGTGTCGATGTGCCTCCCGGATATGGATTATTAGAATCAGATTATTAGTTATCAGATATCGGTTTGTTCTTTAGATAGTTATGACTCTTTTAGATAAACAGCTCTGACCAGTCTTAGAACCACCACCTTCATCTTCAGTTTGTTCTTTAGACGGTTACAATGCTTCCAGATAAGCGGCTCTTCCCTAGTCTTGAACACCCAGTTAAAGAATTGATTTGATAAGACTACCAGTACTTCGGATAAGTATCGGTTATTTTTCTTGGACCCAGTTTTGAACTATCAGCTTAGTAGTCATATTAGGACTATCCAGTGGGAGTAGGACTTAGCACCGAGAGCGGACTGAGGTTCCATCAAGTTTCCAGAACTACGGTGCCACCATAGGTTATTTATCGGCCCAATGGACCTAGCATTGTGATAACCCGGTTGTACCTTTAAAACCTGGCAAGGTATATTGGGTCCTCTTGGTAGGGTGTATACATTGAACTCCACGTTTAGCTCACATGGTTATATGTCGGTTATAGACTCTCCTACTAGTCAGTACAGTTTCAGTTTGCTCAATTTAGTTTAGTTCGGTCTTGCTTTCCAGATCGGTATCTCGGATGTAGGACATGTCTATGACCATCGGTGAGGGTCACTTTTGACCATATGGTATACTTGATTGTATCGGTTTCCACCATTACAGTTGGTCATTGCATTTCACTACAGTTCAATTACTTGTTCTTTCATGTTTGTTATATCTCTCACATACTCAGTACATTCTAAATGTGACGCATACCTTCTATCTTTGTATCATATCATGATACAAGTACAGGAGTTTTCAGCCACGACATCGTTAGTAGATTCCATCAGATGAATTTAACTTTTTGGTGAGTTCTTGTATCTTTCGAGGATGATACTTATTTTCAGTTAATTTCTCTCAGTTAGACTTTAGAGTTAGCTTGGGGGCTTGTCCCAACAACTCATCGTAGTAGATGGCTTTAGGACATAGACTCGGATATTCATCTTGTTTTCGGATGTATGGACTTTTATCAAAATTAGTTTTCTTAAATGATTTTATTTATTTAAAGCTTTCGCTTATGTTTACTTAGTTTACCAGTTTTATGATAGACCATGGGTTGGTTTTGGGTTACTTGTGACTCCAAGTACCATGTCTCATCCGAGTGTAGTGGGTGATGACAAACTTGGTATCGAGCCTTAGGTTTAGAAGTATCCTAGGATGTACGAAAGACACGTCAAGTAGAGTCCCTTTCATGGGTGTGGCGCGCACACTTATGATGGGGAGGCTATGGGGCGTTATTCGGAAAACTCCCCTTTGTTCCTTCTCCTTATCATGCATTGAAGTTCAATTCTAGAAACGTTCTCTAACTCGTGCTCTATTTCGTTTCACTGAACGATTCCTCCCAGACGCTGAAATGGAAAAAGGGCTGGCAACGCTAGCCCGACTTACCCACCGGCTCAACAGCCCTCAAGAAGACCAAGTATCCTTTGGAGAATTCCAGGAGCAATCAGCTGCTGGCTCAAACAGTGACAAACCAAGTGAAACAGGTAGTCTACGGTAAACACAAGCGGATCATAGCAGTGCTGAGTTCGGGACTTCACCTAAATGAACCCTCTGACCTTTCAAGGATATAAGGTGGGAAGAGGACCTACATGAGTTTTTAGATATGAGTGCATAAGATCACTCAAATTATAGGTGTTAGTTCTGCAGAGAGTGTGATCGGCCTACCGGTTGAAAGAAATTGTACATGTCCCAGTACGAGTAGTGGAAGGAAGGGAGACCGGCGGGAAGGCGGTAGAGTGGGAAGAATTACGCCATGACATTCCTAAATAGATTCTTCCCCAGGAGTTGGGGAGGCTAAGGTCACAAAATTCATGAACTTAAAGCAGGGTAACATGAAAGTAGAGGAATATGCAATGGACTTCATGCGGTTGTCAAGGTATTCTTTAGAGATGATGCTTGAACCAAGGGCTCGTATGCTTAAATTTCTCAACGGAAAACCTGGTATAAGGAGTGTAGGACTGCGATGCTCATAAAGGATATTGACCTCTCATCATATCGTTCATGCCTAGTAGATTGAGGCAAAAGGCAGAAAGATATGGAGCATGAGAACAAGCGAGCTAGAACGGGTCAATTAGATTATGGCCACCGAGAGGCCCAGCGGCAGTATCTGCCCACAACAGCAGCAGTAGAGGACTCCAACACCCACCTCAACTAGCGCCCTACTTTCCGGTCCCCCAGGATCAAAGGGTGGAGGCTCGGGCTCTTAATCCCTGATAATAGTGCGACAACCGTTATCCGAAGCTTACTTACTAAGTGTGAAAAAACCATCCAAGTGAATGCCTCTAGGGGAGAGGGCTGTTTGGGTGTGGACAGCTAGGTCACCAGCTAAAGGGAGTATCCATCTGCAGGATGAGGGAATCCAGAGTCTACTACTTTAGAATCTCCAACAAGACGACCAACTCAGCCAGGACCCACTGCAGCTTTAGGTACGGATGGTGGGTCGGTGCCAAAAACACACAGCTTTATTCTTTGTCCTCGTCAGGATCGGGGAGCGCTCACCTAACGTGGTCACGGGTATGCTACGTCTCTTCTATCTAGATTTGTATTCCCTACTAGATCTAGGAGCCACACTATCATTCGTGACTCCTTATGTAGTTGTCAAGTTTGAAGTTAGTCAAAAGTCCTCTACAGAGACTATTCTCAGTCTCTACCTAGTTGGTGAGTCGGTTAGGGCCAGCCGGGTGTATAGAAATTACCCAGTCCTAGTATTGAATAAGGTCATTCTAGCTGATCTAGTAGAGTTAGACATGATGGACTTTGATCTCATTACTTGGCATGGATAGGTTACAATCCGGTTATTCCTCGGTCGATTGCAGAACTAGATTCGTCATATTTCAATTTCCAAATGATCCAATTTTAAAATGGAAGGTCGGTAGTTCAACACCTAGGGGTCTTTTTATTTCCTACCTTGAGGCAAGGAGGCTCATTACTAAAGGGTGCATTTATCACCTATTTCAGGTCAAAGATTCTAGCTCTAAGACTCCAACTATCCAGTCAGTTCCAATTGTTAGCGAATTCCCTAAGGTGTTTTTCAAAGATTTCCTAGAGTCCCTCTTGAATGGGAAATAGACTTCGGCATAGACCTTCTTCCAGCCACTCAGCCCATCTCCATTCCTCCTTCTGAATGGCTCAGTTGAGCTTAAGGAGTTGAAGGAGACGACAAAAGAACCTTCTTGATAAGGTTTCATCAGGCCCAACATTTCTCCATAGGGGTGCTCCGGTGTTATTCGTGCGAGAAAAGAAAGCGGTACTCCCGGAGTGTATTGATTACCTTCAACTGAACAAAGTTAGAGTGAAGAACAAGTATCCCCTACCCGGGATTGATGACATTCGATCGGCTCCAAGGCCCGGTTGTTTTTGAAGAAGGTAGATCTCAAGTCGAGTATCATCAAGTTAGAGTCAAAAGAATGTGACGTACCAAAAACAACCTTCAAAACTCAATATGGTCACTATGAATTCGTGGTTATGTCCTTTGGAATAACTAATCCCCCTGCAACTTTCATGGACACGATGAACAGAGGTTTTCAAGTAGTATCTAGACATGTTCATCATTGTATTCATTGATGACGATACGGTATAGTTCATAAACGGGAACATACTAACCATCTAAGGATAGTGCTACGAGACACTTAGAGACCGCCAATTATTCACTAAATTCAGCAAATGTAATTCTGGTTGAAGTCTATGACTTTGTGGTCAAGTAGTCTCGGGTGAGGGTATTGAGGTAGATCCTCAAAAGATAGTGATGAGCCCGCAAGTGTACGGGTTGTACAAGTAATATAGTGGCCCTTTTTAAGAACCGGAATGTCGAACCCATAGCGACTGGACTACAGGGTAAAACCTTCTCGAGTGTTAATTTACTATAACTCTAATAATGAAGACAACAGTGTAAAGAAAAGATTTTATATTTTGGAAATATTTTTTTATACTAAAGTAGAATAAGTATACAAGTGAGTCTGAACGATGAATGTGAGCATGCTGAGGCTAAAACGAACATGTAAAGAAATTAATCATCGATCTATGTGGCTTATGTTTTCTCCGGTTGCTAGTCGGAACTTATGCCTATGGATTAAAACTCTCGTATTTAACCCAACAGAATCATGAACCTTCCATCTACATTTACGTGATAAGAAGAAATTCATGTTCTAGCCCTACAAAACCGATTCCACACTTGACTAATACGACTTTTAGGTATATTTCTATCCTGAAGGTAAATCAATTCTCAATTTTCCCAATATAAAAGATGCTTATCTATTAATTCCTGACTTTCCAGGTTTCTTGCCCTCTCGGGTGGCCGGACTTTAGATTTACATTAACATTGGCCAGATATTAATGTAGTAAAGACAAGAATTAAATCAGAACAACCATAGAAGAAAAGATGAAACAACCAGATAATCAACAATTACATTTCATACAATAGTTCATAACCTGTGAAAGGGGAATTAGCCACTCATTTGTGGATTGAACATCGTTAAATGAATGTAAATCACCACAAACAATTGAAAGAAGAAAGGGATAGAGAAAACCCTAAGAATTTTCGTCCTCTCAACTGCTGTTACCACGTTCTTGCTCCACCAAGTCGAAATTGTAAAAATGAACCTAAGTGTTCTAGTATACTAGGGATAATTTTCCCGGAATAACAAGCAACGTGTCCTTAGTGCATCGCGAACCGCGCCTCCGTGACACGGTGCAAACTGCGAGGCTTTCTGGATGTTGGCCACCCAGGTAATTGCTCCCCAGCGTGGCACACGGCATGCAATGCGGAGCATGCCCAGTGCCACGGTGCAAGCCTTGGACCTTCATTGGAATGTCAGATGCAGGGAAGTGTTCCAACGTGTCAGCTCCATCGCGGAGCCCTTAAATTCCTAGCTTCTCCTCCTGCTTCCTTGCTCGTTTCCGAGTCCTTCTCCGATTTCTCCCAACATGCATCTTAACTCGATAAAAAGTATGTTTCTTTGCAAAACAACGCTAATCATGTTGGTTAGTATAAAATCATACTTCCCTACAATTTACATGAGAATGTACACACATTGTTGGATAAACAAGGCAAAAGCGATGCATCTGAGTATCGGTGGTCATATAAATATGCCCCGAGATCACCTACCCCACACTTAAAATCTTGTTCATCTCGAACAATACTCCTACACCTCATGAAATTGATATCCCATCATGGCTACTTTGGCTCGACAATCCGAGCTACGGTTATACCGATTATGTTCATAACAAATCTCGAAAACATGCATAGTATCATCATTACAATGACACTTAATAAATCAAGACCTCTTAGACTCAAGAATCGACTCTCGATATTGGCAAACTCATGCAAATTAGCTGACCAAGATATGAGCCACGAATTTCATTCTTTTTTGTCAAGCATGCGCCCTCACATCACAAGAGAATTTCCCCCTCTTTTTAGATCCCACATGAACTCTAAATTATTTCATGCGGGGGCATGTACACAATTCACTCTCTCTCTCCCAAAAGAATTCATGCATCGTGTTAGAAAGCTCATAGGCTTGCCTCTAGTGTATTACTCCACTAATATAAGGGCGCGTGATGTAAGATCACGTAGGACTTAGCAGGTTGTAATGTCGGCTGCGGAACTGAAGTATATACTGGGCTAACCAATAATAGCAACTAGCATCCTTAAGCGCTTTTTCCAATACATCCCATCACATTAAGGACATATTATCTTCCTTCCTCCTCCTTTTCTTGAAGTCTATCTTTATTTTTTGTCACCCATTTCATTAACACCCTGACTAAACAAAAAGATAAGTTTTACAACTTTATTTCCTTTGAATGCAGCAATTACACCATTGACTCTTTTTCTTTCTTTTCATCACTTTTTTTCTCTCTTTATTGCTCTTTTCATCGTTTCACTCCTTTACCTTTGTGGAAAATTATATATTTTTTTCTTGAGTGCTTAAGAGCTTCAGTTTGGTTTACGGACAATGAAAAGAAGGGTTAAACTTGGTTTATGCCCTTTTCGACAAAAGAAAAAAATAAGGAAGTAAAAGGCTCAATGGGCTAACTAGGATTTAATCTTAAAGGTGGATATGAAAAGGAAAACAAAAAAGAGAAAAACTTTAGTTAAACAAAGCATACTACATCCTTTCCTACACTACACCTCCTTCATTTCGTTCCTTACACACAATAGGCAAGTTCTATGTACTTCACAATAGCATGGAATAACCAAATCTCACTATACACTCGATGCACATGCTCAACTCAAAGACATCTTGAGAACTCTTTGTCGGCTAATTACAAGAATTCAAACTTAAGCCTCAATCATACCGAATCCATCTCTATGGCTGAAAGTGTCTCACATATGTACAAAAATTTGCGTGCTTTCTACAAATCATCTTTGCAGTATAAATGTTATGTACAACACACAACCAAGATGTCGTAGCCATAGAGTAGCAACATGCATGGGATACAACCAACACACCAAAAATTTAAAGCCTTTCTCCTATCGACTGCATTTACCCTTAGACGGTCATCATCCATCCATCATAGGGAACAGTCACTATTTACGACTTCGGTTCAATGGGACTCTTCTCGGCAAAGAACCGAAAACAAATCCGGCAAAAGTAAAAATAGTTATGAAAATTTTTAAAATATCGATAATTTCAACAAAACTATTTACACACTGGCTAACCTAACAGCATTCACTTTAGCTTCACAAGAAGCAATATTTACAATACGAACATACACATAAAAATAGGTCACAATTTTTTAAACACAGCAACGAGAACATCTGATTATATACAAGATAAGACAAAACTCGGCACCACCTAACTACTCCCCACCCCACACTTAAAATCGAACACTGTCCCAGTGTTCATACAATCTAGCAAAAAGGTGGGTGGTGAAACTCCCCACTGATCAATCCAAAGTACTCACTTCTTAAGGGGTGCTGCCGCCTCGTCCCCATGTCTAAATCTCCACCATCGTCCTCCTCAGACTCAATATGGAATCCTCGCGCGTGTCTCCTCATCGGTGGGGACGACGTCATCCACAGGCTCCACAAAAGCTGGGCCCACCCGACATAGTGCCTTGGCATTTTCGCCAAAAGGGTAATCTAGAGTCGGCGCCACAGCTCATCCTCCGTGCCCGGTCTCCCACCTATGTGTAGCTGGAGCATGCGCTCCCGAACATGCGGGCCATATACTGGTCATCCCGAACGCGCTCGGCTAATGTGAGAACTGGCCCATGAGTGGTGTTGGGTGCCTTAGTCTTTGTGACATCTATGGCACGCGCTCCATCTGATGAGGATGTAGTCTAGGGCTCTTCCTCTACCTCCGGAGCCCCTTAGGAACGTAGTCAGTAACCCCGCCAAGCCAGTACACATGCCTTGATGCAATGTCGGGCTCTCTTCATGGCGAGATATGATACTTCCCATTAATCTCTAAGCACTTTCATGACATACACCAGGCGCCACATGATCCGGGTCACATCCGTCATGTGCAACCCCGGAGATAAGCGAGAACAAACAATTTTAGCGAGATCCACGGCTTCCACATTCATACGCGAATAGAGTCTTCGTGATAGCCCCTCTCATATGCTGCTCCAGCGTGCCGTCGAGCAGGCTCCACACAATGTGCGTTGATATCCATAAAGGTGAGTGATATTCAGCTGCCGGAGTCGTGGGCATCGGTGTTTTGCGCCCCGTATGGCATTGAGGTGGTGAGGCTCAAGTGAGACAATCTGGCCCCTTATCTTGATGGTGTGACTCCTGGCGAGTAGGGTTCAGTTGGCATAGAATTCCCCGAATCAAAATCACAGGATGCACTCATTGGGCTCGTCAAAAATGAGCGCCCAGCCCGCGGTGTCAATCCGGTGTACCATGCGGGGGAACCTTGTGCCAAGGGTCCACTTGCAATATGCTCCTCGGGAAGTATTTGTTTTCCTTGTCTTCGTGTACCCACTTCTTCCCTTCCTCGATCCTGTGAATTTCGATATTGTGGCGCGCGTGGAACATGGTCTCTTTTTGGACTGCTGCTCCCGGTCTCAACCGCTTCCTTCCGGCGCCTGATGTAGATGCGCCCTTACCTTGTCCTGCTTTGCTTGCCATTGTTCTGTTGAAAAGCAGGCAGTCCCAATGTCAATCAAATTAAAAAATTGGCCCGACTAAGGTTGGGTTTGGCTCGGCCACCCCACACTTAGTCTTCAGCCCTCACAGCATTTTGGCAAGGTCATATTTGTTTCTAATTTACAAAAAATTAAGAAAACTAGAACAACTAAAAACACAAACAATATTGCCTCGTGCATTCCTCGGAAATTGACAGTATAACTTCTATGCACTTCTCGGACTTCGTACATTAATCCCACATTACCATCGATAACATTTCATCACATTGCACTTGGCACATAAAAAGAAAAAAAAAGAAAAAAACACAGCAACTATGCATAAGCAAACCTATGCTATCTACCCGTTTCTTGTATACCACCATTCCACTCCCCGAAAATTCGTCGATTTTTCTTTTGCATATTACACGAGATAGTACAACCAGCTCATTTCACCCACATATACACAACCACAAGAATTCACAATTCGCAAGTTTTCACAATTTCATGTTCAATTCCAACCCTAGCTATAATTTTCCACAAATTCGATCAAGCACATATTTTTATCAGAATTCATGCCATCACGAGGATATTACGAACATAAATTAACAATACTCGAATGAATTTAAAGTTCATTTCTACCTAGGCTATAGTTTACTCATACCTCATCTAAAAATCGAAAGAAGTTCGACCAAAATTGAGATAGGAAGTGATGAACATACCTTTTAATTGAAGAACCGAAGAAAACTTAACGAAATTATACACCTCGGGCCGTGACACGTTGAGGGAGAGGGGATTTTTGGGAGGTTTGTCGTGGTGAGTGTGAGAAAATGAGAAAAATGAAGTTTGGGGTTAAAAAAATTGGAGTTTTGGGCGCGGGTCGCCCGGTGACCCGGCGCGTGTAGCTGCGTCAACGTGTCACGGAGGGTAACGCGGAGCATCACCTCCCGTGACACGAATCATCAGCGCAAGCATTTCGGAATTTGTAAAATTCCAGTTTTGCAACTTCAACGTGTCACGGAGGGTAGCGCGGGGAGCTCTCCCGTGACACGGGGTGTCGGCGCCAGGCTCACTGTTTTGCCACTTAGAATTTTTTCATACCTAGTTTTTCTCCTTTGCATTCCTTAGCATTTTTCCTCCGATCAGCTTTGTAACATATCTTACAACAAGAAATTCGTTAGAAATTCCAAGGTTTAGCCCGAACATAATATTTTTACTTTTCTATTTACACACCTATACATACATACATATATATGTATTTATTTTCCTTTTCTTTTCTTTTTCTTTTTCTATGTACAATTTTACAAAAAACAATTCACGGGTTGCCTCCCGTGTAGCGCTGGTTTGCCGTCTCGGCTCGATGTCGTTAAAGCTCATTCCGCCCTTAGTGACGGATGTTTTTCTCACGACTTCCATCCTCACCCCACTAATGCTGTCCATTTACCGGGGAACGTGGCACTTCGATCTTCCTGCCACAACTCTACTGCCCCATGCGGGAGTCATCCTCACTACTTCAAGCGGCCCGACCATTTGGAGCGTAACTTCCACAGGGAAACAACTTCAGCCTTGAATTGAAGAGTAGCACTCTGTCGGTTCGAAATCGATACCACATGCTTATCGTACCACCTTTTCATTTTTCTTTGTAATATTTGGCACTTTCATAAGCAACAAGCTCGTCCCGAGTTCAGTTGCATTAGTCTGCTTTTTACTGCTAGATCGAGTCCATATTCAATTTCCTCACGGCCCGAAGCTCGATGCTCTAGTTCCTCTGAAGCGGATGACAGGCTTTCCCATAGACCAATCGGTATGGAGAGGTCCCAATTGGTGTCTTGTAGGCAGTTCTGTATGCCCACAACGCATCGTCTAGTTTGCTTGACCAATCATTGTGTTGGACATTCAACGCTTTGTCTTTTGGAGAATGCTTCACTTCTACATTAAACCCACCTCCACTTGCCCCACTAGTTTGGGGTGATAGTTGCACCTTTGTGACGCACCCCATACTTAGCCAGCATTTTCCTGAAGCTTGCATTGACAAGTGGGCTCCTTCCATCACTGATAATGGCTCGTGTCCCGAACCTTGTGAAAATGTGTGTTTTCACAAATTTTGTTACTATCTTGTTGTCATTTCTAAGGGGAAAGCTATTGCTTCCACCCTTTGACACATAATCAACGACTACCAAAATACGCGATTACCAAATGGTGGGAATGGGCCCATGAAGTAGATGCCCCAACATCAAAAGTCTCCACTTCGAGTACATTTTGCGACGGCATCACTGCCTCACACACCAATTGTACTTTGTTCTTTGACATCTATCGCACGTTTTTACATATGCCATAGAGTCTCGAGACGTTGTAGGCCAAGAACCACGACTGTAGTACCTTGTGTCTTGTCTCTCGCCTCCGTGGTGCCCTCCATATAGTGAGGAGTGACCCAACTCCTCAAAACCTCTACTCAATTTGGCTCCGGACTGCACCTTCTCATAACCCGTCCCTGAATTTTGCTTAAACAAATATGGCTCATCCAAATGAAGTGCGACAATCATGCCGCAATTTTTCTTTTGCTGATCCGTAGCCTACGGGTAGATAGACTCCACTCACCAATAAGTTTACTATGTCTGCATACCATGGGACCTCAGCTTCTCCTATTGCCAAGAAGTTTGCTCGTCAAGGGGAACTCCTCTTTAATCTGTCACACCTTCCTTCCGTGCGATCGACTCTCCAATCACGATAGGTGATCTGCCATGATTTTGGCTCCCCTTCCTGTCTCTTATTTCTAGATCAAACTCTTGCAGCACACAAGGATACCTAATCAACCTCGGCTTCGCATCCTTTTTGTTAAGCAGAACTCTTGAATATTTGCATGATCGGTATACACCTTGCTCATGACCTCTTAAATAGGATGCATGAATTTATCAAAAGCAAACACCAATGCCAGCATCTCCTTTTCTGTTAGTGTATAATTACTTTGGGCAGTGTTCAATGTTTGCTTGCATAGTGAATGAGTGAAAGATTTTATTCTTACGCACTGCCCCAATCTGGCTCCCTCTGCCACATCACTTCGCATCACACATCGGTTCAAATGGTTGTTCCCAATCCGGAGAAATGAGATGGGTACTTTTACCAATCTCTGCTTCAACTACTCAGATGCTTTAACACTCTCATCATCAAAATCAAACTTCACCTCCTTTTCTAATAATTTGCATAATGGTCTAGAAATCTTGGAGAAGTTGTTGATGAACCATCGTAGAGACCCTGCATGCGAGGAAAGCTGCCGAACACCTTTCATAGGCACGAGGTGGTGGTAATTTCTCAATAACATAGATCTTAGCTCGATCAACTTTCAATACCTTGCAAGACACTCTATGGCCAAGGACGATACCCTCGACTAAGAAATGACACTTCTCCCAATTGAGTACAAGGTTAGATTCTTCACGGCGAGACGACACCACATCGAGAGGTTACGCAAACAAGTAGCAAACGAATTACCGAGAACATAAAATCATCCATATATACCTCGATGAAATCCTCCACCATGTCGTGAAAGATTGCTATCATGCATCTCTGGAATGTGGCAGGTGCATTGCACAACGAATGGCATCCGTCTAAAAGCATATGTCCCGTACGGACATGTGAAAGTAGTCTTCTCCTGGCCTTCGGGTGCTATGGCTATTTGGTTATAAGCAGTACCCATCAAAAACAATAGTACTCTTGCCCAGCCAATCTGTCTAATATTTGGTCAATAAACGGGATAGGGTGATCTTTCCTTGTGGCTTCATTTAACTACGTAATCCATGCAAATCCGCCAACCCGTGATGGTTCGTGTGGGAATCGCTCATTTTCTCATTGGTTACCACCGTCATTCCTCCCTTCTTTGGGACCATTAGACAGGGCTAACCTATTCACTGTCTGAAATCGGATAGACCAAGCCTGCATCAAGCCATTTAATTATTTCTTTCTGACCACATCCTTCATTCTTTAGTTTAACCGCCCATTTTGGGCGGTGAACGGTTAGCTTTGCTCTGTCTGTGAAAATTCTATGTGGGCAAAAGCTGGATTAGCACCTGAATATCGGACTTTTGCCAGCCCATTGCTTTCTTTCTTTTTCTGAGAACTGCGGCCAGCCTATCTTTTTCCTGTGCTTCTGTTAATTCTAATGAAATGATGATAGGCAAAGTATCACCCTTCCCCAAAAGACATATTTTAGATGAGGGTAATGCTTTTAATTCTAGCTTTGGTGCTTCTTCAATAGATGGTTTCGGTAAAGGCTCCAAAGATCTCATCAGCAGCTGAAATTCTTGCTTCTTGGGATAGCTTTGTGGCTCATTCAACTCTTGTACCACCTCATAGGCATACGTATCTTGAGTAATCGGAGTTAATCAACGTTGTGTCCACGGGGTCCTGCGATTCCACAATCGACCAACTCCTGCCCGATCAAGTACATTGATTGCTGAAAGTTCCTCATGCATTACCGGAAGCTTCATAGCATTATCCACATCAAATACCTCATCCTTGCCATTCGCCCGCATGTGGGTGGAAACACTGCGGCTACCTCGTTAATGCTTTCGTTAGCCAAGAAAGGCCGTCCCAAAATAAATGGGACTTCAGCGTACGGCTCAAATCCAGCACAACAAAATCTACCGGAAGATTAGGGAGTCGACTTGCACCAGCGTCCTCCACAATACCATCTGGTCTTACCAAAAGAGAGCGATCCGCGAGCTGCAGATCATGTTGTAGGTCAGGATCCCTAGCCCCAACTTCTTGAATGCGAGGTCGGCATCAAGTTAATGCTGCGCTCCCAAATCACATAATCCGCGAGCTCGGATGCTTTGCCGGTCATTTATTTGAATTGTGAAGCTCCCAGGGTCTTTGGATTCGTAGGCGTCGGTTACGTATCCGGAAGTGCACTCCTCGTAAGAGCCACCGTGGCATACTCAGTAAGCACAGCACATTGACCGTATGCACATGTACTTGGCGTACTTAGGCACTCCACCGCAAAACATCAACAAGAGGTAAGTGAGCCCCGCAAGTGTGCGAATTCGTACAAGTAATACCAGTGACTCTTTCTAAGAACCGGAATATCGAACCACGGGAATAGGAATACGGGGTGAAATCTTTTCAAGAGTTAATTTACTACAACTACAGTGAAGACAGCGATTAAAAAGAAAAGTTGTTTGTTTTGGAAAATATAATTTTTACACTAAACTAAGCTATCTATACAGTTGAGTCTGAACTATGAATGTGAAGTATGCTGAGGCTGCAAAAGAACATGAAAACGAACTATCGATGTACATGGTTTATCTTTTCCTCCGGTTGCTAGTCGGAACTAATGCCTATGGATTAAAACTTATTATTTACTTACTTAAGAATCATGAACCTTCAACCTACATTTTATTGATAAGAAGGAATTCAAGTTCTAGCTATACAAAACCGATTCACACACATGACTAATACGACTTTCAGGTATATTTCTATCCTGAAGGTAAATCAATTCCCAATTTTCCCAAACCAAGAAAAGATCACCTCCTATTAATTCACAAATTTCCAGTTTCTTGCCCTCTCGGGTGAAACCGGACTTTTTGGATTTACATTAACATTGGCCAGATATTAACGTAGTAAGAACAAGAATTAGATAGAACAACCATAGAAGAAAAGATAAAATAAACCAGCAATTCAATAATTACATTTCAACACCAAGTTCATAACCTCAGCAAGAAAGAGAATTAGCCACTCGTTTGTAGATTAAACATCGTTAAATGAATGAAATCATGCAAACAATTGAAAGGAAGAAGAAAGGGATAGAGAAAAACCTAAGAATTTTAGATCTCAAAACTTCCTCTAACCCGTTCTTGCTCCACCAAGTCAGAATAATTAAAAATGAACCTAAGTGTTCTATTTATACTAGGGATAATTTTCCCGGAATAACAAGCTTAGCGTGTCACGGAGTACATCGCGAACAACTCCATTGACACGGTCTGCTTTGCGAAGCCCTCGGAATTTGTCCGCCGGAGTAATTGCTTCCAACGTGGCACGACATGCATCGTGGAGCATAGCCAACGTGCCACGGTGCAATCGCGGACCCTCTGCAGGAAATGCAAAGTACGGAGAATTTAATCCCAACGTAGCACGGCACGATGCGGACCCTCCTTGGAATGTGACGTTTTCCATCCCAGGGCGAGTGCATCGCGATAGCGATATCACGGCTCCATCGAGCCCTTGTGATCCTTGCTTCACCAACCGCTTCCTTGCTCGTTCGAGTTCATCGTCGATTTCTCCCAACACATGTATTTTCTTCATCAAAAAGCAGCATGTTTTCCTACAAACAACGCTAATCATGTTGGTTAGTATAAAATCACACTTCCGCATAATTTACATGAGAATGTACACACATTATTAGACAAACAAGGCAAAAATGATATATTTGAGTACTTCCGATTTGGCATATAAATATACCCCTTATCACCTACCCCACACTTAAAAATCTTGTTGGAGTCATAAGACAGCCCTTATCACCTTATGGTGATATCCCATCGGGAGCTCTTAGGCTCGACAATCCAATACGGTTATACCGTTATGTTCTAGCTCGTCATCAAGAAAAACATGCATAGCAGTATCATTATTACAACGACACTTAATAATCAAGACCTCCTAGCACAAGAATCGATACCGATATCGGCAAACTCATGCATATTAACTGACCAAGATATCCGTGCAATTTATTCTATTATCAAACATGTGCCCTCACGGCAATAAAGAGAGATTCCTGTTTTAATCACATGAACTCTAAGGAAATTCATGTAAAGGTATATATATACACACAATTTCACTCACTCTCCCAAATGAATTCACATGCATTGTGTCATGACCCATAAGCTTGCCTCTAGTGTTTTACTCCACTAATATAAGGACTCGTGATATAAGATCACGTAGGAATTAACAGGTTGTAATGTAAGCTACGGAACTAGTATATACTGGGCTAACCAATAATAGTAACTAGCTTCCTTCAGCGCTTTTCACATACATCATTCAGAAATATTTTCTTCCTTCCTCCTCTTCTTGAAGTTTATTTTCTTAATACCACTTTTTAACACACCGGACAATCGAAGAAAGGGTGGGATTAAACAACTTCCTTCCCTTCAAATCAGCCATTTCACTTTCGACTCTTTTTTTCCTTTCTCTTTTTTCTTTTTCATCACTTTTCTTTTTTTTTATCACTTCACTCCTTGACACCATGGGGAAAATTCTACATTTTCTTGAGCGCTTAAGAGGCGGTTGGTTTAGGACCATGAAAAAGAAGGGGTTCACTTAGTTCACACCCTTTTCGACAAAAAGAAAAACAGAAAGAAAAATTTATCAAGGCTAAAGGCTGAGTGACTAGGGTTTTAATCTCCAAGGTAGATATGAAAAGGAAAACAAGAAAACTTTGGTTGACAAGAAAGCGCCTACATCCTTTCCTACACTACACTTCCTTCATTTAGGTGTACACCCCACGACAGGCAAGGATTCTAGACAATCGACAACAGCATGGAATAACCAATTCCTCATTATACACTCGATGCATGCTCAACTCAGGACAAGCTTCAAGATTCTTCAATGGCTAATCACAAGGAATTCAAAAATTAAACCTCGTCACACAGATAGAATTCTAGCGTAAAAAGTGTCTTACATATGTACAAAGAGCACACGCCACTTTCCCGAATCATCTTTTTATATAATTATTGTCATACAACACAACAAAACCTACTTAGAACCATGATACATGCTGTATGGATACAACCGAACATCAACTAAAACCAAAAAAAAACCCAAAAATAATAAAATATAATATCCTATCACAAACTACCTTTTCCACTAAGAGTCAATCATCATCATCTGTTGAAAAGTTCACTATTGCAGCTTAAGTTTAATGGACTCTTCTAAACAAAAAATGAAAACAACAAAGGCCAAAGAAAAATAGTTACAAAAATTTTCCAAAAGTATTGATGATTAAACGAACTATTTTTTCCTGATTATTCATGTATTTCACAGCACAACAACATTTACAACAACAATATTGCTTGTTTCTTGCATAACAGAGTCAAATTAAAAACAAACAAATAACAAAAGCGAACATCGATGATATACAAGAAGGCAACAGCTGCTACTCCACCCCACATAAATCGAACACTAATACAGTGTTACTTCGTCTAACTGAAAAATTGTTTAGTGAAACTCCACTGATGGAGTCAGAAATGACCACTTCCTGGCCAGTGCTGCCGCCTCGCCCCGCCTCTGAGTCTCCACTGTCATCCTCTCCAGCTCAGCATCCAGGAATCTCCTGACTTATATCCTCCTCCGGCTCAATGGGGACATCATCATCTATGGCTCCACAGCTGGGCCCACCGGACATAGCGCCTGGCGTTCTCGCCAAATGGGTAATCTAAGTGGCGCACTGGCTCAGTCACTGGTGCCCGGTCTCCCACCTATGCGTAGTGGGAGCACATCTGCATCCCGAACATGCGGGACATATGTTGGTCGTCCCGAGCATGTCGCTTGGCCAATGTTAGTGAGGCTAGTGAGTGGTGTGGTGCCTTCGTTTTTGTAACATCAATGGCACTCCGTACGCGGGATGTAGTCTAGGGCCTCCTCCCCTTTACCTCAAGGCCCCTCAGGAACGTCGTCAGCAGCCCGCCGAATCCGTACCTGTGCCCTTGATGCAATCGAGCCCTCTTCATGGCGGATATGATCACACTTCAGCATTGATCTCCATCCACTTCATGGGGGCTTATACCAGCATACAGATCCCGGTCACATCTGTCATGTGCAGCCCCGGAATCAAGCAAACAGATGATTTTAAGCCAGATTCTGGCTTCCCTGTTCATCTGTTGCATAGGAGCAGTGTCTGATGATGGTAGCCCCTCTCCTTTTACATGCCTGCTCCAACGTGTCGTAGACCAGGCTCCACGTAATGTGCGTCGATATCCCGCATAGGGTGGAGTGATGTTCAGCTATTATTAGGTACGTGGGCGTACGTATTTTGCGCCCCTAGGATGGCATTGAGGTGGTGAGGCTCCAATGTGACGATTTGGCCCCTTATCTTGATGGTGTGACTCCTTAATGTTTAGGGTTCAGTTGAGCGTAAAAAATTCCTGGATTAAGTGGTTACCTCCTTGAGCTCATCCAATGAAACGTAGCCCAGCGCGTCAATCTTTGCCCCATCCAGAGACTCTTGTGCCAATGGTTTCCGTGCAATATCTTCCTCAGGGAAGTATTTGTTTCTTTATGTTTGGTGTACCACTTTTTCCCCTCTTGATCACCCATTTATGTTCTATATTAGCGCGCCGCAGTAGGCTGCCGGTGCTCACTTTGTTCTTGCTCCAGTCTTAGTCTCTTTCTTGGTGCACGATGTTGATGCGCCCCTTTCCTTTTGTCACGCACGCTGGAGCGCCAGTCTCTGTCCAAAGAAAGCAGGAGACATTAACAATGTTAGTCGATTAACTTAGCTTTTGACTAAGGTTGGGTTTTGGCTCGGCCACCCCACACTTAGTCTTTAGCTCACATTATGCACTGTGGCAAGAACACATTTATTCTGGTTTACAAGAAGATACAAAATCTAGAACACTCACAAAGAAAAAAAAGCACAAACTAAAATTGCCTCGTACCTTCTCAAAATTGACAGTATAACCTCTATGTACTACTGGAACCCATTACTGACTAATTCCAATATACTACTATTAATCATATCATTAGCATTATTAAAAGAAAACTAAGAAAAATAAGAATATTCCACCCGACTCAAACTAAGCAATTTTCCCGATTTTCATGTAATTCGATGAGTTCTTGGAATTTCACCCAATTGCACCCAGATAATTTCGCCGTTTCTTGAAGCGCAACTCACGATAAGCATAACACGATTCAATTCACCCAACATGCACAACCTACAATTTTTCAACAATTCCTCCTCAATTCAATTTTTCAGCCCAACCCTAACTACAATTTAGCACAAAATTCAATTAAGCATGTAATTAGCGCGTTCATACGATCCTGGCGATACTACGAACAACAATTAACCCTGGCAATGTATTTAAGCTCAATTTTATCAAGGGCATGGATTCTTCCTAGTTTATGCTGAAATCGAAATTTTAGCTAAAAATAGAAGTTGAGTTCAAGAACATACCACCTTTAATTGAATGAGAACGAAGAAAAGTTGAAATTTCCTCCTTGCCGTGACACGTTGAGGAGAGGGGATTTTTGGGATGTATATTGTCGCGGAGGGTAGAAAATGGGAGAAATAAGGGTTTGGGATTTTAAAAAGTGGACAGTCGCGCGGGTCGCCCGGTGACCCAGTGTGACCCGACGCGTTAACGTCGCGTGTCACGAGCCATCGCTTAGAGCATTACGGGAATTTTTAAAATTCTAATTTTTGCCTTCAACGTGTCGGAGGTTGCCTTGAGTGCATCACCCTCTCCCATGCAGGCCATCGCCCTTGAACTCCTTTGTTTTGCCACTTAAAAATTTTCTGCCTCGTTTTCTCCTTTGCATTTACCTCAATTCAACCTGTAAAACATCTTACCACGATAATCGGTTAGAATTCCAAAGTTGGAAAACAAAAATGTGCAGTTTTTCTATTTACGATCCTATACTACAAAAATATTAATTAAAACTAAAAATCTTTTCTTCTTTTTCTTCCTTATGTACAATTTACAATTACAATTCACGAGTTACCTCCCGTGAAGGCGCAGGTTACCGTCTCGGCTCGGCGTCGTTTGAGCTCATTTTTTCCCCTAGGGTGACGGACGTTTTCTCACAGCGTCCACACCCTGCATCAAACACCTCTATCGGGGGGCTCTCCCTTTAGTTCTCATTGTTCAATGCCTGACGTACTCGGTTGCTCAAGCACGTTGATCACTTCGAGAGTTCTTCGTACATTGCCGAGTTGTTGGCCTTGTACATAGAACACCTCACTGTCATGCTCGCATCGTTAGCCGACACCGCAGCTACATCTATGAGCGATTTCCTAGATTTGCCAAGAAAGGTCGTCCCAAAATAGATGGGACTTCAGTGGCTCAAAGTCAACACAACAAAATCCACCAGGAAGGTGGGGAGCCGAATTGCACTAGCACGTCCTCCACAATACCGTCTGGCCTTGCTAAGGAACGATCTGCAAGCTGCAAAATCAGCATTGTAGGTCTAGGTCTTCCTAGACCTAACTTCTTAGTCTAGAAGTTGGCATCAAGTTGATGCTCGCTCCCCAAATCACATAAACCGCGAGCTCGGATGTTTGCCCAATTGTTAATTGAATTGTGAAGCTCCCAGGATCTTTTTGAGCTTCGTAGGCAGCGATTTTGTTTTTCGGGAAGTGCACTCCTCTGTAAGGGCCACCGTGGCATATTCGGTAAGCACACTTTGAAATTTAGCCATGATGTCCTTAATATATTTCGCATATTTGGGCACTCCCTGCAAAACATCAACAAGAGGTAAGTTAATGTATACCTGTTTAAGCACCTCCATGAATTTCTTGAAGCACGCCTCCTCCTTGTGCTTCTTTAATCATTGAGGAACAGGGTGGAGGTCTTTACAGTTCGGCGTCAACGTGTTTCCCTCTCATCATTCTTGCTCCCTCCGCTTCCTGCTACTCCATTGTTGAGGTGGTCTTTCGAGTTCCACCTCCTTCAACTGCAAGCCACTCCTCGTGGTCACACTGCATTTTACCTGCTTGGGGTTGGGATGCATTGTCCTTGGGAGTCCTCCTCTGGGCACAGTGTTACGGGCTCCAGCAAATTTCCCAAATTGATAATCCAATGCCTTGTAGCTAGCTGATTGTTCTTGACTTGACTGCCAATTTGACATAGTCGGCCTGCAATTGAGTTTGGCTAGCTATCAGCTGCTTGAACATCTCCTAAACGCTGGGTGATGGTGGTGGAGGAGGGGCTGTTGTTTCTATATTGTGCTGATAGTTACATGGCCTCCTTGATTAATTGCATCCTTTGACTCGAACTCCTTTGATGGTTGTTGCTACTGAGAGAAATTCGGGTGATTCCTCCAATTAGAGTTGTAGCTATTCCATACTGTTGGTGATTGCTCCTTTGTGCATTACCAACAAACTTCACCGAGTCTGGATTTCTCCACAACACTCAGGCCGAGTGTTCATTGCTCCCGCACACTTCACGCCAAATTTGCTACTGCTTGCATTAGCTGGGCTTGAGTCTGGCTCAAGTTCATGTTTTCCCGGAATAACAAGCAACGTGTCACGGAGTGCATCGCGAACAGCTTGCCTCCGTGACATGGTGCTAAGCTTGAAGCCCTCTGGAATTTGTCATCAAAAGCATGTTTTCCTACAAAACAACGCTAATCATGTTAGTTAGTATAAAATCACATAGTACAATTTACATGAGAATGTACACACATTATTAGACAAATAAGGCAAAAGCTATACATTTGAGTATCGATTTGGCATATAAATATGCCCCCTTATCAGTAAGTCAATGTGTACCTGTTTAAAAACACCTCCCTGAACTTTTTAAAACACGCCTCCTCCTTGTGCTTCTTTAATCGTTGAGGGAGCGAGGGTGGAGGTCTTTACGATTGACATCCTTATTCTTCCCCTTTTCATCATTTTGCTCCCTCTCCGCTTCTGCTGCTTCCATATTTGTTGAGTGGTCTTTCTGGTTCTTCCTCCTTCAACTGCAAACCACTCCCTCGTGGTCACTGCATTTACCTGCTTGGGGTTGGGGTCTGTGTCGCTGGAAGTCCTCCTCTAGGCACGGTGTTACCGGGGCTCACATAAGCTGCCCAAGCGATACTCCGGCGCCTTGGTAGCTAGGCCCGATTATTCTTGACCTCATTGCCAATTTTAAATAGTCAGCACATAATTGAAAACTTGACTAGCTATCAATAGTCTTGAAAATCTCCTCAACGCTAGGTGATGGTGGTGGAGGAGGGGCATTGTTGTTTTTATACTTTATGTGCGATAGTTACGTGGCCTCCTTGATTCCTGCATACCACCTGAGTCAAACTCTGTCCCTATAACTTTTGTCTTATTTGTCTATTAATGTGTGTACATTCTCATGTAAATTGTACGGAAGTGTGAATTTATACTAACCAACATGATTAGCGTTGTTTTGTAGGAAAAACATGCTTTTGTTGAAAAAATGAAATGTTGGAAGAAATCGAAGAGGAACTCGGGAACCAGCAAGGCGGTTGGTGAAGCAAGGATCACAAGGGCTCCGCGATGGAGCCGTGACACGCTGCCATCGCGGATGCACTCTACCTGGGATGGAAAATTCAAATAAATTCCAGTGAGGGTCCGCGATCAGGCCGTGCCACGTTGGGAGTGAATTCTCGGACTTTGCATTTCGAGAGAGGGTCGCGAATTGCACCGTGGCACGTTGGCGAGGCTCCGCGTGCACGCCGTGCCACGTTAAAATCAGCACAATTACTTGGGCAGACGATTTCCAGAGGGCTTCGCGTTTGCACCGTGTCACAGCGGCAGTGCTCCGCGATGCACGCCGTGACACGTTGCTTTCATTTCAATAGAGAAAATTTATCCCTAGTATAAATAGAACACTTAGGGGCGTACAATTATTCTGACTTGGTGGAGCAAGAACGTGGGTTACAGGCAGTTTTGAGGACGAAATTCTTAGGGTTTTTCTCTATCTCTTTCCTCTTCCTTTCAATTGCTTGTATGATTAACACTTGTTTAATGATGTTTAATCCACAAATGGGTGGCTAATTCTCCTTCTTCTTTGAGGTTATGAACTTTATTGTTGAAATGTAATTATTGATTGCTGGTTTGTTTTCTCTTTTCTTCCATGGTTGTTCTATTTAATTCTTGTTCTTACTACATTAATGTCTGGCCAATGTTAGTGTAAATCCAAAAGTCCGTTTTCACCGAGAGGAGCAAAGAGACCCGAAAGTTGTGAATTAATAGGATATGATCTGTTCTTTGTTTGGGAAAATTGGGAATTGTTTACCTTCGGGATAGAAATATACCGAAAGTCGTATTAGTCATGTGTGGAAACGGTTTTGTATAGCTAGAACTTGAATTCCTTCTTATCACGAAATGTAGGTGGAAGGTTCATGATTCTTAAGTTGGATTAAATATGAGTTTTAATCCATAGGCATTGAATTCAGACTAGCATGGAGGAAAAGTTAAACCACGTATATTGATAGTTTGTTTCTTCACATGTTCTTGTATTAACCTCAGCATGCTCTTATCCATAGTTAAGACTCAATTGCAGAATTAGCTTAGTTTAGTATAAAAATTATATTCTCAAAAACAAACAATTTTTCTTTCTCTTGTTGTCTTCCTTGTTGTAGTGGTAGTAAGAATTAATACGAAAGGTTTCACCTCGTATTCCTATTCCTGTGGGTTCGACATTCCGGTTCTTAAAAAGAGCCACTGTATTGCTTGCAGGCGGCACACTTGCGGAGCTCATCAAGTTTTTGGCGCCGTTGCGGAGAATAGGCAGTGGTGAAATTTTCATTTTTACTTTGATTTTAAGTGTTAGTTTGCTATTTCAATATTTTTGATTGTTGACAACTTGGTCTTAACTTGTATTTTGCAGAAAACAGATTCTGTTGAACACTGTGGCAATAGACAAAGGTTTGGTGGATCCATCCCTTAGAGCCGGAACGACAATTTCATCGTCAACGGAGAAAAGCTCTAGAGAGAAAGTTGCCGGTTGCTCGAGACAAACTATCATGGAGCAACCACAGAATCCCCAATAGTGCGGGCTGTGAATTGCCCGAGGAGTGTGGCCAGGCCGGTTCGCGATGTGGCAATCCCACATGCTAGCAATGCACGTCTAGCATTCACATAAGCACAGGCAGGAGGGAGGGTTATTTAGAAACGAGAATATGGTGCGATTCTGCTTTGCCTGTGACAATTTACAGGTCTCCTGGACCCACAACAACATCTTAAATTTTAAAGGAGATAAGTGACACTACATCCCATTGGTGTCAACAGATTATGTCCGGCTTACACTTTTCCATTTTCACTTTTGGGAGATGCTAAGAGGTGGTGAAAAATTTGAGCCACCAAACTCTATCACCTCATGGGATGATCTCGCGAAGAAGTTCGCCCAGATCAGATTCTTTCCCTCCGGTAAAGCAGCCAAGGCTTAAGTCAAATTCTAAGTTTTAAACAAAGGGAAGGAGAGAATCTGTATCCAAGCTTGGGAGAGATTTAAATCATTGTTGAGGGTGTCTCTAAATCACCATCGTCGAATGATGTCTTTGGTGCACACTTTTATAGAATGTTTGGAACCCCACACAAATTTTGCTGGATTCGGCAGCTGGGGGGCAAGCTTTAAAAAAGACTTATGAGAAGAACTTTATTCTTTGCTTAATCGTATTTCTGAAATCCGGAGTGGAATGCGGACTCTTGAGGAGGAGGAGCAAGGAAAGCGGTGGAGTCTTGGAAGTGGATGGGTTACAGCTATCGCTGCACAGATAGTTGCTTTGCAGAATCAATTGAACACCCACTTCGGCAACATGAACTTGAGCCAGTCTCAAGTCCCAGTGGAATGCAGTGCAGCGGTTTGGTGTGAAGTATGCTGGGAAGCGATGAACCTCGAGTGAGTGTTGTGGGCAAATCAGGGGCTCGGTGAACTTTGTCGGGAATGCACAAGGAGCAACACCTTGAGTATGGGAATAGCTACAATTCCATCTGGAGGAATCACCCAGGAACTGCTTGGGGCATGTAGCCATCAAGGGCAGAGTTGGAAGTGGAGATTGGTGGAATCAAGGAGGGAGCCCTGAGAACTATCAAGCACAATACGGGAATAACAATTCCCCTCCTCCACCACCATCACCCAGCGTTGAGGAGATGTTCAAGCAGCTGATAGCTAACCAAGCTCAATTGCAGGCTGACTATGTCAAATTGGCAGCCGATGTTAAAAATATTCGGTAGCCGAGCCTTGGAGTATCAATTTGGGCATTCTTTGGAGCCCGAACACAGGCTAGAGGAGGACTCCCGATGACACAAATCAACCCCAAGCAGGTTAATGCAGTGACCACGAGGTGGCTTGCAGTTGGAAAGGAGGTGGAACCCGAAAGACCACCTCAACGGTCGGGAGTAGCGAAGCGGAGAGGAGCGAGAATGATGAGAGGGAAACACAAGGATGCGAACCCAGACAGACCTCCACCCCGTTCCCTCAACGATTAAGGAAGCACAAGGAGAGGCGTGCTTCCAAGAAGTTCATGGAGGTGCTCAAACAGGTACACATTAACTTACCTCTTGTTGATGTTTTGCGAGGAGTGCCCAAATGTGCAAAGTACATTAAGGACATAAAGTGGCCAACAAAAAAACGGTACCGAATATGCCACGGTGGCGTTACGAGGAGGATGCACTTCCCGGATACAAACCGGTTGCCCACGACGCTCAAAGATCCTGGGAGCTTCACAATTCCAATTGACAATCCGGGCAAAGTATCCGAGCTGCGGTTTATGTGATTTGGGAGGCCGAGCATTAACTTGATGCCAACTTCGGTATTCAAAGTTAGGTCTAGGAAGCCTAGACCTACAACAGTGGTTTGCAGCATGCAGATCGTTCCTTAGCAAGGCCAGACGGTATTGTGGAGGACGTGCTAGTGCAAGTCGGCTCCTAATCTTCCCAGATGGATTTTTGTTGTCTTGGACTTTGGGCCGGACTCGGAAGTCCCATTTATTTTTGGGACGACCTTTCTTGGAGAAAGCAAGAGCTCTTATAGATGTAGGCTGGGGCAGCTAACGATGCGAGCACACGACAAGGTGGAGGTGTTTGATGTGTACAAGGCCACCAAATTCCCAGCCGTGTACGAAGAACTCTCGTGATCAACGTGCTTGGTAGCGCAGTGGTGTTCAAGGCATTGAACAACGAGAACTAAAGGGAGAGCCACGATAGAGGTAAGCGATGAGGTGGGGACGTCGTGGAACGTCAGCCACCCTAGGGGCAGATGAGCTCAAATGACGTCGAGCCGAGACGGTAAGCCAGGCGCTGCACGGGAGGCAACCGTGAATGTAATTGTAAGCTGTACATATGAAGAAAAAAAAAGAAAGAAAAGATTTTCAGTTTGTATTTTATATTTTTTTGTAGAATAGGAGTGTAAATGAAAAATAAAAATATTGTTTGTTTCTCAACTTGGAAATTCTAACTGATTTCATGTGATAAGATGTTGTCTGAGGTTGAACGGAGGAAAAATGCAAAGGAATGCAAAAGGAAAAACGAGGTAAGAAAAGTTTTAAAGTGGCAAAATAGTGAACTGTGCGATGGCTCCGTGTCACGGAGGAGGGCCTCGCGTTACCCTCCGTGACACGTTGAAACAAAATCTGGAATTTTTAAAAATTCCGGAATGCACTGCAATGATGGCTCCGTGTCCGCGGAGGGCATGCTCAGCGTTACCCTCCGTGACACGTTGACGTGTTAATCCCGTCGGGTCACACAGAGGTCACTTAGGGCGACCCTTCGATTTCCACTTTTTAAACCCCAAAACCCCTCCTTTCTCCTATTTTCTCCTAACCTCCACGAAAACCCCCCCAAAAATCCCCTCCCTTCAACGTGCCGTAGTAAGGACTACAAATTCACCAACTTTCTTCGTCTTACTCAAATCAAATGTACGTTCTTGAACTCAATTTCAATTTTTAGCTAAAATTCGATTTCTAGCATGTTAAGGAAGAACCCATGCCCATATCAATAAAATTGAGCTGAAATACATTTGGGTTGTTATTAATTGTTGTTCGTAGTATCGTTGTGATCATATGAACTCGTTAATTGCGTGCTTAAATGAATTTTGCTAGATTGTGGGTAGGGTTGGATTGTGAAGTTGAAAGTTGAAATGAGAAGTAGGAATTGTTGAAAAATTGTAGGTTGTGCATGTTGGGTGAATTGTATATTGTGTATGCTTATCGTGTATGCTTAACTAACGATGCAATTCTCAGGGGAATAAACTTGGGTGAAACTCCAAAAACTCATCGAATTACATGAAAATCGGGAATTGCTTAGTTTGAGTTGTGAGTATTTTATTTTTCTTGTGTTCTTTTAGGCTGAATGCCATATAATGAAATGAGTATCGATGATATGTGGAATTAGGCACATGCGAAGTAAAGTACATAGAGGTTATCTTTGTCGAATTTTAAGAAGGCACGAGGCGATTTTGTTGTGATTTTCTTTTGTTTAGTTGTTCTAGATTTTGTATCTTTTTGTAAATATAGAATAAATGTGTTCTTACCGATATGCATAATGTGAGCTAGAGACTAAGTGTGGGGTGGCGGGCAAAACCCAACCTTAGTCAAAAGCTAAATTGTAATCAACTAACATTGTTACTGTCTGTTTTCTTTGACAGAAACAATGTCTAGCAGGTAGGAAAAAGGCAAAGGGGAGCGCATCAACATCGAGCCTTGGGAGAAAAAGATTGAAGGCCGGGAGCGGCGGTCAGCCCCGGCTGGCCGGTTCACGCGGCGGCGCCGCCAGCCTTGGAACACGGTGGGTGACTGAAAGAGGGAAGAAGTGGTACACCAAGCACAAAAAGAGAACAAATATTTCCCCGAACATATTGCACGGGAACCATTGGCACAAGAGTTCCCGGATGGAGTGCAGGGATTGACGGCTGGGCTACGTTTCATTTTAACGAGCCGGAGTGCAACTGCACCCAGTCCAGGAATTCTCGCCAATTGGAACCCACGACATTGAGGAGTCACACCATAAAAATAAGGGGCCAAATCGTCACATTGGAGCCTCACCACCTCAATGCCATCCTGAGGGCGCAAATACGAGACGCCCGTAGCCTCCCAGAAACAGTGAACATCACTCCACCTTATGCGGATATCGGAGACGCACGTATGTGAGCCCGTTCCACAGCGCGTTGGAGGCGAGCTGGGGAGAGGGAGCTACCATCCAGACGCTGCCTATGCACAGATGAACAGGAAGCAGAATGGGCTTAAGATCGTTTGCTCTGTTTGATTCCGGGGTGCACATGACGGATGTGACCGGGATCGTGTATGTGCCCCAGTATACGCCACGATGAAAGGGCTTGAAATCATGTTGGGGCGGTGATCATCCGCCATGAAGAAAGAGGGCCCCGACTGCATCAAGGGCACAGGTACGGATTCGGCAGGCCTCTGACGACGTTCCTGAGGGCGCGAGGTCGAGGAGGAGGCTAGATTACATCCGCCAGAGATAGAGCGGTGTGCCGTGATGTCACAAAAACAAAGGCATCCGACACCACGCATGGGCCTGTTCTCACAGCGGCGGCGACATGCTCGAGGCGATTAATATATGTCCACATGTTCAGGATGCAGATGCTCATTACGCATAGGCGGGAGACCCGGCAACGAGAGGACGAGCTGTGGCAGCTCGACTTAGATTACCCATTAGGCGAGAAACGCCGAGGGAGCACTATGTCGGGTGGGCCCAGCCTTTGTGGAACCTACGGTGTGTCCCCACGGACGGGGAGACACGCGTCGTGAGGATTCCGATATTGAGTCGGAGGAGGATGACGGTGGAGACTCGGATATAGGGGATGACACGATGAGGAAGTGGAATACTTTGGTGATCGGGGAGTTTCACAGCCACCTTTTTGTTTGTAATTGTATGAACACTTTGGGGACGGTGTTACGATTTTAAGATGTGGGGTGGGGTAGTTAGGTGCTGAATTTGCCTTTTTGTGTATATCATCGCATGTTCCTTGCTTTGTTGTCGTATTTGTTTTAATTTGACTCTGTTTTATGTGTATGTTCATTGATGTAAATATTGTTGTGAAATGTTTGTTGTGTCTTTGTGGAATGATGTTAGCCGGTATGTAAATAGTCTTGTCGAAATCATCGACATTTTTAAAAATTTTTAAGTAACTAATTTTCTTTTGGGTTTCTGAGTTTGTTTCGGTTCTTTTGCCGAGAAGAGTCCCATTGAGACAAAAGTCATTAATGAAAGCGACCCTTCTCTATGATGGATGGATAACGTAGTCTTAAGGGAATGAAGTCGATAGGAGTAGTTTCATTTTTATTTTGTCTTTTTAATTTCCTTTGTTTTTTTAGTTGGACTGTTGGTTGTATCATGCATGTTGCTATTCTATCAGCTCCGACATCCTTGTTGCGTGTTGGCACATAACAATTATATAGCAAAGATGATTCGTAGAAAGCATGCAAATTTTTGTACATATGTAAGACACTTATGCCGTGAATTCGATTAGGTGTGATTGAGGCTTAATTTTGAATTCCTTGTAATTAGCTGATTAAAGAATCTGTGAAGTCATCTTGGAGTTGAGTATGTGCATCGAGTGTAAAGTGAGAAATTGTCCTTCCATGCTATTGTTGATTGTCTAGAACTTGCACATCGTGTATGCAAACGAAATGAAGGAAGTGTGGTGTAGGAAGGATGGTAGGCGTTTCTTTGTCAGCCAAAAGTTTTCTAGTTGTTCTTTTCATATCTACCTTGAATTCAACCTAGTCGACCCGTTGAGCCTTTAGCCTTGATAAAGTTTTCTTTTAGGATTTTCCTTTGTCAAGGGTGGCCCGAACCAAGTGAACCCCTTCTTTTCATAGTCCTTAGACCAAAGTCCAAGCTCTTAAGCTCAAGGAAATGAACAATTTTCCCATGGTGTCAAGAGGTAAGTGGTAAACGAAAGAAAGAAAAAGTGATGAAAGAGAAAGAGAGAAAGAAAAAAGGGAGTTGAGGGTGACATGGCCAGATTTGAAGGAAAGGAAGTTGCTTAACTCAACTTTCTCTTCGATTAGTCTGGTGTGTTAAAGAGATGGGTGATAAACGAGGATAAACTTGGCGAGAAGGAAGAGGGGAAGAAAATATTTTGGAATTTGATGGGATGTGTGAAAAAAAGCGCTTAAGGAAGCTAGTTACCTTATTGGTTAGCCCGGTATATACTAGTTCCGTAGCTTACATTCCCACAACCCGTTAAGTCGTGATCTTACATCACGCATCCCTTATATTAGTGGAGTAATACACTAGAGCAAGCTTATGGGTCATGACACAATGCATGTAATTCTTTTGGGAGAAGTGAGCGAAAGTTTGTGCATATATATACTACGACATGAATTTCCTCGAGTTCATGTGATTAAAGCGAGAGGAATCTCTCCTATTGTTGTGAGGGCACATGTTTGATGATAGAATAAATTCATAGCCGGATATCTTGGTCAACTAATATGCATGAGTTTGCCAATATAAATTAGATTCTTGTGCTAAGAGGTCTTGATTCATTAAGTGTCATTGTAATAACGATACTATGCATGTTTCTCTTGATGATTTGCTTTGGGCATAATCGGTGTCACCCAGTAGTTCGGATTGTCGAGCCTAAGTAGCATGATGGGATATCAATTGCATTAGTTGTATAAACATTGTTCGGACGAACAAGATTTTAAGTGTGGGGTAGGTGGAAGGGGCATATTTATATGCCAAACTCGATACTCAAATGTATAAATTTTGTCTTGTTTGTCTATTAATGTGTGTACATTCTCATGTAAATTGTACGGAAGTGTGAATTTATACTAACCAACATGATTAGCGTTGTTTTTGTAGGAAAAAACATGCTTTATTTGAAGAAAAATGAAATGTTGGAAGAAATCGAAGAAGGAACTCGGGAACGAGCAAGGAAGCGGTTGGTGAAGCAAGGATCACAAGGGCTCCGCGATGGGCGTGACACGCTACCATCGCGGATGCAACGCTACTGCTGGAGATGGAAAATTCAAATAAATTCCAGTGAGAGTCCGCGATCGAGGCCGTGCCACGTTGGGGTGAATTCTCCCGAACTGCATTCGAGAGGGTCATGATTGCACCGTGGCACGCTGGCCATGCTCCGCGATACATGCATTGCCACGTTGGGAAACAGGCTTGCACAGGCGGACAATTTCGAGAGCTTAGCGTTCGCACCGTGTCACGGGCGGTGCTCCCGCGATGCACTCCGTGACACGTTGCTTATTCCGGGAAAAATTATCCCTAGTATAAATAGAACACTTAGGTTCATTTTTAATTATTCGACTTGGTGGAGCAAACGTGGGTTACGGGCGGTTTGAGGACGAAAATTCTTAGGGTTTTTCTCTATCCTTTCTTCTTCCTTTCAATTGTTTGCATGATTTCCATTCATTTAACGATGTTCAATCCACAATATAGTGGCTAATTCTCCTTCTTGCGAGGTTATGAACTATTGTATTGAAATATAATTGTTGAATTATTTGGTTTATTTTTATCTTTTCTTCATGGTTGTTCTATTTAATTCTTGTTCTTACTACGTTAATATCTGGCCAATGTTAATGTAAATCCAAAAGTCCGGTTTCACCCAAGAGGGCAAGAAACTGGAAAGTTGTGAATTAATAGGATATGATCTTTTCTTTGTTTGGGAAAATTGGGAATTGATTTACCTTCAGGATAGAAATATACACAGAAAGTCGTATTAGTCATGTGTGGAATCGGTTTGCCATAATAGAACTTGAATTTCTTCTTATCACGTAAATGTAGGTGGAAGGTTCATGATTCTTAAGTTGGGTTAAATACGAGAGTTTTATCCATAGGCATAAGTTCTGACTAGCAACCGGAGGAAAAGTTAAACCACGTATATTGATAGTTCGTTTCTTCACATGTTCTTCGTAACCTCGGCATGCTCATTTCCATAGTTAAGACTCGGTGTATAATTAGCTTAGTTTTAGTATAAAAATTATATTCTCAAAAACAAATAATTTTCTTTACTCTGTTGTCTTCACTATTGTAGTGGTAGTAAATTAACATCTGAAAGGTTTCACCCTGTATTCCTATTCCTGTGGGTTCGACATTTCTGTTCTTAAAAAGAGCCAACTGTATTACTTATGCGACCCGTACACTTGCGGAGCTCATCGGCCACCCCAAAGAGAGAAATTCGGATGATTCCTCCGGTTAGAGTTGTAAGTTTGTTCCCATGCTATTGATTGTTCCTTTGTGCATTACCGACAAAGTTCACCGAAGTACGGATTTGCTCCACAACACTCAGTGAGTGTTCATTGCTTCCGCACACTTCACCAAATGCGCTGCCTTGCATTCTTGGGGCTTGAGGCTTGACTCGAAGCTCGTATTTGCCGCAGTGGGTGTTTAGTTGATGCAGAATGCGGCTATACGTGCGGCGATAGGCATGCAAGCCCCATCCACTTCAAGACTCAGTTGCTTTCCTTGCTCCTCCCCTTGAAAGTCCGCATTCCACTGTTGGATTTCCCTGCGAGATACGATTAAGTAGAGTATAAAGCTCCTCGCTAAGTCTTTTCTAATGCTTGTCCCAGTGCCAAGATCCATCAAGATTTTTGTGTGGGGTTCCAAACATTCTATAAAAGTGTGCACCGGCACATCATTGGATTGATGGTGATGAGGAAAGTCCCTTAGTGATTTGAATCTCTCCCAAGCTTGATACAGGTTCTCTCCTTCTTTTTGTTTGAAACTTAGAATTTGACTTCTAAGTCTTTGTACATTTCATAGGAAGGAAAGAATCGGATCGAAGAACTTCTTTGCAAGATCATCCCATGTGGTTATAGAGTTTGGTGGCTCGGCTTTCAGCCACCTACAGCCCTCTCCCAAAAGTGAAAATGGTAACGGTGCGCTTTGACATAGTACGGTGACACTCGGCGAGGATGTAAGTGTCACTTATCTCCAAAAAGGTTTGAAGATGTTGTTGTGGATCCTCGTGAGGGAGACACGTGAGCGCCCGCTTGTGTGCAACAATTGCACCATTTTCTGTTTAAGCTCGAACCTCCTGGCTCGGGTTTGCGAATGCTAGATGTGACATTACTAGCATGGGATTGCCACATCGCGAACCGGCCTGACTGCCATTTCCTCGGGCACCAATCGCCCTCGCAGAGTGGTGGATTACGCAGTGGTTTTCCATAATGGTTTGTACGAGCAGCTTGCAATTTTCTTTTCTAGAGCTTCTCTCAGTTAGCGTGGAATTGTCTTTCCGACTCTAAGGATGGATCCACCAAATCTTTGTCTCTTGCCAGTGTTCAACAGAATCTGTTATCTGCAAAATACACGCTAAGACCAAGTTGTCAACAATAAAATACCGAAATAGCAAACTAACAATTTTAAGAACAATTAAAATTTCACCAATTACTGTCCAGCATGCGCCAAAAAAGCTTATTGAGCTCACAAGTGTACGGCTTGTACAAGTAATATAGTGGCCCTTTTTAGAACAGAATGTCGAACCCACGAGGGGCTGGACTACGGGGTAAAACCTTCTCAGTGTTAATTTACTATAACTCTAATAATGAAGACAACGATTAGCAAAGAAAATGTTTTATATTTTGGAAACTTTTTATACTAAAGTAGAAAATTTATACAAGTGAGTCTGAACATTATAATGTGAGCATGCTGAGGCTAAAACTAACATGTGAAGAAATTAATCATCGATCTACGTGGCTTATCTTTTCTCAGGTTGAGTAAGACTTATGCCTATGGATTAAGTATTTAACCCAACTTAAGAATCATGAACCTTCCCACCTACATTTCGTGATAAGAAGAAATTCATGTTCTAACCCTACAAACCCGATTCCACACTTGACTAATACGACTTTCGGGTATATTTCTATCTGAGTAAATCAATTCTCAATTTTCCCAAACTAAAGAAAAGATCTTATCCTATT
Organism: Datura stramonium; assembly: GCA_018107945.1. NCBI lineage: Eukaryota > Viridiplantae > Streptophyta > Magnoliopsida > Solanales > Solanaceae > Datura > Datura stramonium. The sequence goes on from JACEIK010001086.1 coordinate 202,451, forward strand.
AATTCACAACTTTCGGTTCTTGCCCTCTCGGGTGAAATGGGGACTTTTGGATTTACATTAACATTGGCCAGATATTAATGTAGTAAGAACAGGTAAATAGAACAACCATAGAAGAAAAGATGAAACAACCGGATAATCAGCAATTTACATTTCAATACAGTTTCATAACCTCGGCAAAAGAATTAGCCACTCATTTGTGATTGAACATCATTAAATGAATGTAATCAATGCAAACAATTGAAAAGAAGAAAACGGATAGAAAACCTAAAATTTTCGTCTCAAGCTGACAGTAACCCACGTTCTTGCTCCACCAAGTCGGGGTATTAAAAATGAACCTAAGTGTTCTATTTATACTAGGGATAATTTTTCGGGAATAACAAACAGCGTATCACGGAGTGCATCGCGCACTGCCTCCCGTGACACGATGCAAACACGGAGAGCTTTCTGGATATTTGTTTTGGTAATTGCTCCCAACGTGGCACGGCATGCAATGCGGGCATGCCCCGGCGTGCCACGGTGCAAAACGCGGACCTTCTACCGAATGTCAAGATTAAATTAATTCCAACGTGCCACAGCACGGACGCGAACCCTCTCTGGAATTTCTTGAATTTATATCTCCCGGAGAGAATGCATCCGCGATGCGCGGCGTGTCACGGCTCATCGGAGCCTTAAATTCCTTGCTTCTCCTCTGCTTCCTTGCTCGTTCGAGTCCTTCTCGATTTCTCCCAACATGCATCTTAACTCGATAAAAAGTATGTTTTTGATGAGCGCAAATTAATGCGGGTCATTACAAGTAATATAATTGGCTCTTTTAAGAACCGGAATGTCGAACCCACGGGGAACGAGGACTACGAAGGTGCAAACCTTTGAGTGTTAATTTACTACCACTACAACAATGAAGACAACGGTGTAAAGAAAAGTTTGTGTATTTTGGAAAATATATTTTTATGCTAAACTAAAATATTTATACAGTTGAGTTTGAACTATGAATGAGAGCATCTTTGAGGCTACAAAGAACATGTAAAAGAAACTAACTATTAGGTAGCCCATGGTTTATCTTTTCTCCGGTTGCTAGTCGGAACTTATGCCTATGGATTAAGTATTTAACCCAACTTAAGAATCCTTGAACCTTCCACCTACATTTTACGTGATAGAAGAAATTCAAGTTCTAGCTATACAAAACCGATTCCACATGACTAATACGACTGTCGGGTATATTTCTATCCACGAAGGTAAGTAATTCCCAATTTTCCCAAACAAAGAACAGATCATATCCTATTAATTCACAACTTTCAGTTTCTTGCCCTCTCGGGTGAAACCGGACTTTTTGGATTTACATTAACATTGGCCAGATAATATTAGCATTAGTAAGAACAAAGAATTAAATAGAACAACCATGGAAGAAAAGATAAAATTAAACCGGCAATTCAACAATTACATTTCAATACAATAGTTCATAACCTCGGCAAGAAGGAGAATTAACCACTCATTTGTGGATTGAACATCGTTAAATATGAATGGAAATCATGCAAACAATTGAAAGGAAGAAGAAAGGGATAGAAAACTTCAGAATTTTCGTCCTCAGCTACTTACAGCAACACTTCTTGCTCCACCAAGTCGAGAATAATTAAAAATGAACCTAAGTGTTCTATTTATACTAGGGATAATTTTTCCTGAAATAACAAGCAACGTGTCACGGGTACATCATGAACACTGCCTCCGTAATGACACGGTGCAACTGCCAAGCTCTGGAAATTTTTTCCGCCGAGGTAATCTACTTCCAACGTGGCACGGCATGCATCGCGGAGCATGGCCAGCGTGCCACGGTGCAATCGCGAGACCACTCTCTTGGGCTGCGAGTGCAGGAAAATTAATCCCAATGTGGCACGGCCTGATCGCGGACCCTCACTGGAATTTTTGCACTTTTTCATTCCCGGGCAGATTGCATCCGATGGCAGCGTAACCACGGCTCCATGTGGAGCCCTTGTGTTCCTTGCTCATCAACTGCTTCCTTGCTCGTTCAGAGTTCATGCGATTTCTCCCAACATGTCATTTTCTCCATCAAAAGCATGTTTTCCTACAAAACAACGCTAATCATGTTGGTTAGTATAAAATCACACTTCCACACAATTTACATGAGAATGTACACACATTATTGGATAAACAAAGCAAAAGCTATAAATTTGGGTATCGATTTGGCATATAAATATGCCCCTTATCCCATTTTCCTGCAAAACAACGCTAATCATGTTGGTGTATAAAATCACACTTCCATAGAATTTACATGAGAATGTACACCACATTGTTGGATAAACAAGGCAAAAGCGTGAGTTGGTATCAATTGGGCATATAAATATCCCCGAATCGGACAACGGCGGTGGCCCAGCCAAGACCTACTTCCCCAGCCGATATCGAAGTTTCCTGGGTCTAGTCAGATATTACTGATTTGTAGAAGGATTTTCCTCTATTACGTCTCCTCGACTAAGTTAACTCGGGAAAAGGTGAAGTTTTAGTGGTCATATAAATGTGTGTGAGAAGATTTTTCGGGAGTTGAGGCTCGACTCACTCTGCTCCAATTTTAACCTTACGGAAAGGCAGATGGGCTCGTAGTATATTGTGATGCTTCCATAGTTGGACTCGGTTGCGTTTTGATGCGGCAAAAGGTAAGGTGATAGCTGGGCCTCGAGATAGCTCAAGGTTCATGAAAAGAACTATCCAACTCATGATCTCGAGTTGCTTGATGGTAGTGTTTGCTTTTTGAAGATATGGAGGCACTATCTTTATAGAGGCTCATATGGATGTTTTCACCAATCACAAAAGCCTTCAATACGTGTTCAATCAGAAGGACTTGAATTTTCGTCAGAGAAGGTGGTTGGAGTTACTGAAGGACTATGACATGAGTGTTTCTATACCACTAGGGGCAAGGCCAATGTGGTGGGCGTGCCCTAAGCAAGATGTCCATGGGGTGCATTGCTCATGTCAGAAGAGGCGAGAAAGGCTGGAGAAAGATATTCATAGATTAGCTCGGTTGGGAGTGCGGTTGGTTGATTCGGGCGAGGGGCGGAAGTAGTACTACAAAGTGGGTCATATTCCTCATTAGTTGTTGAAGTTAAGCCAAGGAAGGATGAAGATCATACTGTTGCCAGCTAAAAGAAGCAGTTCTTAGAAAAGTGGAGGCTTTCTCCAAAGGGAGATGGTGTAGCCGTTGCTAGAGGCGGAACTATATGTATCGAATATAGGTGACTTAAGACAATAGACATTGACATAAGCACAAAGTTCCAAATATTCTATCCACCTAGGTGCCACTAAAATGTACCGTGACCTACGAGATATCTATTGGTGGAACGACATGAAAAGAGAAATTGCAGAATTAGTGGCTAAGTGCCCAGTGCCCGGCAAGTTCACCGGGTGCGGAGTGGAACATGTCGAGACTTGGGGTATGACTTAGGATATCAACATACCCACATGAAATTGGAAAGAAGTGAATATGTACTTTATCACAAGCCTACCTCATGCTCGCCTGCAGCATAACTCCAATTTGGGTGATGGTGGATCGGATGACCAAGGTCAACACATTTCCTCCCGAGTTAAAACTAAAAGACTCAACGAGGAAGTTATGCTGGGCTATATATATCTAGGAGTTAGTCGGACTACATGGGGTGCTAGTCCATCATTTCAATAGAGGTACCTAGTTCGCCGCATTTTCTAGGGGAGGTCATTTTAGAGGGACTCGGTACTCCAGGTCAAGCCTAACACCACCTTTTCACCCTCGAATAGATGGACAAGAGGAGAGGACTATTCATACCTTAGAAGATATGCTAAGATCTTGTATATTGACTTTAAGGGCAGTTGGCATGATCACCAACCTCTTATTGAGTTTGCATACAATAACAACCAGCACTTCAGTATTCAGATGGCCCCGTTTAAGGCATTATGTGGTAGGAGGTGTAGGTCTTCTATAGGGTGGTTTGAAGTTGGTGAAGCACCCTTGTGGAATAGCTTCAGTCCATGAAGCTATGTAGAAAGTGCAACTTATCAAGGAAGGGTTGAAAACAACTCAAGCCGATAGAAATCTTATACTGATGTAAGGAGGAGAGAGTTAGAATTCACTATAGGTGATTGGGTTTACCTAAAAATTTCACCCATTATGGGGGTGATGAGGTATGAAAGAAAGGGATACTCGATCAGGATATGTAGGACCTTATAGGATTTTGAGGCAAATTGGTAGTGTAGCGTATGAGTTAAATTACCTCCAGAGTTAGCATATGTGCACCCAGTCTTCACTGTGTCACTGTTGAAAAGTGCATTGGCACTACTTCAATTATGCCACTAGACGGTGAGAGTGAAGGATAGTCTCTCTTACGAAGAGTCATAGATTCGAGATCCTAGAACATCGGGTTCATAAGTGTGAAATAAGGGAGATTTAGCCCAGTGAAAGTCTTGTGGAGGAACTAGTTAATTGTGGAGCCACATGGGAGGCAAAACTTGAACATGATGGCCAAAACCCTATTTATTCCCTTAGGTTAGTTCCGGTATTGTGACAACCCATAAATTCTTGACATTTAGATGGCCTATTCGCATGTTGGTTAATAGTTTTAGAATTCCATACATACTACGCAAAGAGCAGGAAAACGGATGGCTCACGTCGAACCATCGCAAGGAGGCGCAGACACCCTCCGCGATGGCCAACGTGCCACGGAGGAGCTAACCTCCACGATGGCCAACATGCCACGGAGGTGAGGACCCGAGCTGCACTATAAAGCCTCACTTCGTTTAAAATCATGTATCGGTATTTTCTTCAGCAAACACGAATAGACACGGTAAGGGATGAGGTTTCAATATAAAAATTCATCAGATTACGCCAAAGTGAAACGCGGTCCAAAGTCCTAATTAACTTTGGGTACCGAGTATAAGGCGTAGAGAGCATTCTGCGGAGTTAGTTTCATGAAATTAGGCTAGGCAAACCGTCGTCCTATGGACCTATGGTAAGTGGAATTACTCAAATCGGTATCAATATACTCCTAGCCCTAAAGTAATTATTTCTCCCTTACGGAATTAGAATAGCGAGGTTTGACTTTGTTCGATAAGTCAAAGTTTAGGCTATATATATATATATATATATATTAAAAATATTATTTTCTTCGAAATTGATGGATTTAGTTCTAATTTCTATGAATGTGAAATACAGTTGGAAGAAATAGGCGGAATATTGGCCGAGTTACCCGGTTAGTCGGGGCGAACAAGCGAGGTATGTAAGCTAGTTTCTTGGCGAGTTAGAAATTCTAGTATAGTAAATAGAATAAACTCCGAAGGAATTTCCGGAAGCCGAGTATTAAGTATGTTTGTGTTATTACGCCATATTTAGAATAAAAGTCAGCAAAGTTGTGCCAAATAGAAGATATCCAATCCCAGATTCAATATAACTCAATATTAGATTTAGTTTAATCACAATAGGAGATTCGAATAGAATATCGAGAACATGGATGGTATTTTGATTTAATATACATGTTATATGTGATTACTGTTGTTTGTTGAAACTTGATTGTGTTGTGGGCACATTAGAGCTTCACTTTTCTCCCAGGTTGCTCATTTATGTCGAATCTCCACCGGAGGTGAGGATACATCAGTCAGGGTGGCATGCCATCGGAGTAGGGCCGAAGATGGGATGCAGCATTCCCCATAACAAGATGATCAGCATTATAGTATACCCTGTCGACGCTTGAGCCCAGGGCACAAATTACAGATTATGATACAAATCTCGAGATTATAGATCGCACAAATCTTAGATTACGATTCTGAGAGTCCCTTTGGACTCGGATACGGTGGAATTATAGTGGGGGCCTGAGCCCAAAGTTTGCATACCAGGGGCGACGGGATGCTCGTAGTTATTAGGTGAAATTGGTGAATTTATTTTGGATGGTTTTGACCTGGTAGGGGTATATAGATTGCATGTTGATTGGAACCTTCGGACTTATGGGGATGGTATAGGTACTTGTATGCTATATATATATATATATATGTTACCCAGTAAATTAATAGATAGCAGGACGCCGCATCGACTGGTATGATTCTTATCTTCTTTTCAGTACAGTTAAACTCGGTATAGATTCTGCCATCCTAGGCGGTCTTAGCCATCTCTGTCATTCAATTAACTATCAATATTACTAATTATCTTTAGTTATGTTCGAGTTTTGCTTTGCATACTCGGTACTAGTATGGTACTGACGCCCGTTTGAGGCGCCGTTTCATGCCTGCAAGTACTCATAAGCGAGGAGATGATCCTCGTAATTCAGCCAGCACACGAGTCATCGGCTCACAGTCATTCGGAGCTAGATAGTCGGAAGTTTATTTTCTTTTGTTGTACAGTATGGGTAGGCCAGGGCCCTGTCGGTAAACCATCTTATCCGTAGTTCCTTAGAGGCTTGCAGATTGTATATTCCCTATTGTTAGTTGTATCGGTCGTGTGAGGCGGTGTGTATGTTTTAGTTGTTTATGATGGCGGTGTGGGGCCTTATTCAGTTGGTAGTGGTGACCTTGTCGGTCACGTAGTAGTTTAGTACCTGTTTTTTTGATTCAAAAGTAACTAGACAGCATGGTGGCCTTGTCGGCCCGCATAGGTACCTTAAATTACTCTTTGTTATTCTGGTTATTATTGCATCCTTACAGGTGGCTATATTCCTAGTCGGCCGAGGCTATATTTACAATCGTTATATAGCCCGTTGGTTCCATGAACCCAGAGTTAGAGCCATCCTGGGACCAGGGTGCCCCTGGGGCTCAGTAGTCCAGTAGTCAAGGTCTTAGTAGGGCACCAGGTGCCAGTCCCATACCTCCCGAGGCGGGGCGTGACAAAGCGAGTATCGAGCATGTCGTATCCCGGGGAGTCTTCGGCCCGTGCTAACTAGAGTCTTGTCTCACGGATGTGTTGTGCACATACTTCAGGCAAGAGGCTACAAGGCATGATAGGATGCTTCTACTCTTTCTTCCTATTCAGTCGTGCTGTAGAGAGGTACGGTATAGGGTTTAGTCCTAAAACTTATCATACTCTTTGAATACGGATACGAGTTAGATCAACAATACCCTATACAGGCAGAAGATCGAATGCAGCAGCAGGGAGAGGGCACCAGTCAGTTACAAGGCAACTACAGTAGCAGGAGGAGGTATTAGGGACCTTCCAGCGCTGATACCTCTGTGGTACCATCCTCATTTATGTTATAACTTCGAGTAGAGCGTGAAGCATAGCGTATATACTAGTTGATTTATTGGGTGATATAAGATCGATTAAGATGACAGGTAATATTAGATTATCGGATAGATGTGAAAGAGGGAAATGCAGGACTCCCACCTCCCATCCCCTTCGGATGATCTGGTTCCATATCTTCGTTTCATTCACCCCGATAAGAAAAGGTTATTCCTACCTCTTGATTTTGATTTGATGCATTAAAGGGTATAAGGATTGAGGCGATATTGCCCAAAGTAGCAGTAACGAATGAATTGGTTGATTCTAGAAAGTGTTAGAAAGAGTGGAGCCTTCGATTGTGAGATTGTCTGGACCTTCATGGTAACAAGTCGGGAAAGAGAGAGTAAGACCATGATTACTTGAAGTGGGTGTAGGAGATCCGTCCAATGATGAACATGCGGTAATTGTCAAGTTCAAGTCATAAAAGGCTGAATCCACCGTAGCATGCTAACAACGGTAGGATATACGCAAGATAGGTTATGATTTAGTGCGTCTGAAGGTAGGAGGTCATGTGGTCGGATAGGTCACAACTTCAAGCGGAAAGTATAAGATGAGACTTGACCCATTGGCAATAACAATGAAGGCAGGTATGGGCCCTAGAGCTCCACTTAAGCAAGATAAGGGGAAGAAGCCGGGAATACCGGCTTACGAGGGAAACTAGAATCACCTCAGTTGAGAGAACATCGCATTAAGTTCAACCTGGGCCGACAGCTAAGAGGCAGTAAGCTTATGTTCAGAATGTTATGGTATGTCCGCCTACGGAAAGTTAAGAGACTCCAAACCTGAGACTCTAATCTAGTGCGCTGGAGATAAGGCCCGACCAGAGCAGTCGAGCCCTCAATATAATGACAAGTAAAGCCACAAGATGCGGAGGTTGACCCCATGTTTAAGAGTGGCGAATTTCAAATAGCAGATCATACTAAAGTGCATGTGTGTGCTGCTTTCAAAATGGGACAAAAATCTAATAAAAGCGGTACAAGAGGACCGGAGATATCATTAGACTATAGAAACGGTATATCACGTACGGTATGAAATTATTGTAAAGTATGTTCATTAAGTATTACAAAAATTCAGTAGATATTGTACATAGTTGTTGATATATATATATATATATACAAATATCAGACGATATGCTATGAGTAGTTTGGACATAGGGGTTACGAGTCACACAGTTACGGATTTAGGCTGGCAGGAAGTATATACAAATCGTGCTGCGGGACCCCTCGCCAAGAAGGGAAGCGGGGGTAAGTGTGATTCATGTATGAAGTCATGAAAACTTTCTCGTTCTCAGTTTATTAAGTTAAGGACTTATATGCTTGTTGCCAGATCTAGATTTCAGAAGCTCACAAGAGTTAGTAGCCTAAATCGGGTGGTTAGATGATACGAGTGTAGTTAGGCGATCCTAACGACCAGCTGGCGCTTGTACAGCGAGGGATAGCACCCTAAAGATGATAACGATTATCGTGTGCCAGAACCAGAGATAAAGACCGAATAAGCATACTCAGAGGTTAGCAACACCAGAATTCTCAGTATGTTAAGTGGTCATACATCATTTTCGTACTTGTAGGTGAGTCAACTTTAGTCAACCTAGTAGGCTTCCATCATGTAGAGCACCCCGCGGGCCAGCCAGCTGTCCCAGTCAAACAAAACCGTGAGTGCCCCAAGGTAGGGTCCACATCAGTAGTTAGTGACGGACTATTACCTTAGCTGGTTCTCGTAAGATATTGAGATACGAGAGTCTAGGAAGGCCAACCTTTACATAATTGCTCATAATATCGAGAATTTCCAAGAACGGTATAGATCCAGTGAATACGAACTAGGCATAAGGAATTGGTAGTCCTCTGCTAGCACAGTGTTTACTAAGACAAGGAAGTTGGTAGGTTCCCTATAAAGATCCGGGGACAGATCGCACGAGGTAAGTCAGGCTAAGCCCAACTTTACAATTGTTCAATTAGAAGGACAAAGCGGTTAGCTGTCCACAACTCTGCAGTTATGCATGAGCTACAGATGTTCGAGTAGGACATTTAGAGCATTGTTGAACTACTTCGGCATACGGGTCATTCGGCCCGGCTGTTTAGTTATTCACGATATTATGATCACTATCGGGATCCTGCGATTGGGCTCCCTTCCATGGTGTGCAAACAGTCATACATATTATCCCAACGGTGAGTAGCATTAGCATGTGGGCCATAAGGCTAGATAAGCTCCTAGATATACAGAGAGATTACTTGTCAATTTCTTTGGTATGATAAATTAGTATGGCCGAGTCAATTACATTCCAACTTATATAAATGTGAATTTTGGTAAGATTCATTAGCCTTTTGAATCACATCGTGTCGGAGGCTGGTACATAAGTAGATACACAGAAAATAAGTAAGTGAAAACATGGCTGAACTACCACTCCGACCGAGGTACACAGTTTCACAAGAGTTGGCCAGGACACTACGGAAAGATTTGTGGAAGGTTTCCACCTTAACGCACCTCGACTAAGCCCGACACGAGAAGGAAGCAAAAAAATTTCAGTGGGCCGAGGCATGAGAGGAGCTTCCGGGAGTTGAATTTGCAGCAGTGTCGTTGGTTAGGACTGTTGAAAGACTATGACGTGAATATTTTGTATCACCCAGGAAGGGACAACATAGTAGAAAATGCCTAAACCATGAATGTGTGTGGGGAGAGTTAGCATACTTGCAGCAGGCATCGGGAATTGGGCGGAGAGAGTTGCATCAGCTAGCAGTCCCCAAGCGTTAATGTAAGCAGGGTACAACAGAGCGATAATAAAAAATACCACAGTGTCGTCTTTAGTTGTGAAGTAAGACGACAATATGAAGATCTGCTGGTTCATCTCGAGACGAGTTGTTGGGGGAGAGATGACAGATTTTCAAATGTAGGGATGGAGTGTGGAGATGTAAAGATCTACTTTGTGTTCCCGGACGTTGCGGGGCTTCACTACCAGCAGATTATGGGCGAGTACATTGGCAGATTATTCTCTCCACCCGGGTTTGACGAACATGTGCTATGATATACAGGAATTTCTTGGTGTAGGGAATAAAGAAGGACGGTAAATTTGTAGCTTAGTGTTCCAACTTCCAATAGGTAAAAGCGGAACACCAAAAACTAGGCGGAATGACTCAAAATATAGAAATTTTTGTGCCTCTATGGAAAGGGGAAGTAGTAAATATGGATCTTGTAGAAGGATTACCCACTATGCGTCGATATGACTCAATTTGGGTGATAGTTGTGGTGACAAAATCGGCTCACTTTCTATGGATTATGCTTGAGAAATTTGTATATTAAAAAGAAATAGTCGAGGTTGCATGGTGTTCCAGTGTCAATTATCTCCAACGAAAACTACCGAGTTCTGACTAAATTTTGGCAATCATTTAGGAGAGGCTTGGGGACGAGTTAACTTGAGCATAGCTTTTTATCCTCGGAACGCAGAGATGGGTAGGTAGAACGCACCATTCAAACGCTCGAGATATCTTTGCGGCGTGTGTGTTGTACTTTGGAGGTATTTGGGATGAACACCACTTATTGAATTTGCTTATAACAATAGTTACCTACGGCTATCCGAGATGGCCCACATGAAGCATTATATGGGCGAAGTATAGATCTCTAGTTGGTTGGTTTGGGGTAGGAGAATCGGCATTAATTGGGCCAGATATCATTCATCGGTCGAGAAGGAAAAAAAGTAAAACATCGAACGCAGAAATCATATCTTTGACATGCGGTGCAACAACTTGAGTTTAATGTGAATGACAGGGTGTTTTTGAAAGTTTCACCCATAAAAAGGGTGATAAGGTTTGGCAAGAAAGGTAAGCTCGATCTGAGATTTGTTGAGCCTTGTTAGATTCACCGAAGAATAGGCCAAATGGCATACGGTTGAACACATAGGATGCAGAGTTTGTTCACCCGGTTTTCCACGTCTCCATGCTGAGAAGTATATAGGAGACCCCTACGAGTTGTCCCAGTAAGCATGTCCATGTTACGAAAGAGATGGCTTATGAAGAGGTTCCAGTAGTCATACTAGACGAAGCGGGTCGCAAATTAAGAACCAAAGATGTTGCTTCTGTCAAGATGTTATGACGTAACAGGAACCGAGAGGAAATGACTTGGGGAGCGAGAGAAGATATGAAAGTCAGATATCCTCATTTGTTTGGCTTGCTAGAGGTACGTTGTGTGCCGAGTTTTATGAATTTCCTTATGTAATGTGTATAAATAAGATAGTTGACTCCTAGTCTGCACTACGTGATGAATGCTATAGTATTGTGTAGGAGTACCTGTAATTGGCTTTTCTGCGTTTTAGGATTTATGGGATAGTCCATATTACGGGAAAACGCCGTAAACATTTTCTAAAATAAGTCGAGTAAGTTGGGATTCTTGCTGAGAAGTTTACATTAGGACGAATGTTCTTAAGGTGGGGAAGGATGTTACACCCCGTAAATTCTTGATGTTTAGATGGCCTGTTCATGTTGGTTAATAGTTTTAGGATGCCATACATGCAAGAAAGATCGAGGGGTAAGATCGGAAGGCGCCACGTCGAACCATCGCAAAAAAAGGCGGAAGACCACCTACGATGGCCAACGTGTCACGGAGGAGCTCACCTCACGATGGCCAACGTGCTACGGAGAGTGGTTTAGGCCTCCACTATATAAAGCCCCACTTCATTTTAAAGTCATTTATCTAATATTTTCTTCAGCAAATACGAACAGAAACAGTAAGGGGTGATGTTTCAATATAAAAATTGATCCGATTATGCCGTCAAACGCGGTCCAAACTCAAATTAACTTCGGGTACCCAAGTATAAAGCTGCAGAGAACATTCCTGCAGAGTTATTTTCGTGAAATTTGGCCGGCAAATCGTAGTCCTACCGAGCTAAGTTAAGTGGAATTGCTCCAAATTAGTGTCAATATACTCCTATCCCTAAAGTGACTATTTCTCCGCCACGAATTCCGAGAAATACCGAGTTTCCGTTGTGTTTGAATAAGTCAAAGTTTGGGCTATATATATATTCAAAATAGTATTTTTGCAGAATATTGATGAATTTAGTTCTTATTTCTATGAATGTGAATACGGTTAGAAGAAATAGGCGAATATTGGCCGAGTTACGCCGGTTAGCCGGGAAGTTGACGCTGAGGTATATGTAAAACTAGTTTCTTCAGCAAGTTAGTAATTCTAGTATAGTAAAATAGAATAAACTCCAGAAGGAAGTTCAGAAGGCATTATTATGTATGTTTTGTGTTATTACGCCATATTCATAATAAAAGTCGGCAAAGTTGTACCAAATAACAAGATATCAATCCCAAACTCGGTTTAACTCGGTATTAGATTCCAGTTTAATACAGCAAGAGATTTAGAATAGAATATGACATGGATAGTATTTTAGATTTAATATACATGTTATATGTGATTCTTGTTGTTTGTTGAGACTTGTTTGTGATATGTGGGCACCATTAGAGCTTCCTTGTCTCCCGAGTTAATAGGCTGTGTCGAATCTCCCACGGAGGGTGAGGATACATCACTCCAAGGAGTGGCATGCCATCCGCAGTAGGACGAAGATGGGATGCAGCATTCCCCATAACAAGATGATCAACATTATAGTATACCATTTGTCAGCGCTTGAGCCCGGGCACAAGTCTGATTATAGATACCGTCTCAGATTGATGACTCCCTTACAGGCCTGGGTCTGAGGAGTCCTTTGGACTCGAGGATATAGTGTGACGGGGCCTAGAAGGCCAAGCATCACCCGGGGCGGCGGGATGCTCGTAGTATTAGGTGAGTGGGTAGAATTTATTTTGGATGGTTTTGAGCCGGTAGGGTTATATAGATTGCATCTTTGATTGGCACCTTCCGGCTTATGGGGGTTAGCTAGAGACTATGCTATATATATATATATGTGTATGTTACTTATTAAATTGATAATAGCGGACGCCTCGTATTGGTATGATTCTTATCTTCTTTAGATCTGATTAAACTTGGTATAGATTCTGCAATCCCGAGATAGTCTTAGCATATCCTATCATTCCGGTAACTTGTATTACTTTTTATCTTTAGATATGTTCAGTTTTGCTTTGCATACTCGGTACCGATTGTATTGACGCCCATTTGGGGTCTTTGCATTACTTACTGCTTGGTACTCGAGAGCCGATCCCTCATAATTTCATCTCCAGCACACGAGTCATCAACTCTTGTCATCACAGACTAGACGAGTCATGAGTTTATTTTTCTTTTGTTTCACAGTATGGGTAGGCCGGGGCCTGTCCCAACCATCTTATTCGTATTCTTAGGGGCTTACGGTGTATATTACCTATGGTTAGATGTATCGATTAGGTGTGAGGCCGTGTGTATGTTTTAGTTGTTTATGATGGCCGTGTAGGGCCTTATTCAGTTGGTAGTGGTGACCTTGTCGGTCACGTAATAGTTGCTTACTTGTTTTCTTGATTGAAGTAACTAGACAACATGGTGGCATTGTAGACGCATAGGTTCCTTCATACTCTTTTGTTATTATGGTTAGGCATTGCTTCCTTGCGGTGGCTATCGGCCTAGTCGGCGAGTTTGTATTTACAGCCGTTATATAGCCCGTTGGTTCCATGAACCCATAGTTAGAGCGACTCATCTTGGGCATATAAAATGCGTCGTTTTGTCTTATTTATCTAACAATGTTTGTACATTCTCATGTAAATTGTAGGAAAGTGTGAATTTATACTAACCAACATGATTAGCATTGTTTTGCAGGAAAAATGTACTTTTAATGAGCTAAGATGCATGTTGGGAGGAATCGAAAATGGACTCGGAAGGGGAACGAAATGGCCAAGGAAAGCAAGGAATAAAGAGGCTCCGCGATGGGCCCAGGTGTCACGCTGCCATCGCGTGCACTGTTGTCCGGAGGATTTAATTGGTAAAGATTCCCGAGGGTCCGCGTTCATCTTGGTAACGTTGGACCTAATTACATGGAAATAGGGAATTCCGGTGAAGGTGCGCGTTCACACCGTGTCACGTTGGGCAAGCTGCATTGCATCTTGGTACCAGGTGGTAATCATCTTGGGCGACCAACTTCGAGCTTCCACGTTGCATCGTGTCACGGGCCGGTGCTCGCGATGCACTCCGTGACATGTTGCTGTTGTCAGGAAAAATTCCCTGAGTATAAATAGAACACTTAGGTTCATTTTTAATTATTCGACTTGGTGGGCAGAACGTGGGTTACGGGCGATTGAGAGACAAAAATCTTAGGGTTTCTATCTATCTCTTTCTCCTTTTCTTTCAATTGTTTGCTTGTGGTTACACTCATTTAACGATGTTCAATCCCACAAATGAGTGGCTAATTTCACTTCTTGCTGGTTAAGAACAATTGTATTGAAATGTGATTGTTGATCATTTGGTTTTCATCTTTTCTTCCATGGTTGTTCTATTAATTCTTGTTCTTACTGCATTAGTGTTTGGCCAATGTTAATGTACATCTAAAAAGTCGGTTTCACTCGAGAAACACGAAATTGGAAAGTTGTGAATTAATAGGATATGATCTGTTCTTTGTTTGGGAAAATTGGGAATTGTTTACCTTCGGGATAGAAATATACACGAGAAATTTGTATTATTCAATTGTGGAATCGATTTGTATGGCTGAACATGAATTTCTAGACAGCCGGGACAGGATTTGGCGCCGTTGCCGGGGGTGGGCTGGCAATTGCGAAATTTTTTCTTAAGAGTGTTAGTTGCTATTTCTTTATATTAGTGTTGACAACTTGGTCTTAGCCTGTATTTGCAGATATTTGATTGTTGAACAACGGCAGGGACAAAGCTGGTGGACCCATCTTGGCTGGAAGAACAATTTCCATAGCCAACGGAGAGAAGCTCTAGAGAAAGCTGCAGTTGCTCGGACAAACAATCTTGAGCAACAAGAATCACCACTTGTGCGGGCAGTGTTAGTGCCCGAGGAAATGGCAACTAGGCCGGTTTGCGATGTGGCTATCCCACATGCTAACAATGTCACATCTGGCATTCGCAAGCTTTGAGCCGGGAGGGAGGTTTGAGCTTAAAAAGAACATTGTGCAATTGCTGCACACAAGCGGGCAGTTCACAGGTCACCCTCATGAGGATCCACAACAACATCTTCAAAATTTTTTGGAGATAAGTGACATACATCCCAGGTGTCGGCGATTATATCGGCTTACATTGTTCCACATTTTTCACTTTGGGAGAAGCCAAGGTGGTTGAAAAATTTGAGCCACCCAATTCTATCACCACGTGGAGATGATCTTGCAAAGAAGTTCTTGATCCGGTTCTTTCCATCGGTAAAACAGCAAGACTTAGAAGTCAAATTCTAAGTTTTAAACAAAGAGAAGGAGAATGTTTGTATCAAGCTTGTGAGAGATTCAAATGCATTGCGAGGATTGTCCTCATCACCACCAATCAATGATGTGCTGGTGCACACTTTTATAGAGTGTTTGGAACCCCACACAAAAATTTTGCTGGACTCAGCAGCTGGGGACAAGCATTAGAAAAGACTTATGAGGAGCTGTATACTTTGTTAAATCGTATTTCGAGGATAATGGGAGTGGAATGCGGACTCTTCAAGAGGAGGAACAAGGAAAGAAGTTGGAGTGCAGAAGTGGATGGTTTTATAGCTATCGCTGCACAGATAGTTGCATTGCAAGATCAACTCAACACCCACTTCAGTAACATGAGCATGGATAGTCTCAGCCCCGATGAATGCGGTGCGCGATTTGGTGTGAAGTATGCGGGAGTAATGAACACTTAGCGAGTGTTGTGGAGCAAATCGACTCGGTGAACTTTATTCGGCAATGCACAAGGAATAATCATAAATAGTATGGTAACAACTGATTCAACTGGAGGAATCACCCGAATTTCTCTTGGGGTGGCAACAACCATCAGGGGCAGAGTTCGAGTCGGGGGCTCAAAGGAATCAAGGAGAGGCGCGGCCAGAACTATCGGTCACGGTACGAAGCAACAATGCCCCTCCTCCGCCACCATCACCCGACAGTGAGGAGATGTTCAAAACTATGATAGCTAACCAAGCTCAAATTATAGGCTGACTATAGTAAATTGGCAGCCGATGTTAGAAATAATCGATTAGCTACCAAAAGTATTTGGACTACCCAGTTTGGGCAATTTGCTTTGGAGCAAACACCGAGGCCTAGAAAGGACGACATCTAGCTGACACGGACCCCAACCCCCAGCGGTGAATCACGGTGACCACAAGTGGTTTGAAGCTTAAAGAGTGGAACAGGAAGACCACCTTAATAGTCGGGAGCGTGAACGGAGAGGGAACAAAGTGATGGGAGGGGAAGAAAAGGATGCTGAACCGAAAGACCTCCACCCCCGTTCCCTCAACGATTAAAGAAACACAAGAGGAGGCGTGTTTCAAAAAGTTCATGGAGGTGCTTAAACAGGTACACATTAACTTACCTCTTGTCGATGATTTTCAGGGAGTGCCGAAGTACGCAAAGTACATGAAGGACATCGTGGCCGAACAAAGCGGGTCGGCGAGTCTGCCACGGTGGCTCTTACGGAGGAGTGCACCTTCCCGGATACAAAGATTGCCCACAAAGCTCAAGGACCCTGGGAGCTTTGGCTACAGATAACAATTGGGCAAGAGTATCCGGCTGCGGATTATGTGATTTGGGATCGAAGCATTAACTTGATGGCGACCTCGGTATTCCAAGAAGTTGGGGCTAGGGAGTCCTAGACCAGCAACGGTGATCTTGCAGCTCGTGGATCGTTCCTTGGCAAGACCAGATGGTATTGTGGAGGACGTGCTGGTGCAAGTCGGCTCCTTATCTTCGGTAGACTTCGTTGTTACGGACTTCGAGCGGACGGAAGTCCCATTTATTTGGGACGTCTTTCTTGTGATAGGAAAGCGTTAATAGATGTAGGCGCAGGGCAGCTAACTATGTGAGCACACGACAAGGTGGAGGTGTTCAATGTGTACAAGGCCACCCAGCTCTTGGCCGTGTACTACGAGGAACTCTCGGTGATCAACGTGCTTGAGCAAGCGTGTTGCTCGGGCGTTGAGACACGGAAGTTAATGGGAAAACCCACGATAGGGGTAAAGCTTGACAGGGGTGAGTGTTCGTGAGAAAACGTCCGTCACCCTAGGGGCGAAATGAGCGGCAAGGACGTCGAGCCCACGACGGTAAACTAAATTTGCAGGCAACCGTGAATGTATTGTATTGTAAATGTACGGATAGTTGAAAAAAGAAAAAATGTGTAAATATAAAAAAAAATATTCCGTTGTGTTTTTCCAAACCTTGGGATTCTAACCGATTTCTTGTTGTAAGATAAATTTCGGGTTGATCGGAGGGCAAAATGCAAAAGGATCTCAAGGAGAAAAATGAGGTAGGAAAAAATTGAAAAGTGGCAAAGCATTGAGCCCACGCGTCAGCTCCGTGTCACGGAGGAGGGCCTCCACGTTACCCTCTGTGACACGTTGAGGAGGAATTCTGGAATTTTTACAAATTCCAGAACGCCTGAATGATAGCTTTCCGTGTCACGGAGGAGTGCTCCGCGTTACCCTCCGTGACACATTGAGTGTTATTCGCGTCGGGTCACACCGGATCACCGGGTAACCTGCGCGAAACCCCCACTTTTTTACACCGATTTCCCCTCATTTTCTCTCATTTTCATCCCCTCCACGACAAACCTCCAAAATCCCTTCTCCCCCAATGTGCCACGGACCTAGATGCGTAATTTCATCAAGTTTTCTTCGGTTCGCCAAGTTCAAAGGTATGTTCTTCAACTCTATCTCAATTTTAGTCGAATTTTTCGATTTTTAGCATGACAATTGAGTAAACCTTACCTAGTTAGAAATTGAACTTAAATTCTTTCAAGTTATTGTTGATTGATGTTCGTAACATTATTGTGATTGTATGAACCGATAAAGACTGGCTTGATGCGAATTTTTGTAAAATTGTAGCTGAGCCAAAGATTTGAACATGAAAAGGGAAAAATCTAGTTGGTGTGAAATTATTGTTTGGGTTTGTGTATGTTGGGTGAGATGAGTTGGTTGCTAACTGGTAATATCTTGAAAGGCAAACGGATTTCGGGTTATTGAAATTGTGATATGCAAGAAATGGGTGAATTGCATAGGTTTGTGTAGGTAACTAGTTTTTTTTCTTTTTCCTCGCTAAGTGCTTTGTATAAAATTGTGATCGATGGTAATGTTGTGATTAGGTGTACGAAGTTTGAGTAGTACAAAAGGACTTACACCGTCGAATTCTCTAAAGGCATGTTGTTTGTGTTGTTTGTTTGTTTTGTTTATGTAATTAGAAGATAAGTATGTTCTTGCCGTAATGCTGAAATTGTGGCTAAAGACTACAACCAACCTTAGTCGAAGCTAATTTTAAATTGGACTGACATTAGGATTGTCTGCTTTATTGACGGCAAGGCGATGTCGACGGGCGAGACAAGGAAAGGCGCATCTACATGGTAGCTGCATTAGAAAGAGACAGGCCAGGAACATTAGTCGGCTTAACGCAAGCAGTTCCACGCGGACAACGTCGCCAATACGGAATGCGATGGGTGACGGAGAAGGAAAGAAATGGTACACGAAGCATAAGGAAAACAAGTACTTCCACGAGGAGCACATTGCAAGGGGAGGCCCGATTAGCACGGGTGTTCCCTCAAATTGTCCATAGGATTGACTTGTCGGGTGAGCTTCATCTTTGAAGAGCCCAGGAGTGCAATCTTCACTTGATTCAGGAGTTCTATTCAAATTGGAACCCGACGCTCCCACGATCACACCATCAAAATAAGGGGCCAAATTATCACTCTTGAGCCTCATCACACGAATGCCATCTTTGAAGTCGAACACAACGCCCATAGCCACTCAAACGGCTGAATATTACTCCACCATATGCGGATATCGAGCCTTCTGTGTGGAGCCCGTTCGACAGCACGCTGGAGCAGGCATAAGGAGAGGGCTACCATCGGGCTCTTGCCCCTACTGCGGATGAGCAGGGAAGCCGAGGATGCGGCTGAAAATTGTGTTCTTGCTTGATTAGGGGGTGCACATGACGGATGTCACCCGGGATCGCGATAGCAATTGTATGCCCTGATGAAAGGGCTGGAGATTCATGTTGGGGCGGTGATCATATCCGCCATGAACAGAGCCCGTTTGCATCAAGGAGCACGGTACGGGTTTGGTGGTTTGCTGACCACATTCCTGAGGGCCTAGATGTTGAGGAAGAGGCCTGGATTATCCATGAGATGGAGGCATGCCGTGGGCGTCACAAAGACCCAGGCACCCGACACCCTTACTTAAACTTGATTCTTACACTAGCCGAGCGACATGCTCGGGATGATGGAATACATGGCCCGTGTTCAGGATGCAGATGCTCCAGCTGCGCATAGGCGGGAGGCTGGCGACGAGAGAGATTGGCGCGGCAGCTCGACTGGAGCACCTTTCGAGGCGAAAATGCCGAAGCCATAGCCGGGTAAGCCCGGCTTTGTAGAGCCGTGGATGATGATGGCGTCCCAGCTGATGAGGGGAGACACATCGCGAGGATTCGATGTTGAGTCGGAGGAGGACGACGGGGGAGATTCAGACTGGGAGACGAGCGGCACTGGCGACGAAGAAGTGGAATACTTTGATTGATCGAGTTTCACCACCCACTTGTTTGTGCTTTTTGCGTGTATGAACACTTTGGGGACAGTGTTCGGTTTTAAGTGTGGGGTGGGGAGTAGTTGGGAGTGTTGCTGGTTTTTGTCTTGTTTGTATGTATATTCATGTTCTGTTATTGTGCTTGAAAAAAATTGTGACCCTGTGCTTTTTGTGAGTATGTTTCGTATTGTAATTATTATTGGAAGGTACATTGTGTCTTTGTTGGATGTTGATTATTGGTTGTGTAAATATGTTTTTATCGAAATCATCGATATTTTAAAAAAAAAATTCGTTAATTATTTTAATGATTGGGTTTCTCGGCGTTTGTTTTCGATTTTTACCGAAGAGTCCCATTGAACCAAAGTCGTAAATAGTGACCGTTCCCTATGATGGATGGATTAGAGCCGTCTTAAGGAATGTAGTCGATCGGAGTAGATTTTGTCTTTCATTTTTATTTGTTTGGTTGTATCCCATGCGTGTTGCTACTCTATGGCTACGAAATTCTTGTTGCGTGTTGTACGTGATATTTAGAATGCAAAGGTGATTCATATGAAAGCATGCAATTTTGCTGTATGTTGAGATACCTAGGCCATAGAAATTTGATTCGGTGTAATTGAGGAGGCTTAATGTTTGAAATTAGCTGATTGAAGAGTACGTGAATATGTCTTGAGTTGAGCATGTGCAATGAGTGTCTAGTGAGTTTCGATTATTCCATGCTATTGTATAATGTCTAGAACTTGACTGGGGTGTGTACGAAACAAAATGAAGGAAGTGTAGTGTAGGAAGGATGTAGGAATTTCTTTGTTTTAACTTAAAGTTTTTTCATTTCATACCCACCTCGAATGTCAAATCTGAATTAGCCCATTAAGCCTTCAACCTATTTTTTTCTTTTGTCGAAAGAGTTGTAAACCAAGCTTAACCCTTTCTTTTCATTATGCAGCAAATCTAATCCACAGCTACGAAGCTCAAGAGAAAAAAAAAATAATTTTCCCACGGTGTCAAGAATTGAAATGGTGAAAAGAAAAAAGGAGAAAACGCAAAGTGATGGCTAAGAAAAAAGTCAAAGGTGCCTTGCAGTTTAAAGAAAATAAAGATGTATAACTAATCTTGGTTGTTAAGTCTGAGTATGCTTAAAGAAGTGAGAGACAAAAATAAAGAAAGACTTCAAGAATGGGAGAAGGAAGGAAGAAATAATGCCTAGAATGTGATGGGATGTATTGAAAAAGCGCTTAAGGACGCTAGTTTCTATTATTGAATAGCCCGAGTATATACGTTCGTAGCTTACATTACAACCCGTTAAGTCCTACGTGATCTTACATCACATGTCCTTATATTAGTGGAGTAACACACTAGAGGCAAGCCTATGGTTCATGACACGATGCATGTGAATTCTTTTGGGAGGGGCAATTATGTGTATGTACTTACTGCATGAAATGTTTTAGAAGTTCATGTGATTAAAGAAATTCTCTTGTGTTGTGAGGGCACATGCTTGATGAAGAATGAATTTCGTGTCGGATATCTTGGTCAGCTAATTTGCATGAGTTTGCCGATATCGAGTCGATTCTTAAGTCTAAGGAGGTCTTGATATGTTGAATGTCATTATAATAATGATACTATGCATGTTTTCTTGATGATTTTCTATGTAAATAATCGGTATAACCCAGCTCGGATTGTCGGCGAAAGTAGCCATGATGGGGTGTCAATTGCATGAGGTGCAAGATTATTGTTCGAGGACGAACAAGATTTTAAGTGTGGGGTAAGTGATCTTGGGCATATTTATATGCTTGTGTCTCAAATGCGTCGTTTTGTCTTATTTATCTAACAATGTTTGTACTTTCTCATGTAAATTGTAGGAAAGTGTGAATTTATACTAACCAACATGATTAGCGTTGTTTGCAGGAAAAATGTACTTTAATGAGCTAAGATGCATGTGGGAGGAATCGGAAATGGACTCGGAAGGGAGCAAGTAATGGCCAAGGAAAGCAAGGAATAAACGGGCTCCCGCGATGGAGCCGTGTCCTGTACCATCGCGCGGATGCACTCATCCGGAGGATTTAGTAGCAAAAAACCCGAGAGGGTAGCGTTCATGCCGTGGCACGTTGGACCTAATTGCTTGGAACTTGACATTCCAGTAAGGGTACGCATTTGTGCCGTGTCACATTGGTCAAGCTCCGCGTTGCATATCGTGCCACGTTGGTAGTAAATACCTGGACGACCAAATTCCGAGCTTCTGCGTTTGCCATGTCACGGAGGCGGTGCTCCGCGTGCACTCCATTGACACGTTAGCTTATTGTCAAGGGAAAATTCCCACCGGTATAAATAGAGGCACTAGGTTCATTTTAATTTTTCTGACTTAGTGGAGCAAGAGCGTGGGTTACGAAGCTGAGGAGACGAAAATCTCTTAGGGTTTCTATACCTCTCTTTCTCCTTTCTTTCAATTGTTTGTATGATTTACACTCGTTAGTGTTTCAATCCACAAATGAGTGGCTAAATTTCACTTCTGCGAGGTTAAGAACAGTGTATTGAAATGTGATTGTTGATCATTTGGTTTTTCATCTTTCTTTTTCATGGTTGTTCTATTAATTCTTGTTCTTACTTGCATTGAGTATTTGGCCAATTGTACACGCTCCAAAATCGGTTTCACTTTCGAAATGCGGTGGAAAGTTGTGAATTAATAGAGGATATGATCTTTACTTAGTTTGGGAAAATTGAGAATTGATTTATCTTATTGAGGATAGAAATATACGAAAGTCGTATTATCAATTGTGGAATCGGTTTTGTATGGCTTGAACATGGGTGCTATCACAGAAATGTAGGTGGAAGGTTCATGGAAGGTTCATGATTCTTAAGTTGGGTTAAATACGAGAGTTTTAATCCATAGGCATAAGTTCCAACTAGCAACCGGAGAAAAGATTAACCAACTTGTATTGATAATTAATTTCTCTACATGTTCGTTTTAGCCTCAACATGCTCACATTCATAGTTCAGACTCACTTGTATATTCATTTTAGACTTTGTATAAATTTAGATAACGAAATATAAAAACTTTTCTTTACATTGTTGTCTGCATTTTTAGAGTTACAGCTAATTGACACTTGAGTAGATTTGCCCTGTAGTGCAATCCCTGTGGGATCGATACTTGGCTTACTTGAGCCACTTACTACTTGTTCGACCACGTGCACTTTCATGTAGTCATCCAGACAGTCGAACACCAGCCGGGCACCAGAACTGCCTAGGCTCAGTAGTCCAGTAGTCTAGGTCTTAGTAAGGCACCAGGTGCCAGTCATGCCTCCCATGGCGGCGCATCACAAGTATCAAATACTAAATTCCTCCTCAATACTCTATACAGTTCTTTACTCATCAGATCTATTTAGATTTTCAATATGCATCCTAGTTGCGTTAACTCTATTAGCATCGTTAAATCAGTTTGGAGTTAATCATTCCTCTCGAAATTAGTTCATAGTATCAGTATGGGAATTGCACCTCTTTTCCTAGTTTTCCAGTAGTATTATCCTTCATTCAAGGATGAATGATCCCAAGGGAGAGATATTGTAAAACCCCTAAACTTTCCTAGACCAAACTCAAACCTTTAAAAAAAATAGGGGAAACCAGAAAATTTTATCATAGAACGACCCAAACAATGGATCGTGGTAACCTCTAATAGGCCATTGTCTGAGCCATTGTCAGCTCTAAAGAATTTCCCTCCCGGAATAAACAAGGCATAGGATGACTCATTGGAAGAAGTAACGAGCTGTCCTGTCGTCCGTTGCATTCCATGTTCAGAAATCCTCCAAGCATCTCCCAGAAGTAACGAGTTGGAAAATGACTCGTTATCACCTCTAACGAGTCATCGTCTCCACCCATCACCAGATTTTCAAGACCAGGCAGTGTTGACCACGAGCATACACGACGACCCATTAGTTCTACCAATGAGTCGTCTGTCACCCGTTAGTGGGGTTCCCAAGCTTTTGTTAAAAATCTTACCAGTGACAATGAGAGGTACCAACGACCTATTGGTTCTTCCAATGAGTTGTGGTCTCCTTCTTTTTCCCAATCCAGTGATCCCAAAATTCATGCCCAGGACCAATGACTGGTTCCAACGAGTCGTGGTATCAACCAATGACTCATTGTGTGACCCATTTGTCCTTGATGGAGCAGTTTTCTATATTTTCTCCCAGGTTTATTTTAGTAACTTCCCATATTTTTAATCCTTAAAAAAACTACGTCATTTTGGGTTATATTCAGGGGATTTACAAGGGTAATCGATGTTCATACATCATTCCTGTCATTCCCTCAGAAGTCAGAGCATAGAATCTTAGTCAGGAAGCACATAGAAGAGCAAGATTTTCGGCTTCTTCTTCTCAGAAATTTCTCAAGGATTTTCTCAGAGATCCTTCACTAGGTATGTGAGAATTTAGAAAGGGAATTGTCCTTCCCTAGTGCCCACAAAACCCATTTAAATTTTCTTATCAGTCCTAGCCCCAAGATTTTGAAATTTAATAATTTTCAATCATATTCCGATGTAATTCATGTGGAATGTTGTTCATATTGTTAGTTGCTATGTTTCCATTACTTGGAGATCATGTTGATGTTTGCTTTCTGTAAAGATGGTTTTAGCCCTAGCTCTTGAATGTAGTAAATTAGAAGCTTGAATAACTGATTATTTATTCATGTTGCTTGATTCTGTAAGTGCTAAATTTTCCATGTTATTAATATCAGTTGAAATCTAATTCAATTGCATGCTATTCCAGTTTTAGTCAGAATATTAGCATTCTCAGTATCCTCAGAAATGTGAGCTGATCAGTTTGACTATTATCATTTTCTTGAGGTGTCAATATTACCTCCCAGATATCAGTTATTAGTTATCAGATATCAGTTTGTTCTTTAGACGGTTATGATACTTCCAGATAAGAATCTCTGACCAATCTTAGAACCACTAGCTTCAACTTAAGTTTTTTGTTTAGACAACTACGATGCATCGAAATAAGAAGATCTGGCCAATCTTAGAACACTAGTTACAGAATTTGGTCCGATAAGACTCTCCAGGTACTTCGAGATAAGTATCCCTGATTTAGTCTTGGAACCCAGTTTCGTGCTATTAGTTTAGTAGTCAGATTAGGACTATCCAGTGGGAGTAGGACTTAACACCGAGCGGACTGGGGTACCAGCACACCCAGGTTCCCTGAACTACGTTGCCACCATAGGTTATTTTATTCGCCCTATGGCCGCAGATTTGTGATCAACCAGTTCATGCCTTTATACCCTGGAAATCTATATTGGGTCCTACCGATGGGGCGTATAGATCGAACTCCACATTTATCTCACATGGTTATATGTCGGTTATAGACTCTCCCACTAGTCAGTACAGTTTCAGTTTAGCTCAATTCAGTCTAGATTAGATCAGTATCTTCGATCTAGGAAATGTCTATGACCATCAGTCAGGGTCACTTTTGACCATATTATTTATACTTCAATTGTATAAGTTTCTAGCATTTCAGTTTGTCATGGCATGTCACTACAGTTTAGTTTCTTGTTCCTTTATGTTTGTTGTATCTCTCACTTACTTAGTACATTTCAAGTAATAATGCATACCTTCTATGTTGTATCGTATCATGATATAGGCGCATGTTTTAAGCCTCCGCATCGTCTGTAGATTCCTTCAGACGAATTCAACAACAGCTTTTGGTAAGTCTTCATCTTTCGAGGAAGATATTTATGTTTAGTTAATTTCTTTCAGTTAGACGGTAGAGTTAGCTGGGGCTTGTCCCAACAACTCATCACTAGTAGATGGCTTTCAGAAATAGATTCATATATTCAGTACTATTTTTAGAGGTATGGACTTTTATCAAAATCAGTTTTCTTAAATGATTTTATTTATTTAAAGCTTCCTCTTATGTTTACACAGTTTACTAGTGTTATGATAGACCATGGGTTAGGTTGAGGTTACTTCTGACTCTAAGTACGTGTCTCGTCAAAGGTATAGACTCAGATCATGACAATTACCAAGCTTATAAATACATTGCTATGGCATTTATTACGGGATACAACATTTTGTGGGGAAGAACAAGAGACCAGAAGTTCTATTTTATTCTTAGGTTTTTCTTCATTACTCTTTACTTTTTGTTTTTCAAATGATGATTCTTATGGATGTACTCTTTAATATGAGTGGCTAAAAACCCTTAATCTAGGGTTTTGGTGACAAGCTAGATCGTTGTAGTTTAAAGTTTATTTATGCTAGACATTTAAATCTTCTTTTTATGATTGTTTATACTTACTTGATTTAATGTTTACTTGTTAGTATGATCACCTTTCGAAGGACTTCTAGTCTATTAGAATCCCCTAGAGNTAGAATCCCCTAGAGTAGTAAAATATATCTTTAGTTCATTTCATATATAACTAGCACTAGTCAATATCTGATATCACATATACATGTCTTTCTTCCATAACGTAAACCAAACTAAGATAATCTATTGGCTCATTGGTTGAACTTGGAAGAGGGAATGAATGAGGGTTAAAAGAAGCATAGAGTACTTTTCGGTTTCTTGTCAAGATTTTAGGAAATTGAATTTGTTGTTGTGTATAGCGATATTCCTTGCAATCCTACTTAGTTGAATCATGTCTCTTCAATAGATGTCTCACGTTTCTCCTACAATCGTAGGGATATATGTATTAGGGTTCATGAGATAGTTCTTGACTATTCGGGAGAATAAGTTGAGAAATGAGTTTGTAACTTAAAACTAATAGTCTTTGGAAGATCTAGTCTAGTATATTTGAACCCCAAAACTCAACCTCATAGCGATAGTGCCAACACCCTGGATCTTAATCACCATTTAAATTGCAACTCTCTTACAAACGAATTTCTTTTATATTTCAAGTTTTAGTAGAAAGTACTCTCAAAACTCTTTCAAAACTTTACTTTCATTTAATTGAATAGTGAAATAAGGATTTAAACTAAAAAATTAATCTAATAAGTCTTTGTGGGTATGATATCTGGACTTCAGCGCCCTATATTATTTGATGACCATGCACACTTGCATGTGCACTTAGAGACATCAAGTGTTCGACGCTGTTGCGGCAGATGACAGTTTGAGAGGTTGTATGTTTGGGATGTTTGACCTACAACTGAGGATTAGGGGAAGACCCGTGACTACTGAGAAGATTTCTGCATTAGAGGATTGGTACCTACTTACAGATAGTGCCATGATGATGTGCAAGGTGGGGCTGACATTTGAGGAGCCACTAGATGATGATGAGCCTACAGCACTGACAAATGCAATTGATGACGATGATGATGATTAGGAGGATGATGCCACCACTTGAGTAATGTTAATTGATGATACAAAAGATGCTGATGATCAGGATTTTCATCTTGATGATGATGACTATGCTTACAGGCCCATGAAGTTCTTTTCTCTTCCTACTTGTGATGACATGTTTGTGCACTAGGGACAGTGCGCTATTTAAGTGTTGGGTGGAGGAAATATATTTTCTTGTATTCTATCTTTGCTGGATTGTTAGATTTAGGTTGTGAAAATGGTTATCAAAAAGTTCTGTGTTAATTAGCGTGGTTCGCAAAAGCTAGTTAGTGGATAGTCATGGAAACTGCAATGTTGCTATGTTATGTCTCTATTCATCTCTGGTTGTTTGTTTGGTGTAATTAAGAGTAAAATTTTTTTATTTTTCTTAGAATCCGTCATAGGTGCAGTGACTAGTCCCGATGATGGATGAATAACGACCATCTTAAGGAAAAATTAGTCACATTTTTTATTTTTTCTTTTAGAGTCAAAAATCACCACTTGTGTGCCCTTGATATTCCACTGAGGAGATAATCTAGATGCATGAATTGTTCATATTAAATGCATGAGAAGCAAAAAATCCATGAGAAATATATAGGTTTTTTAACTTGACTCAAGGTTGAAAAAATGGGCTTAATAATGAAATTTCTTCAATATGATTATGTGGATATGTGGCCACAAGAAACTGACTCAAACATGATTCCATGAGGGTTAGCTTGAAATTGTTGTGTTTTATACATATGATATCATCTAAAAGTTGCCTAACATGTCTGCATGATAGTTAGTTGTCAAAGAGGTAAGATATGTTTAAGGCATTTCCTTGATAGACCCACGTTTGTTCATTGTTTTATACCTCATTTAACATTATCCCTAGTCAACTACATTGAGCTATAGGCCATAATTTTTTTCTAGCCACAAAAGAAGCCTATTCCCTTTGTTGTGTAACCTCCAGAAGTTTGAAACAAATACATTTTAATGCACTTTTAGATTTAAGAATGAAAGTTCCACCGGTGTAACAATGTTAATATAAAGGAAAGAAAAAAGTGTTGATGGAAAGATGAGAAAATAGGAAAGAGGTGTAACGACCCATACGTCATTACGAGGGGAATAAGCCTAGAACACACTAACTGGCCTAGGTGGTTCTTACAAAGGTGTTATTAAGTGAGATGGTGAAATTTTGATGTTGAGGAGTGAGTTGAGAGCTGGAATTGGGAGCTACTGGATATGGGGGACCGCTGCACCAAAGGGAGTTCTGCTGTAGCGAGACCATCTTGAAGGTCAGAGTCTTGTTGTAACGGATAAAGGGGATAACCATTGGATCTACCGTAGCAGTGTCCCGACTACCATAGTTTGTCTGTTGCACTGAAAAAGTGACCGCTGCAGCGGACGAGAAGAATTAGAAAGTCGGTTTTAAGTGTGATTTCAGGTGTTTACCCATTATTTCTGAAGTATGAATTTCTGAAGTTATAGGCGATCTTCCCAAGAATGGAGTGATTCCCCTTCCCAAGGTAAAAGTTGTTTTTATTTTCCCATTATTTTGATTCCCCATCCCCATTGAATCAAGGGGCGGGGGGACCTCTAATGGTAACTTCTAGTAAAAAATCCCTAGGTTGGTATAGTTAGGGCTGAAATCATAGGGGAACATGGGTGTTGATTCTAAGTCCAAAAGGAAGTAATGTTCGTTCCCTAATGTGTTGTTCTTATATAACATGGTCCATGTGGGAATTGAAACCTAAAACTAGGTGTAATGGAGTCTTTAACCCTAAATTACCTTAAAGAGGGTTTGAGGGAGGTAATGAATAAGACTTGAACCATGGGGAACGAGGTGGTTATGATAATGGGTAGATTGGAGAGGGTTTGAATCCCCAAACCTTTGTTTTGATAGTAGATTATTGAGATTGTGTTCCCTTTTGTATTTAGACTTTGAGAGTTTTGAGCTATTGAGGAAAGGCAGGGATCCAACTGTGTGATTGTCGTTCGAATCCTCCAAATTATGGTAAGTTATAGTTTAGAAGGAGTTAAATCTTCCAAAATGGTATGCATAGATGTGGAATTGTAATGTGTATGATGTCTCTAGATATTAAATGTTTTACTATACTTTGTTGAATACCCTAATTTCGTGACTCTAACGTGGTGTAGTTAGCTGTGCAATGTGAAATAAACTGTGTATGTTGTGCATGTCTTTTGTACTTGTTGAGAATGATCGAACTGTTAAAAAGGGTAAGTTAATTGGGGTAGAATAAGACCTCCTAAAAGTCCGGCCTAATGTTAATGTACGAATTATGAGGATGAATGTGGATAATATGAATATCCTAAGTTATGTGGCTCGTGACCAAGGGGAGTATTCAAGCGAGCAAGAATGACTGAGTGACTCATGTATGAGGGGAGCATCCAGTTGAGCATATGAGTGGGAGTGGGTACCACATCGATACAATACATGGATTTCTAGAGTCCTTTGCAGGACATGACTGGAAGGGCAGAAATAAGAGTCTCTGGCATATGTGTACATTGATGTTCAATGACTGTGTGTTTATGGTGACATGATAGAGGTATGTGCCCGGCCTATCACCATTTGTTGTGTTATTGATGCTTGTAAAAATTATGAGACTCTGACTGAGTATATGCATTTAGCTTAAATGAACTTGTGGTCATATGCTTGTCATCTAATTTGTTGAGGCTTGCAATGACTTGATGGATATAAAAATGGAAATAATTAGTAATTGATATGCAATATTTCGAAATGACTCATTGCATACCCTATGTGGTTACGTGAGATCTACTATTTTATTGATGATTGTGGCATACGTGGATGGTTGTAATGATGTATTGGTTGTAAGGAGTTAGTGAAATATTGAATGAGCAGCTAAGTCGAGCTACTACCAAGTAGTATCACTGCAGTGGGACATATTCCGCCGCGGAGAGACTGTGGCAGTGGTCAAGTGACCGCTGCAGCGATGGACTAATCGAGTGAGCAAACCAATTAGTACTTGAGTAGATTTTAATTTCTGAACTGAGTAAGCTTATGTATAAATGATTTTTTGGATTAAATGCACATTATTGTCTATATGTATGTGTATTATTTTGTAAAGTTACCTATCGATATTGTGTTTGCACTGACGCCTACTCCTGTATTTCTTTTTTGAGTGCATAATATGATCCTAGAACTCATCTCGATCTCACCTTTAGAGCAGTAGCGGATTCTTGAAAGGTGAGCGATGTAGGATGTGCGGTCTACTCCTCCATTGAAGATGTCTCTCGTACGGACATTTTTAGCTTTACTTATTTCTATTGTTTTATCAATCTTAGACATGTATATAGACATCTAAAGTGCAATGACAATCGGGTTTTAGGAATGTTATCTGAGAATTGGTTTTTCTATTTGCTTCGAAAGGCTCATTTACATTAAACTTAGTGGAATGTTTCATTTATGTCTAAAAGTGTTATTTCCATTATGAATGTTGCAGTTGTTGGGGGAATTTGTTGGTCCTTGGATGGTTCAATCACCAGGAGTTAGTGTGTGTCCAATTACAGCCATTCAGATCATGACAAAGTTGCTATTAGAGCTCTAGGTTGATCAATTTCATTGCACAAAGAAGGGTTTGGTATAGTATCGTACATCGGTGAGGATACATCCGTAACTTATCTTCGAGAAGTTGTAGGACTTTAGGAAATATCCCTTCTTCTTTCACTTTTTATGCGATTACTTGATTTCAATTGGTATCTAGTGATCCAAATTTGTATCTCACAACTCTTCTTTGTTTCTCTCATAGATGGTGAGAACACGTGCATGTGGAAACAGAGAGGGAGAACCTGAACCCGCAGCAGCAGCTGCAATTCGCAGCAGAGGACGAGCTTGAGGTCGTGGGCGGAGTCCTGTCGCAGTTAGAGGAGGAGCTCGCACTCCTACTCTGGTTTGAAAGAGGTATGCATCTCCCATACCACTGGCAGTTTAGGAAAGGATGACTGTGGAGGTAGAGGTCCCGAATCAAGGAGAGGCGGCAACTGCTCCAGCATCTTTTGAGGTCCCGAATTAGGTCCTTAACCGACTGAGTAGCCTCGTCTTTAATGGGACAGTGCCAATGAGTCCTGCAGGGAAGCAGTTGAGGATACAACATGCAGCTGCTGTGGCTTCTCATATAGATGATATATCAGAGGCAGTGATGTTTCCAAGGTCAGTGGTTGGATCAGTAATGACTGGGGAAGAACATGATCTGCTTTGGAGGTTCACCAAGATGAAGCCTTCCATTTTCTATGGAACTGAGGCATATACAAGTTCATAATGGAGTATCATGAGAGGCTTCACAAAATGGGGGAAGAGGAGAAGTATGTGGTGGAGTTTTTCACTTTCTAGCTTATGGGCGATGCTAAACTCTGGTGGAGGGCCTTTGTTGAGTGCAGACTAGCAGGGTCACCACTATTGACCTAGTCGTAGTTCTACTCCACCTTTTTGGAGAAGTATGTACCCTGTACATTGAGAGATAGGAGGCGAAACGAGTTCCCCACCATCAAGTAGGGGGCTCTTTAGTTGTAGTTTACGACGCTCAATTTCACTCTTATTTAGGTATGTGTTGCCTATACTGCCCACAGAGGGAGAGAGGATTAAGAGATTTGTTAAAGGCTTGAATGTGGGACTTCAGCTATCGGCTTTTCAGATTGTTTCTACAGGTAAGACCTTTCAGGAGGTAGTAGAGTATGTGAATAATGTGGAAGGGGTGAAATAGGAGGGTTACACAAAAAATGCCAAGAAGAAGGCTGGGAAGGTTGGTTCTTACAGCGACATTTTTTCCTGGACACTGGTACCTCAGGCTACTCAGGATGCCCTGTTCGGTCAGCTATGCAAGTGTCAACTTGGGGTCATCAGGAACCAATCCACGACTAGTAGGTACAGTCATAGGTAACCAAATGATTCACTCAGATTTGGGGGCTCGACCTATTTCTTTAATTCCGGCTCAGAGATCGGTGATTGAGAAGGTGTGCTACGAGTGTGGGGATTATGGTCCCATACGCAGATGGTGTCCTAGGTTAGGACAGGGTGGGCAGATTGTTCTGCACCTAGCTCCTCAAGTTCTGGCCCCTACCAGGAGAGGAGGGACTGCATTAAGCAGGGATCGCCCCCAGTTAGGAAGGGGTAGTCAGCCAGTGGTTAGAGGTGGCACCCAAGCTAGTAGAAAGAGGTGCTCAGATTGGAAGGGGTGGTATTCAGTCCGGTAGAGGGGTTGTATAGCCAAATCGGGGTGATTCTCAGGCTGGTGATCAGGCTCATTTTCTATGCATTCCTAGGTAGGCCTGAGGCAAAGGCTTCCACTGTTATCATAGCTACGGTCTTTTTGTCCAACAAAATGGCTAAGGATTTATTTGATCCTGGTTCTATCTTTTCCTATATGTCTGCTTATTTTGCTTTGAGATTGGATCTTGCCTGTGATATACTTGATACTCCTATCCATGTGTCTGCTCCTGTTGGGGATTCTGTGGTGGTAGATAGGGTCTATCATTATTGCATTGTTGACTTTATGGGGTTTGAAACTCTGGTAGATTTAGTGATCTTAAACATGGTAGATTTTTATGTTATTATGGGGATGAGCTATTTATCTCCTTACCATACTATTCTTGATTGCCATACTAAAACTGTTACACCCCATAAGTTGTCGTCAACTAACTGATGTATATGTGTTCATGTTGAAGAGTTTTTAGAGTACAACACACATGGGAGGAGGCTCTAAGGGGAACGCATGAGCGTGTGATCAATTGAGCGGGAGAAAGGAGACTGAAGGCAGGCCGCAAGGGGCGCTGCTTCGCAGACCTCCCTCCTCCACAAGGGACAACACATCGCGCCCCTATCCCGGTGCAGGTGGGAGTGTGCGCCGCGGACCACTTCCACCGCCCCATATATATACTTAAGTGTGAGATGTTATTTCATTAAATATTTTCCTAACCGAAGAGCAGTTGTCCCTACCTCGATTCTTTTGCACAGAATTTCATCTTTTGCGAGTCAAATTACGCTACCAAACCTCGTCTGATTGAAAATCCTTTGGGTGATGATTCCCAGGCCTGCGAAGAACGTATATATGGAGTTGAATTTAAAATTAGCCCAGCTCTGACCAAGTCCCACTGAGTAAAATTCATAGAAATCATTTATAATTAAGTCCTACATGTATACAACTGATAAGTAAGTATTTCTACCTTCTAAATTTTCTAGAATTCGTAATCTTTTGGGTCAAATTGGACGGATTATGATTTATGAAATGAAGTTACTGGCCACTTTCGCTAAGAGTAGCCTTACTCCCTCAGTGTGAGAGCTACGATTTGGAGGATTACGAGTTCTTGATCAAAGCAGATTGATTGAGCAGAATTCTACTATTGAGGTATGTTATATTAACTTCCTTCAGTCAAGTTATTCTTCGTCATATAGTTAATATACTTGTGCTTTTGTGAGTGTGGCTAGATTATACATGTTGTGATTAGCTTTTACGAGATGAATTGAGGTTGTAACATAGAATCCTTTCAAGAAGGTTGAATCCCTACTTAGTTATTTACCATTTAAAGAGACTAGTAGTGTTTATTGCCATATTCAGGCCAAAGAGGCCTGAGGTTAGTAATAGCATACTTTTTTAAGTTAGGCAGCATAGGGTGTAGCTTGGCGATATAACTTTAACACCCCAAAGTCTTAGAGATCAGACCCCAAAGTTAGGATGAAGTCACATAAAAGCCGCAGAAATTTGCCTCAAAATGAGTCAGGTAATGACTCGTTAAGAGACCTAACAGGTCGTGGTTTTACCCGTGAAGAATTGTAGGGAGGGGATGGCAAGCCCAGTATCCACGGAAAAGGACGACCTGATGAGTCATCTGCTTGGCAACAACTCATTAGGTTGGTCGTTGGGTGGTGAAGAGCAACGTGAAGTACTATACACAGTACTTCTTATGGGGTGGACTTGACGAGTCGTTAGGGAATCAACGACTCGGCATGATGATTGTGGGTTGAGGAATCTGGAAGCTCTGAAGTAACCTTCCAGTTCACCTGATGAGTGGGTCTAACGAGTCATTGCGGGAGTAACGACTCGTTATGTTGGTCGTGGTTTGGAGGATGCTGAACCTGTATAAGTTTCCAAAACAGCTTTGACGAGTGAGACATGAGTCGTTGGATGAGATGAAGACTCGTCACGTGAGCTGTGACTCCAGATTAAGGGAAATTTCCAATTTCCTCTTTAGGGGCATTTTTGTAAAACTCCTATGCTTTTAACTTTAAACTACGTCGTTTTGTGTATTACTGGGACGCTTTTAACGGTTTCTGCCAAGCCTAAACCTCATTCTTTCAAGATATCCTTCAAACTCTTCTTCTCCATCTCCTCAAGATTCGAAATTCCCAAGGTGTTCATCAAGATTTAAGGGAATCTTTAGATGGTTTCCTTTCTTACCAGGTATGCAGGTTTTTCAACAAGGATACTTTCAATCCTTGTGCCTCAAAATGTTTTCATTTAAATGCTCAATTTCTACTATTCTAGAAGACATGACCTAGGGTTTTAAATTGATGTAGAATCTTGCTACAACTCTTTAAAATTCCAAGATCAGTTGTGACTATGAGATAAGTATGACGTAAAAGGATTGGGGTATCTTGAACGAGGCTGGGTGATGAAAAAGTATGGAGTTATGAAATATTCTTCATGAATGATTAGAGTTTTAGATAATATTTTGTCATTGTTCATGCAATTATCATAAATCCCTTGCATCCATGCTTAACATGTGACGATTATATGATTACCCATGAGAATTTGAATATGTCAATGATAGATATGATGAGACTAGATTTGGTTCTGGACTTGAATAATTGAAATTAATTACATGCCCCTATGTCTTGATGGAATTAATTGGGTAAGAAGTAAATTTACTATAATGGCTTATCTAATGCATTCTTCTCATGAATTGGAATAAATCGTGAAATGTGGCCACGCCCCGCCTTGGGGGGCACCTTATGCCCTAATAGGACATGAACTGCTAGACTACCGAGCCTAAGAACTTTGGTGCCTGGCTGGCTCTGACTCTGGATTCAAGAAAACGACGGCCATATAACGGTAGAAAATACGTGCCTCCGACTGACTAGGCCTATAGCCACTTGTAAGTAAACAACAGCTAACCAGAACAATAGTAGTATGAAGGAACCTATACGGGCCAATACACACTATGTTGTCTAGTTACTTCTGGAATCAAGAAAACATGTACTAAATAAATATGTGATCGATAAGGGGCATATTTATATGCCAAACTCGATACTCAAATGTATAACGTTTGCCTTGTTTGTCTAATAATGTGTACATTCTCATGTAAATTATACGAAAGTGTGATTTTATACTAACCAACATGATTAGCGTTGTTTTGTAGGAAAACATGCTTTTGATGAAGAAAAATGACATGTTGGGAGAAATCGAAGATGAACTCGAACGCAGCAAGGAAGTGGTTGGTGAAGCAAGGATCACAAGGGCTCCGCGATGGAGCCGTGACACGCCATCGCGGATGCACTCTGCCTGGGATGGAAAATTCCAATAAATTCCAGTGAGGGTCTGCGATCAGGCCGTGCCACGTTGGGATTAAATTCTCCAGAGTTTGCATTTCCAGAGAGGGTCCGCGATTGCACCGTGGCACGTTGGCCATGCTCTGCGATGCATGCCGTGCCACATTGGAAGCAATTACCTGGGCGGATACCTAGAGGGCTTCCGCGTTTGTACCGCCTTATATGTCTATGACACCTGTGGCACGCTGTTTGTTATTCCGGGAAAATTTATCCCTAGATAAATAGAACACTTAGGTTCATTTTTAAATATTCTGACTTGGTAGAGCAAGCAACGTGGGTTAAGCAGGCAGTTTTGAGGACGAAATTTTAGGCTTTTCTCTATCCCTTTCTTCTTCCTTTCAATTGTTTGTATGATTAACACTCATTTAACGATGTTCAATCCACAAATGAGTGGCTAATTCTCCTTCTTGCTGAGGTTATGAACTATTGTGCTGGTCGTAATTATTGATTGCTGGTTTATTTTCTTTTCTTCCATGGTTGTTCTATTTAATTCTTTGTTCTTACTACGTTAATATCTGGCCAATGTTAATGTAGAACTAAAAAGTCCGGTTCACCCGAGAGGGCAAGAAACTGGAAAGTTGTGAATTAATAGGATATGATAATTTTCTTGGTTTGGGAAAATTGGGAATTGCTTTACCTTCAGGATAGAAATACACCTGACAGTCGTATTAGTCATGTGGAATCGGTTTTGTAGAGCTAGAACTTGATTCCTTCTTATCACGAAAATGTAGGTGGAAGGATTCATGATTCTAAGTTGGGTTAAATACGAGAGTTTTAATCCATAGGCATTAGTTCCGACTAGAAACTGGAGGAAAAGATAAACCATGTATTTTGATAGTTCGTTTCTTCACATGTTCTTTGTAGCCTCAAGATGCTCTCATTCATAGTTAAGACTCAATTGTATAGATAGCTTGTTTAGACAAAAATATATTTTCCAAAACAAACAATCCTTTCTTTACACGGCTGTCTTCACTGTATAGCTGTAGTAAATTAACATCTAAAAAGGTTTCACCCTGTATTCCAATTCCCGTGGGTTCGACATTCCGATTCTTAAAAGAGCCACTGTGACATTTGTACGACCTGCATAATTTGCAGGGCTCATCATGTTTTTGCGCTGCTGCCGGGGAATAGGCAATTGGTGAAATTTTTTTAAATTTTATTTTTATTTTACGTGTTAGCTTGCTATTTAAATATTTTAATTGTTGACAACTTGGTCTTAGCCTCGTATTTTGAAGAAAACAGATCCCGTTGAACACCGGCAAGAGACAAAGGTTTGGTGGATCCATCCTAGAGCCGGGAAAGACAGTTTCATCGCTAACGGAGAGAAGCTCTAGAGTATAGAAAGCTGCAGTTGCTCAGACAAACTATTAAGGAGCAAACTACAGAATCCACCAATCAGCGGGTAGTATTATGCCCGAGGGAATTGTGCTGTACTTTGTGCCGGTTCACGATGTGGCAATCCCACATGCTAGCAATGCACGTCTAGCATTCACAAACCTGGAGCCAGGAGGAGGTTCGAGCTAAACAAAACATGGTGCAATTGCTGCACACAAGCGGGCATTTTACAGGTCTCCCTCACGAGACCCACAACAACATCTTCAGAATTTTCTGGAGATAAGTGACACTTACATCCGCTCGGAGTGCCGCATTACGTCAGCTTACACTTTTCCCATTTTCACTTTTGTGAGATGCTAAGAGGTGGCCGAAAGCTGAGCCACCAAACTTATCACCTCATGGGATGATCTTGTGCCAGGGTTCTTGATCTGATTCTTCTCCGGTAAAACAGCAAGGCTTGAATTCAAATTCTAAGTTTTAAACAAAGGGAAGGAGAGAATCTGGTATCAAGCTTGGGAGAGATTTAAATCAGTGTTGAGGGACTGTCCTCATCACCATCAGAGCAAATGACGCTGGTGCACACTTTTATAGAATGTTTGGAACCCCACACAAAAAATTTTGCTGATTCGCAGCTGGGGACAAGCTTGTAGTGACTTATGAGGAACTCGTATTCTTTGCTTAATCGTATTTCACAGGAAAATCCGGAGTGGAAATGACTTTCAGGAGGAGTAAGGAAAGCAGCTGGAGTCTTGGAAGTGGATGGGTTTACAGCCACGTTGCACAGATTGCCGCCTTGCAGAATCAATTGAACACCCACTTCGGCAACATGAACTAGAGCCACCAAGCCCCAGCAAATGCAAAGCAGCAGATTTGGTGAAGTGTGGAGCAATGAACACTCGCCTGAGTGTTGTGGAGCAAATCCAGACTCAGTGAACTTTGTCGGGGAATGCACAAGGAGCAATCACCAACAGTATGGGAATAGCTACAATTCCAACTGGAGGAATCACCCGACTTTCTCTTGGGGTAGCAACAACCATCAGGGGCAGAGTTCGAGTCAGGGATGCAAATGAACCAAGGAGGGCCACAGAACTATCAGGCACAATACAGAAATAATAATGCCCTCCTCCACATCCATCACCCAGCGTTGAGGAGATGTTCAAGCAGCTGGTCAATGCTTCAATTACAGGCTGACCATGTCAAATTACAAATTTCGATGTTAAAATATTCAGCTAGCTACCAAGGCACCGGAGTATCAATTTGGGCAATTTGTCGGAGCCCGAAACACCAGGCCTAGAGGAGGACTCCCAGTGACACAGATCCCAACCCCCAAGCAGTAAATGCAGGACTACGAGGAGTGGCTTGCAGTTGAAGGAGGTTGAACCCGAAAGACCACCTCAACAGTCGGGAGTAGCGTGTATGGAGGGAGCAGAATGACAGAGGGGAAACACAAGGATGCTGAACCAGAAAGACCTCCACCCCCGCTCCTCAACGATTAAAGAAGCACAAGGAGGAGGTGCTTCAAGAAATTCATGGAGGTACTTAAACAGGTACATTAACTTACCTCTTGTTGATGCTGTAGGAGGCCTAAGTACGTCAATATAAAGGACATCGTAGCTACCAAAAAAGCAGGTTTACCAATATGCTACGGTGGCCCTTACATAGGATTGCATTTCCCGGATACAAAATCGCTGCCCACGAAGCCCAAAGATCCTGGGAGCTTCACAATTCAATTAACAATCGGGCAAAGTATCCAAGCTCGCGGTTTATGTGATTTGGGAGCAAGCATTAACTTGATGCCAACTTCTATCTACAGTTAGGTCTAGGAAGTCCTAGACCTACAACAGCTGGGATTCCTTGCAGCCTGCAGATCGTCTTTGTGGTGCTGACGGTGGCTGGGAGATGCCAGCGTGTTTCTCTGTCTCACCTTCCTGCACTTGTCAGGCTGGATCTTGAGCCGTGACATTGGGTGTCCCATTTATTTTGGGACGACCTTTCTTGGCAACCGTGAAAGCGCCATAGATGTAGCCGCAGGTCGCCTAACGATGCGAGCACATGACAAGGTGGAGGTGTTCGATGTGTACAAGGCCACCAAACTCCTGCCGTGTATACGAAGAACTCTTCGTTGATCGAGTGCTTGAGCAACCAAGTGTTGCTAAAGGCATTGAACAACGAGAATTCAGCGAGAGCCCCCGATAGAGGTGTAAGCTTGATGAGGGTGTGGACGTCGTGAGAAAATGTCCGTCACCCTAGCGTCAGAATGAGCTCAAACGACGTCGAGCCGAGACGGTAATCCAGGGTGCTGCACGGGAGGCAACCCGTGAAATGTAATTGTAGATTGTACATAAAAATAAAAATAAAAAGAAAAGATTTTTATTTGTATTTAATATTTTGTAGTATAGGAGTGTAAATAGAAAAATAAATATATTTTGGTTTCTCCAACTTTGGAATTCTAACCGATTTCGTGTGGTAAGATGTTGTACAGGTTGATCGGAGGAAAAATGCTAAGGAATGCAAAGGAGAAATACGAGGTAAGAAATTCTTTTATGCCAAAACAGTGAGCTCCGCTGATGGCTCCGTGTGTCACGGAGGAGGGCCCCGCGTTACCCTCCGTGACACGTTGAAGGCAAAATATGGAATTTTATAAAATTCCAGAATGCTCATGTGTTGATGGTTTCCGTGTCATCGAGGGCATGCTCGCGTTACCCTCCGTGACACGTTGACGCAGTTAATCTCATCGGGTCACACCGGGCGACCCGATTTTTCCACTTTTTAAACCCCAAAACCCTCATTTCTCCTATTTTCTTCTACTCCTCCGCTAATAATACCCCAAAAATCCCCTCCCCCTCAACGTGTCACGGCATACTAGGAGTGAAATTTCAACTTTTCCTTCGTCTTAATCGAATCAAAGGTATGTTCTTGAACTCAACTTCGCTTAGCAAAAATCTGATTTCTAGCATGAACTAGGAAGAATCCATACCCTTGATATAAAATTGAGCTTAAATACATTTGGGTTGTTGTTAATTGTGTTCGTAGTATCGTTGTGATCATATGAACTCGTTAATTACAAGCTTAAATGAATTTTGTGCTAAATTGTAGTTAGGTTGGGTTGTGAAGGAAAATTTGAATTGAGGAGGAATTGTTGAAAAATTGTAGGTTGTGCATGTTGGGTGAATGTGAATTGTGTTATGCTTATCGTGTATGCCTAAGAAACGATGCAATTATCGGGGGTGCAAATTGGGTGAAAACTTCAAAAACTCATCGAATTACAAGGAAAATTGGGAAATTGCTTAGTTTGAGTTGGTGGAATATCCTTATTTTTCTTGTTTTCTCGTTAGCCAATGCCATGTAATGAAACGACTATCGATAGTATGTTGGAATTAGCTGTATGAAGTCTGAATAGTACTTAGAGGTTATACTGTCGAATTTAAGAAGGCACGAGGCAATTTGTTTGTGTTTTTTCTTTTGTTTAGTGTTCTAGATTTTGCATCTTCTTGTAAACTAGAATAAATGTGTTCTTGCCAAAGTGCATAATGTGAGCTAAAGACTAAGTGGGGGTGGCCGAGCCAAACCCAACCTTAGTCAAAAGCTAGGTTTAAATCGACTAACATTGTTACTGTCTGTTTTCTTTGACAGAGACAATGTCTAGCAGGCAGGACAAAGGAAAGGGCGCATCAGCATCAGGCGCCGGAAGAAAAAGACTAAGATCGGGAGCAGCAGTCCCAGCAGCACCAGCAGTTCCACGCGTGGCCAGCGCCGCCAATATGGAACACAATGGGTGACTGAAGAGGGGAAAAAGTGGTACACCAAACATAAAGAAAACAAATACTTCCCCGAGGAACATATTGCACGGGAACAATTGGCACAAGAGTTCCCCCGGATGGTGCAAAGGGATTGACGTCACGGCTACGTTTCATTTTCGACGAGCCCAAGGAGTGCAACCTGCACTTAATCCGGGAATTCTACGCCAACTGGAACCCGACATTAAGGAGTCACACCATCAAAATAAGGGGCCAAATCGGCACATTGGAGCCTCACCACCTCAATGCCATCCTAGGGGCGCAAAATACAGACGCCCATGTACTCCGACAGTTGAACATCACTCCACCTTGCGTGGATATCAGACGCACATTATGTGGAGCTCGATCTACGGCACGCTGGAGCAGGCACAAGGAGAGGCTACCATCAGACGCTGCCCTATGCACAAGATGAACAGGGAAGCCAACCGCTTAAAATAGTTTGCTCCTGTTTGATTCCGGGGTGCACATGATATGATGTGACCCGGGACGGGTATGCTTGGTATACGCCCCGATGAAAGGGCTGAGATCACCGTTGGGGCGGTGATCATATCCGCCATGAACAGGGCCCGATTGCACTAAGGGCACAGGTACTGATTCGGCGGGCTGCTGGCCGACACGTTCCCGAGGGGCCTTGAGGTCGAGGAGGAGGCCCTAGATTACATCCTGCAGATGGGGGCGGTGCCGATGTCACAAAACTAAGGCACCTGACACCACTCATGGGCCTGTTCTCACATTGGCCGAGCGACATGCTCGACGATCATATGTCCTGCATGTTCGGGATGGTGATGCTCCAGGTACGCATAGGCGGGAGACTGGCACGGAGTGACGAGCTGTGGCAGCTCGACTTAGATTACCCATTTAAGAGAACAGGGGGCGCTATATCAGGTGGGCCCAGCTTTTGTGGAGACTGTAGATGATGACGCCCCACAGACGAGGAGACGGGTCAGCAGTGGATTCCGACGTTGAGTCGGAGGAGGCTGACGGTGGAGACTCAGATATGGGGATGAGGCGGCAAGCACCTGATGAGGAAGTGGAATACTTTGACTGATCAGGGAGTTTCACGAACCACCTTTCTGTTAGATCAGGCGAACAATGGGACAGTACTGATTTTAAGTGTGGGGGGAGAAGTTAGGTGCTGAATTTGCCTTCTTTTGTATATCATCGCATGTTCCCTGTCTTGTTGTCGTGTTTGTTTTAATTTGACTCTGTGTATGTATGTTCATTGCTGTAAATATTGTTGTTGTGTGCTGTGGAATGTTGTTAGCCAGTATGTAAATAGTTTTTGCCGAAATCTCGACATTTTTAAAAAATTTCGTAACTATTTTTTTTTGGGTTTCTCGGAGTTTGTTTTGAGCCTTTGCCGAGAAGAGTCCCATTGATCCAAGTCGTAAATAGTGACCTCTTATGATGGATGGATGACTACCATCTTAAGGGAAAAAGGTAGTCGATAGGAGTAGTTATATTTTGTTTTTTTTAATTTTCATTTTTAAATTTTTCTCTTATATTTTTGTTAGTTGGATTGTTGGTTGTATCCCATGCATGTTGTTATTCATGGCTTGACATCTTTGTTGCGTTGTACACAATTATATAGCAAAGATGATTCGTAGAAACATGCAAAATTTCTTGTACATATGTAAGACACTTATGCCGGAGAATCCGATTCGGTGTGATTGAGGCTTAACTTTGAATTCTTGTGATTAGCCGATTAAAGGATTCAGTCATCTTGAGTTGAGCAAGGTGCATCGAGTGTAGTGAGAAATTGTTCATTCCATGCTATTGTCGATTGTCTGAAACTTGCCTGTCGTGTGATAGAAAATGAACAAGAAAAGAGTGGAAAAAGATGGCATTTTCTGCCACCCAAAATTTTCTTATTTTCAGACTGGCTTGAAGATTAAACGCCAGGTCAAGCCTAGTTGAGCCTTCGCATATAATTTTTCTTTTGGTTCTTCTTCGTCGAAAAGGGTGTGAACTAAGGAACTCCCCTTCTTTTCATGGTCCTAAAACCAAATCCGAAGCTCAAGCGCTCAAGAAAATGCAAAATTTTCCCATGGTGTCAAGGAGTGAAGTGAAAAAAGGAAAAGAAAAGTGATTGAAAAAAAAAGAAAAGAGAGAAAGAAAAAAAAAAGAGTCGAGGGTGAAATGGCCAGATTTGAAGGGAAGGAAGTTGTTTGACTCAACTTTCTTCGATTAGTCCTGGTGTGTTAAAGATATGGGTGATAAGTATGAGGATAAACTTCAAGAAGAGGAGGAAGGAAGAAAATACTTCTGGAATTTGATGGGATGTGTGAAAAAGCGCTTAAAGAATAGTTACTTTATTGGTTAGCCCAGTATATACTAGTTCCGGAGCTTACATTACAGCCCGTTAAGTCCTACGTGATCTTACATCATGCATCCTTATATTAGCGGAGTAATACAATTTAGAAGCAAGCTTATGGGTCATGATGCAATGCATGTGAATTCGTTTGGGAGAGTGAGCGAAATTGTGTGTATATATATACCCTGACATGAATTTCCTTAGAGTTCATGCGGATTAAAACGGGGGAATCTCTCTTATTGTTGTGGGAGGGCACATGTTTGATGATAGAATAAATTCGTGTCGGATATCTTGGTCAGCTAATATGCATGAGTTTACCGATATCGAGAGTCGATTCTTGTGCTAGGAGGTCTTGATTTATTAAGTGTCGTTGTAATGATACTATGCATGTTTTTCTTGATGATTTGCTTTGAACATAATCGGTATAACCGTAGTTCGGATTGTCGAGCCTAAGTAGCTATGATGGGATAATAATCATGAGGTGTATAAGTATTATTCGAGGACGAACAAGATTTTAAGTGTGGGGTAGGTGATAAGGGGCATATTTATATGCCAAACTCGATACTCAAATGTATAACGTTTGCCTTGTTTGTCTAATAATGTGTGTAGTACTCATGTAAAATGTACGGAAGTGTGATTTTATACTAACCAACATGATTAGCGTTGTTTTGTAGGAAAACATGCTTTTGATGAAGAAAATGACAGTTGGGAGAAATCGAAGATGAACTCGGGAACGAGCAAGGAAGGCTTGTGAAGCTAAGGAACACAAGGGCTCCGATGGAGCTGTGACACGCTGCCATCGCGGATGCACTCTGCCCGGGATGGAAAATTCCAATAAATTCCAGTGAGGGTCCTGATCAGTCAGTGCCACGTTGGGATTAACTTCTCCAGAGTTTGCATTTCCAGAGAGGGTCCGTGATTGCACCGTGGCACGTTGGCCATGCTCCGCGATGCATGCCGTGCCACGTTGGAAGCAATTACCCGGGCGGACAATTTTGTGAGGGTTTGCAGTTAGCACCGTGTCACGGAGGCAAAGGCCCGCGATGCACCTGTGACACGCTTGCTTGTTATTCCGGGAAAATTTATCCCTAGATAAATAGAACACTTAGGTTCATTTTTAATTATTCTGACTTGGGGAGCAAG
Source organism: Datura stramonium (assembly GCA_018107945.1). Taxonomy (NCBI): domain Eukaryota; kingdom Viridiplantae; phylum Streptophyta; class Magnoliopsida; order Solanales; family Solanaceae; genus Datura; species Datura stramonium. Next base: position 246,748 of record JACEIK010001086.1, read on the forward strand.
AACGCTGGTTACGGTGCAGTTTTGAGGACGAAATTCTTAGGCTTTTCTCATCCCTTTCTTTCCTCTTTCAATTGTTTGTATGATTAACACTCATTTAACGATGTTCAATCCACAAAATGAGTGGCTAATTCTCCTTCTTGCTGAGGTTATGAACTTGGTGTTGAAATGTAATTATTGATTGCTGGTTTATTTTCTCTTTTCTTCCATGGTTGTTCTATTTCTTGTTCTTACTACGTTAATATCTGGCCAATGTTAATGTAAATCCAAAAGTCCGGTTTCACCCGAGGGCAAGAGTCAACTGGAAAGCGTGAATTAATAGGATATGATCTGTTCGTGGTTTGGGAAAATTGGGAATTGATTTACTTCAGGATAGACATATACCGAAGTCGTATTAGTCATGTGTGAACTATTTTGTAGAGCCAGAACTTGAATTCCTTCTATCACGAAAATGTAGGTGGGAAGGTCTATGATTCTTAAGTTGGGTTAAATACGAGAGTTTAATCCATAGGCAATAGTTCCGACTAGCAACCGGAGGAAAAGATAAACCATGTATTTTGATAGTTCGTTTTCACATATGTTCTTTTGCAGCTCCTATGATGTGCTCTCATTCATAGTTAAGACTCAATTGTATAGATAGCTTGTTTAGACAAAAATATATTTTCCAAAACAAAACGACTTTTCATACTGTTGTCTTCACTAAGTTGTAGTTGTAGTAAATTAACTCTTGAAAAGATTTCACCCCGTATGCCTATTCCTGTGGGTTCGAAGAGCATTCCAGTTCTTAAAAAGAGCCACTGTATTACTTGTAATGACCCGTACACTTGCGGGCTCATCAGTGACCGACAAGGTCACCACTACCAACTGAATGAGGCCTCAAACGACCATCATAAACAAGCTAAAATGCAAGGCCACACGGCCTCACACGACGGGGTATAACTAACCACAGGAATACACAATCCTGCAAGCCTCTTAGAACATTTATAATATGGTCGGGACAGGGCCCTGAGACATACCCATACTGTACAACAAAAGAAAAGGATAAACCTCTAGCTATCTAGCTCTGGATGACTAGAGCTGATGACTCGGTGTGCTGGCTGGAATCACGAGGGGTCGGCTCCTCGCTCATGAGTACTTGCAGGAAAGTAATGCAAATGTTTCCCCAAATGGGCGTTAGAACCATTGGTACTGAGTATGTAAAGCAACAACTAGGAAATAACTTAAGACAAGCAATATAAATAATAGAACTGGAAGTAGAAGGAAATAATTGTAACTGGATCGAAAGTATGAGTTCAAGACTGTCCGCAACTATACTGAAAGGAGTAGGAGTCTTACCTGGAAATGTAGCTCTACCTGCCGATCTATTCATATCCAGCGTAACATGGATTAATATAACATAGCATAGCACACATAACCTTACATGGCCCCTTGGGCCGGGAGGTACAATCAACACACACCCATAGCCCTACCCCGGTCATCCCATCTCCTATAATAACTATAAGCATCCTGCCTGGCCCCCGGGTATGCACTTGGGCTCGCCGAGCCCCGACTATAACTGTAACCGAGTCCGGAGGACTCCCCAAATCAACACCGCGGGCGTACCCGCTCGACGGATGGCAAAAGCCGACCAAGGAAAAATATGGGGAAACCGACATCCCATCTTCGTTCCCTAGGGGACGGCATGCCAATTCATAGAGAGACGTTTCCTCTTCCTCCTCATGGACGAGTCCATACGCCTATTAACCCCGGGGTAGCTGCGAATGCTAGGTAATCCAACCCCAACACAATACAAAGCCAGGTCTCATATAATAATACTAACTGCGTATACTACATGCTGAAACTAGTGATAGTGATATGTATGTTTTTAATACATGCTGAGACTGATAATGGTATATATAATCTTCTATCATAATCGTGCTGAGTCTAATACCGAACAAGATATAGTTCTTTCTCACGAGAATCATGCCGTATAACCGAGGTTCATAGTAAACATGATTTACTACTTAACATGCTTTCTAAACTCATTTTAGGCTACTATTCTATTCCTGAAATATTTTACGGGAACTTATATTGCTTCACTAAGTTTCGACTGAACACGATAATATGCTAACATACTTTACTAAATCACATACTGCATGCCGTAATCGCTTTCTGTCACTTTCTACTAGCAATTATATCGTCCTAGTAAGTTTCACTCACATGACTTATCGCTTCCAATCATCGTACTAAAATTTATACCAAGCATAATATGTGACTTATGAAACATTCTACAGGCATTTGAGCTATGTTCCTATACTAGAACTACTAGCTTGCCGAAGAAATCGCTTACATACCTCGCCTGATGGCTCCACAACTAGCGTAGCTTGACTAATATTCAGCTATTTCCTCTTCCAACTGTATTTACATTCAGCAATTAGAACCAAGTTCAACAATAACCTGGAAGAAAAAAACATCACTTTTAATATATAAATATAGTCCAAACTTTGGCTTATCGAAAAACACCCGGAAACTCGCTGTTTCGAAAGTCCAAAGGGAGAAATACTCACTTTAGGCTAGGATTAAATTGACACTAATTTGAGCAATTCCACTTACCTTAGCTCGGTAGAACGACGGTTCGGCGGCCTAATTTTACTTAAATTAAGTCTATAGGAATGTTTCTCAGCTTTATACTCGTATCTAGGATTAATTTGAGCTTGGACCGCGTATACGGGCGTAATCGAAGGAAATTTTAAAGAAACCTCGTGCCCTCTTTTCTTAGTTGTGTTCTCTGTGTATTCTTTGGAAATTATGATATTAAAATGATTAAAACAAAAGTTTGGAGGCTTTTTATATTTGGTCCTGGACAGGGACCCACGGTGGCACGGCCATCGCGGAGGCCCTCCTCGGGTGGCACGGCCATCGCTGAGGGTTCTGCCCCGGCTCCTCCCGCTACGGTTCGGTGTGATGTCTGTCCAGTCTTCCCCGCCGTTTCTAGCATGTATGTCATTCAAAACCTATTAGCCAACATGCGAATAGGCCATCTACCTGTCGAGAATTTACGGGTGTAACATCTCCCCCTAAGAACATTCGTCCGAATGTAAACTTCTACTTATAGGGGTCTCAACTTTCCACTTACTTTTAGAAAAATTTCTACAGAGTTTCCCCTGTAATATGGACTATCTCAAAAACCTGAAATGCACAAAAGTTCAATACAGGTACACCACGCAATACTATAGCATTCATCGAGTAATAGACTAGAGTCGACTATCTCATTTATACATATAATATAAGGCATTTCATATGATAACAATACTAACATACCTCTCGACTGACTAGGCTTCTGGAATAAGTGATGATATCTGATTTTCATGTCTTCTCTGCTTCCCAAGTCATCTCCTCTCAGTTCTTGTTACGCCATAGTACCTTGACAAGTAAGCAACATCTTTATTTCTCAATCTACGAACTGGCTCCTGCCGAGTATGGCTACTGGAACCCTTCATAGGCCAACTCTTCCGTAACCTGGACATACTAGACTGGGAAAACTCTTGAGGGGTCTCCTATGTACTTTCTAATATAGATACGTGGAAACTGGATGAACGGACTCTAATTCTGGAGGCAAGTTAAACTCGTATGCCAACTTGCATTTACTTTCCGCCGAATCTAATAAGGCCCAACGAATCTACTTGGCTTACCTTTATTTTCGAATCTCATCACCCTTTCATTGAGATACTTTCAAAAATACCCATTCATTCACATTTAAATTTGTGCTCCTGCGCCGCACATCAGCATATGATTTCGGTGGCTTTGAGCAGTCAGTACGCGTTCTGATAAGATTTACCTTCTCCTCTGACTGCTTAATAATATCTGGCCCAATAAACGCTGACTCTCCTACTTCAAACTAATAACTGGCGATCTACATTTTCGTCCATACAATGCCTTAAAGGGCAATCCTGGATAGATGAGTGGTAACTATTGTTATAAGCAAACTCAATCAGCGGTAAGTTCTCATCCCAACTACCTCCAAAGTCCAACACACACACCTGTAGCATATCCTCGAGCGTCTGAATAGTGCGTTCCGCCTGCCTCTGTCCGGAAAGTGGAATACCGTGCTCAAATTAATCGCATTCCAAGACCTCTCTCAATGATCGCCAAAATCTAGCTGTAAATTTTGCTCCTATGTTAGAGATAATAGATACTGGAACACCGTGTAATCTAACTATTTCTCTGATATACAAGTCGGCGTAATCTTTGGCAGAGAATGTAGCTTTCACTTGCAGGAAATGGGATGATTTCATCACCCATGAACAATTACCCAAATTGAATCATTTCATGTCTGGCATGGGGTAATCCTGCTACAAAGTCCATTTTTTTGCTTCCCACTTCCAAAGAGGCACAACTATGTCCTAAGTCAATCCACCTGGTTTCTGATGTTCCGCTTTCACTTGCTGGCGCTTAGGACACTGGGCTACAAATCTCTTCTATTTTCCTCTCTTAATACCTGGCCACCAGTAGATTTCTATAATATCATGGTACATTTCGCCGCGCCTGGGTGGAGAGAATAGCGGGTGTAATGTACCTCGCTCATTATCTACTGGAAGGAAGCCTCAAATATCCGGAACACAAATGCGGCCTTTACATCGCAATACTTCATCCTCAATTACCTGAAACTGGCGCTTTCCTTGTTGAATTTTGTTCCTTGTTAAACCAGGTCAGGATCCTCATACTGTCGTTCCTTTACCTCCAATACAACCAATGACGACACCGCAGTGCCTCACCACGCTCCTGTCCTCCTGCTTCGCTACACGAATGGCTAAACTCGGCTAATTGGTGTATTTCTCTGTCCAACTCCCGCAGCTTGGGCTGCAAGTATGCTAAACTCCGCAGAGATTTGCAGCTGAAGGCATCTGCCACTACGTTGGCCTTTCCCGAATGATGTAATATTCACGTCATACCTTCAATAACCTTAACCTACGTACGCGCGCAAATTCAACTCCCTCTGAGTGAGGATATACTGTAGGCTCTTATGGTCAGTGAAAATATCTCATGGACGATTAAGGCAAGTAATGTCTACATATCTTTAGGGCGTGGATTACTACGGCTAGTTCCAGGTCGTGGGTATGATAATTCTTTTCGTGTTTCAAAACTACCGACAAGTCTCGCAACGGCGCCAAAACTGCTTGGCCCCTTTTCATGCATACCACAAGCGTACGGGTCGTGCCAGTAATATAGTGGCTCCTTTTAAAGAACAGGAACAAGTTAAACCCACAGACCGACCTGTTCCGCTAACTATCTAGTTCAAGTGTGATATTAAATAACGAAAATTTTGATTATAGAAGCTTTCGAAAATGTTTCATTAAGTCTAATTTTGGTCAACGAAATATTCTGGATTCACTCTAGGAGCAACATAGAGTTAAAACCAGATAATCATATGCTATTACAAATTGCAATGGGTTAAGTATGAAACTATCATTGTCGTCTCACATAATTAGAATTGCATGTTCATGGCCTTTGAGCCTCTAAACACGACAAACCAGCCTCTACTGCATCATTGTGAGCGAGGATGCTAATTCTAGTTCGTGGGCAATTAATTACGTGGATGTGCTTACGGGAAATGAGTATGCACTCGGGCACCTAATCATTTAACTCATTTAGCCTCACAACTACTTCTTTGAGGGGTGATGTGATAATTCTAAATCGGTCTCTAAATAATCCTGTTTTATCAACCAAGCTAGGCATTAGGTATATCTCTATCCTAACACAAATTATATCGCGAGATACAATCATGCTCCTTACATTCTCATGTTCTGACCTAGGTAAATGCTTCCTCAAGCATATGCCCAAGATAACGGTGGCTGTTTTCATGGTGATCAATCATAATTATAACCACAATCCAGATTGCAAGACAAAACAACAATCAATAACTTAATTCAACACAATTTCATAAGAACACAATCATAATTCATGGCTTCAACCCTAGAGGAAGGGTTCTAGCCATTCATGTTTGTAAAACTACAAGAAACTACAACTAAATTAACATAATTACAAGAATTTGAAGAAGAGAAGGAAATTTGACAAACCCTAGATGAGTTCTCCCACTGCTCCCTTCACTCCTAGGTAGTTTTCAAGAATAAAATCGTAACAAAATGATTTTAGGAGCTAAGGGACCTATTTATAGTAAATGAGAAACGTGCACAATTTTGCCTAACATGGAATGGATCCGTGTCACGGAGTGTACTGGGTGGAGCACTGCCTCCGTGACACGGAGGTAACGCAGAGAGCTGGCTGAACACCGGATGCCCATCTATCGAGTGTCACCGCGTTGCCGGGCGTGACACGCTGCTTATGCAGTGTGCTGGCCTGGTGTGGGTTGCGCTGGCACGCTGGATCCCGCCTGCTTGATGCCTCTTCTCGCGTGCCTGGCATGGGCGTGGCACAACGCTGGGCGCGGCACACGCACAACGTGGCACGCTGCCTGGCGCGACCAGCCTTGCCAAGGCATGCTTCTTGCCGACTTTCGCAATTTGTTCCCGACTCCGTTTCTCTACTTTACCAACTTATGAATTAGTCCTCAAATTCATTAAAACCTACAACACAAGTACTAATCATGTTTGTTAGTACATATATTCACATTTATATAAAATTACATGAAAATGTAGAAAATAAATTAGATAAACAAAACTAAATTAAGGTATAAAGCATCACTCGGGAATGCTATTTTGCCCGAGATCATTTCCTCAGCTATTTGGAAGCATAAGCAATCACTTTACTGCGCTGTATCAACACACATCCCAACCCAACACTCCGAAGCATCACAATAAATTGCATAACCCTCTGTACCTTCTGGCAATGCTAATACTGGGGCGGAGGTCAACCTGTCTTTCAATTCTTGGAAACTCTGTCCACACGCCTCCTGTCTACTGGAACTTTACTACTTTCTGCGTCAGCTTAGTCAGAGGTGCCGCTATGGTGGAGAATCCTTCAACAAATCTTCTATAGTATCCTGCTAATCCCAGAAAACTGCAGACTTCGGTCGGAGTGGTAGGTCTAGGCCATGTTTTTATTGCTTCTATTTTCTGCGTGTCTACCTGTATACCAGCATCCGATACAATATGCCCCAATAAAGCTACTGAGTTCAGCCAGAATTCACATTTGGAGAACTTGGCGTATGCCGACGGTCCCTGAGGATCCGAAGAAGCACTATCCGTAAAATGAGCCTGGTGGTCTGCCTCTGAGCGAGAATATACCAGAATATCTTCAATAAATACTATCACGAATAGGTCCAGGTATGGTCTGAAGATGCTGTCCATCGTGTCCATAAAGACTGTTGGGGAATTCGCCACCCTAAAGGACATGACTAGAAACTCAAAATGGCCGTATCTGGTCCTGAAGGCTGTCTTGGGAATGTCTCTTTCACGGACTCGATCCTGGATGGTATCCGGACTTAAGTCAATCTTGAGAAATATCTGGCCCCTATAACTGGTCAAACAAATCATCTACTCTGGGAAGCGAATACTTATTCTTAACTGTAACCTTATTCAACTGCCGGTAATCTATACACATGCGGAGCGAGCCATCCTTCTTCTCACAAATAGAATCGGCGCACCCCAAGGTGAAGTACTCGGCCCGATAAAGCCCTTATCTAACAAATCTTCAGCTGAGCCTTTAACTCTCTGAGCTCAGCAGTGAGCAATACGATATGGAGGAATTGATATGGGCTGAGTTCCTGGTAATAAATCAATTGCAAAATTTATCTCTTCCTGGAGGAATACTGCAGCTCATCCGGAAATACGTTAGGGAATTAATTCACCACTGGAATAGACTAGAGTCGGAGGCCCTACCCAAACATCCTGGAACTGACAAGGTAGTAAATGCACCTCTTAGCTATCAACTTCCTCGCCTGAAGATAGGAAATAAGCCTACCTTTTGGCGTAATTGTATTGCCCTTCCACTCTCGTATTGCCTCCCCTGGAAAGTGGAATCAGACTCTCTTGGTCTATCATTCTACATTTGCATAGCACGGAGCCAACCAATCCATACCCATAATGGCACCAAAATCGACCATTTATAATTCTACCAGGTTTACTGTGAAACTGACGATCAGCAACCTCATTGTACACCCGCTAGAAACCCTTCTGGCTATAATGGAGTCACCGACGGGGGTGGATACTAAAAAGGGTTGCTGAAGAAACTCTGGGGCAACACTAAACTTTCGAGCCACAAATGGAGTAACATCGGACAAAGTAGATCCTAGATCAATCAATACATCAGCAGGGTATGAGAAGATTGTCATCATACTCTGTCAAGCAACATCAGGTGAGGCTTCTGAATCCTGCCTCCCTGGTAAGGGCATATGTGCCGTTTGGACCCGCACTCTGCCACTAGAGGTCCCTTGATCTGCCCCGACCTCTGCCTGCTGTAAAAACTAAGGGCCTATGCCCTGCCGAGGATACTAAAGCTCGTGACCTTACGGATGCCCTATCCTGTATATCCCGATCCTCCTGACCTCTGGCTGGGAAATCATTCATCAGATGGACCTCTTGGCCACAAATATAACATCCGGTGGAGCCATACCTGCATGATCCAGAATGACGTCATCTGCATATAGGGCAAAGTGGTAGGGTATACCTACTCAGCTCCACCCTCTGTAATGGTGAATCTGCAGTTTGCGAGCCTCTACCGGTCTCTGACTGCCCCGTAGCTAACCGCCCTATACGGCTCGTGAGGCGGGGGTCTAGGCGCTCATCTAACAATCGTGGCCTAGGTCCTCCCGACCCTCTCCTTGTAACTCAACTGGCCTATCCCTGCGGCGTTGTTCCTAACTAGTCCTCCTAATCTCCTGCTGCCGCTTCCTGATGCCCTAAATATTCTCGGGCAAATGCTCGAACTAGGGCAATATCCATGTCCTCGCAAAGGTAGCCGTAATACAAGTCTTAACATATTCCTCGATTCAACCCCATGATGAAGCGGTGTACTACGGATACATATAAACAAAAGCTGCAGCATACTGTGCTAAAGAATCAAACCGCAAGGCGTATTCCCGAACACTATGGCCCTCATTCTAAATGTAAAACCGGTCCACGGGCCTGTCACCCTCCGATGGAAAATAGTGATCCATAAAAAGCTCCCAGAAGTTGGACTAGGTTAGAGGGGAAACATCTCTCCCTTGGGACCCTTCCCAGCTTTCATACCACAACACAGCGATATCCCGTAACCAGAATGCTGCCAACTCAACCGATTCTGTAGGCGTGGTACGCATAACCCTTTTGAAAATTCTATGCAATCGTCTAGAAAAATCCTGAGGGTCCTCCGTCCGGTCCTGTACCTATAAACTGGGTGGGAGATTCAGAGCCAAGAACTCTTGACACTGAACTACCAGGCCTCAAGACGACTCTGCAACTGTAGACGACATCGACACTGAGCAGCCATCATCTTGTGCCAACATGACTACCGCACTCCTGATGTCACGCCCCGCCTTGGGGATATGAATGAAACTCTGGATTCAAAAAAATGACAGGCTACATAACGGTTGTAAATACAGCTTCCGGCCGACTAGGCCATAGCCACATGTAAGCAAACAATAGCTAACATGAACAATGTAAGACTATGAAGGAACCTATGCGGGCCGACAAGGCCACCATTCTGTCTAGTTATTTCTGAATCAAGAGAACAAGTGCTAAACTTCTACGTGACCAGCAAGGCTGCCATTACAAACTGGAATAAGGCCCCCGCCACGCCATCATAAACAACTACGACATACACGGCCCGCGCACGTACAACTAAGAACAGGGAATATGCAATCTGTAAGCCTCTAAGAATACTGATAATATGGTCGAGACAGGCCCTGACCTAACACATACTGTAAAACAAAAGAAAAAGGATAAACCTCTAGCTGTCTATTCAAATGACTAGAGCCGATGACTCGTATGCTGCGTGAATCACGAGGGTCGGCTCCTCGTCTATGAGTAGCTGCAGGCAAGGGAATGCAGCGCCCTTAATGGGCGTCAGTACTGCTGGTACTGAATATATAAAGAAACAACTGAAAATATCTGAAAAACAACAATACAATGTATAAATTGACTAAAATTGACTCAAAATAGAACTAAGAATGTTCTCAACTATGCTGGAAGGAGTAGGAGTCATACCATTGAAAACAATGTTCTACTGTCGATCTACTCATATCTAGCGTAACATGGCATAACATAGCATAGCACACACAAACCTTACCCAACCCCCATAAGCCGAGAGGTATGATCTTGGCGTAATTATATGCCCAAGTGATACTTAAATGCTTCATTTCGTCTTGTTTATCCATCGTTATTTGTACATTCTCGTGTGATTTGTAGTTAAATGTGAATTTATACTAACCAACATGATTAGTGTTGTTTTGCAGGAAAAATGTAATTTCAGAAATCTAAGATGCTTGTTGGTGAATGTCGGAAAGGACTGAAGTTACAGGGAAAAGGCCAAAGAAAAGCAGCAAATATAGGGGCTTCAAGTGATGGAGCCGTGTCACACTGCCATCGGGGAAGCATTCTGCCCCGGATGACTTATGTTGGGTACCAGTGAAGTTCGCGTTGCCTCCTGTGACACGGAGGCAATGCCACGCGATATATGTTGTGGCACGTTGGGCCTATTTACCTGAACATCAGCCCATAGAGGGTCCAGTGTTAGCTCGGTGTCACGGAGGCAGTGCCCACGCGTGAGCACTCTGTGACACGTTGCTTGTTATTCCGGAAAAATTTCCACTTGGGGTAGCAGCCAGTGCCACAATTTAGTTTAATTTTAAAAATTCTGACTTAGTTGAGCAAGGACGGGGTTACAAAGGAGGGACGAAAATCTTAGGTTCTTCTCTATCTCTTTCTCCTTTATTTCAATTATTTAGAAGGATTTATACTCATTTGATGATGTTTAATCCACAAATGAGTACACCACTTCTTGCTGAGGTTAAGAACATTTGTAGTGGAATGTAAATTGTTGATCATTTTGGTTTTTCATCTTTTCTTCCATGGTTGTTCTAAATAATTCTTGTTGTTACCGCATTAATGTTTGGCCAATGTTAATGTATATCTAAAAAGTCCAGTTTTATCTTGAAAAGGAAAGTAATTGGAAAGTTGTGAATTGCAGATATGATCTCTTCTTAGCTTAGAAAATTGAGTATTGATTTACCTTCAGAATAGAAATATATCTGAAAGTCGTATTAGTCAATTACTAATCAGTTTTGTATGGCTATGAACTTGAATTTCTTTTATCACAGAAATGTGGTTGGAAGGTTCATGATTCTTAAGTTGGGTAGAATATGAAACTTTCTATTCATAGGAAATAATTTTTGACTAGCAACCGGGCTAAGATTAACCGGTTGTAACGATAAATTTCTTCCCTGCATGTTCGTTAGCCTCAGCTTGCTCATTACTATAGTTCAGACTCACTTTATAATTTTTTTTTTAGATTAGTACAAATTAGGAAACAAATCCTCAAAAATTTTTAAATTGTTGGTCTGCATTTTTAAAGTTATCGTTCATTAACACTTAATTTGATTATTACCTTGGTTCAGTCCCTGGATCGATACTTGGCTTACTTGAGCCACTTCACTACTTGTTCGACCACATGTACTGCGTGTAGTTGTGAAACAACAAGCCGAACAAGTTTACGCTGCTGCCAGGGACTGGCTATTGGTAAAATTGTTTTAGTGCAGCTTAAAATTTTGATATAAGTGCTGACAACGTGGTCTTATATTTATTTTAAATTCTTTTGATTTTTTTTCCGGATACCTTGTTGACATGACATTGTGGAACACAATTGGTTTAAATGGTGGATACTCATATTTTGGCGTGAACCTTGTCTGAATTATGATAGACACGACTTGCGGCAACATTGCTGTAACACGTGCAATATATGTGGTGGTCAAGATGGCCATTGGGATATCGCCCAATGCATACTCCCATCCTGAGCGCCTACTATGATCCTTCTGTGTTTTTTCTAAATATAGGCATGCTGAAAATGAGGACTTGGGACGCCAAGCTCAAATAGAAGACATGCTAAAACAACTCCTTGAGCAATCAGAAGCAATGAAAGAGGCGATGGCAGTATTGAGAATCTGGCAAGAAGAGAATGCAGAGGCTCAGAAAGATGAGCGTTAAAGTCACGGAGATGATTGCTGAGGCTGAAGCTTGTGATAATTGCAGGCAATGAATTTTAGGAGATATTCAAGAGGTACTACAAAAGGAAGACAAGGGTGAATTTTTGGATTAAGCCCGACAATTAGAATCTCTCGTTGTCCCCGTGATGGGCTCACACTTATGGAAAATCATTCGTGGAAGAAGAGATAGAGTATACCCCATTTGACATTAATGAAGAGATGTATGTTGTTGCGGAGAAGGTGTATACAAGTAAGAGGTCAATCACAATGCAGTTTCGTAGCTCTAGGTGTATTGAATCCCACTCAAGCATTTTTCGACATTGAGTTTATGACGATAGAAATAGAGTCTTCCAAGCTTATAGAGAAATGACTAGAGGAGGACCAAGCCCTGTATACTTTGAAATTTGCTAAATCGGAGAGACAAAATGACTTCTCTACTTAAGGGCCAAATAAGTTCAAAAGGCAACATCTACTGCTTGGTCCTTACAATTTTTCACCACCACCCCTGGAGCATAAGAGGAAATTAGAGAAGAAATTAGGGGTGAGATCATATCCTCAAGGTGGAGGAAAAGTGAAACTGGGATACGTCGTGCCGCGACGTAAAATTAGGCGTTGCTTGGGAGTCAACCTAAGGGTATCCATTTTAATTTCTTGCATTTGTATTGATTTATTTATTTTTCATCTTTTGTTGTTTTTGGTGGAAAGTTAAGCATGATGAGGACGTTTGAGTACCCGTGGAGGAGGAAGCTAACAAGCATGGAAGAGAAAAGGGGTAGAACACCCACTTGTGCAACTTTGAACGAAAGCATGCTGTGTTTTTGGGTCTAAAGGCCTTAGGAAGTACTTTTATCACCCTTTTAAATGTTAAGTTGATCTTGAGGGAAAATTGTAAAATTCTTGTGCTTAAAGATTTTGGTGAATATAATGCTTGTGAGAAATATTTGAAAAAAAAGAAATAAAGAAATAAATTAATAAATTAAAATGAAAAATAAATTTGTGTGCGCGAAACCTATGAATTCTAACCAATTTCTTGTAGTGAGATGATTTTCAGGTGGAACGGAGGGAAAAAATGTAAATAATCGCAAAGGAAAAAAATTGAGGTGAGAAAAAAATAAAAAGTGGCAAACAAAGGAGTCATTGATATTTCTGCTTTCACGAGGAGGTCCTCCGGCGTTACCCTCCGTGACACATTGAGGTGTATTCTGGAATTTTTACAAATTCCAGAACACCTACGCGATGGCCCGTGTCACGAAGGGGGTGCTCCGCGTTACCCGCCGGGACACGTTGAGGTGTAATTCGCTGGTCACACTGGGTCACCGGAGTGACCCGCGCAAAAACCCTCTTTTAACCCCGAAATCCTCATTTATTCCCATTTCCCTCCTCCGCGACAAACACCTCAAAATCCTCCCTCCACCAACGTGACACGGACTTAGATCGAAGTTTCTTCTAACTTTTCTCGAGTTCATCGAACTAAAGGTATGTTCTGGAACTTAACCTCAATTCTTGCCTAAATTTTTGATTTTGAGCATATATGAGGTGAGTAAACCTTTGGCCGAAGTGTAAATTGAGCTTGAATTCAGTTAAGTTAGTGTTGATTGATGTTTTTAGTGTCACAGATTGTATGAACTCGATAAATACATGTTGATTGAATTTTTACTAAATTGGTAGAATAGGGTAGTTTGTGAATAGGAAGAAACTAAATTGGGTTGAAATGTGAAAAATTTTGGGTTGTGCAAGGTGATGTGACTTGTGTTGTGATTAATGTTGAATATGCTAATAAACAAGGGATTTTCGAAAAAATGAAAGTGGTGAATTGCATAGGTTGTTGTTGAAGAAATTTTCGCTAAGTGCTATGTGATGTAATGGAATCGATGGTGATATTAAGGATTAGCTGTACGAAGTCTGAGTAGTACATAGTAAGCATTCCATCGACTTACCTGAATGCACGAGGCATGTTGTTTGGTTGAAATTGGGAAAGAAGGATTGTCTTGCCGAATTATTTTAATTGTGGCTAAAGACTAAGTTTGGGTATGACCCAACCTAACCTAATCGGGAAGTAAATTTTTGACTTGAATAACATTGGACGTCTGTTTGATTTGACAGGAACGATGGTAGAGTAGGCAAGACAAAGGAAAGGGCGATCTAAGTATCAAGCGCTGTAGAAAGAGGATTAGACTGGGAATGTTAGCCTCAGCAAAGAAGCCCAAGGGTTCCGCGCGGCCAACACTGTCAATACGGAATCCGATGGGTGACTGACCAAGGGAAGAAATGGTATGCCAAAACATTAGAGAACAAATACTTCCTCGAGGAGCACATTGTATGGAGCCACTTGCACAGAATTCTCAAAATCGCATAACGGATTGACACTTCATAAATAACTTCATCTTTGAAGAGCCCAAGGAGTGCAATCTCCATCTGATCTGGGAGTCTCATGTAAATCCGAACCCGACACTCCGCAGTCACACTGTCAAGATAAGGGGACAGGTTGTCACCTTGAGCCCCATCACCTTAATGCTATATTGTAGTGGGCGCGGGACACGTACGCCCATGTACTCCGACAGCTGAACATAACTCCACCTTATGCGGATATCAGACGCACTCTGTGTGGAGCCCGTTCGACAGCATGCTGGAACAGGCATAAGGAGAGGGGCTACCATCAGACACTACCCTACTCTCAAATGAATAGAAGCCAGGACTTGTACCTAAAATTGTTTACTCGCTTCGATCCCGGGTGCACATGACAGATGTCACCCGGGATCGTGTGTGCTTGGTTTATTCCCTAATGAAAGGGCTGGAGATTAATGTTGGGGCGGTGATCATCTCCACCATGAAGAGAGCCCGTTTGCATCAAGGGCACAGGTAATGGGCTTGTGGTTTGTCACCCATGCCTTCCAGAGGCCCACATCAAGGAAGAGGCCTGGACTACATCCTGCAGATGGATAGGCGTGCCTTGACGTCACCGAAACCAAGGAACCTGACACCACTCACGGGCCACTCCTCACACTAGCCGAGTGACATGCTCGATGATCAGCATGGTGTCCGCATGTTTGGGATGTAGATGCCGAAGGCGTGATAAAGGGAGGCCAACAATAGAAGATGAGCTGTGGCAGCTCGACTTGACTACCCTTCGGCGAAATGCTCGGGCGCTATGCCGAGTGGGGTCATCTTTTGTGGAGCTCAGATGACGATGTCCCCACCGCCAGAGGAGACACGCCAGAGACCATATTGAGTCGGATGAAGACGGCAGGGGCGATTCAGATATGGGGGACGAGGCAACGACACTTGATGAGGAAATTGAATACTTCAATTGACTGTATTTCACCACCTACTTTTGTACAGTTGAATTTTGTGAACACTCGGGATAAATGTTTAAGTGTGGGTGGGAGTAGTTAGGTGCTGGTTGTTTTGTTGTTGTTTATGTTCTTGTCTTGTGTTGTTGTGCTTGTGGAAAATTCAGACCTTGTGATTTTGTGCTTATGTTTTTGTATTGTAACTCGGTGTTGTAATGAATGTGAAGCAGTTGTGTGCCGATTGAGTTGTTACATTGTTAAATATTTTTGTTTTTTTTAATTATCATATTTTTAAAAATTTTCGTTGAATTATTTTAAGTGATTGGGTTTCTCGGCGCTTGTTTTCGGTGCTTTTAATGAGAATAGTCCTATTGAACTGAAGTCGTAATAGTGACCGCCTTGGCACGATGGATGACGACTGTCTTAAGGGGGAAATGTAGTCGAGAGACAGTTTTTCTCTTCTTTATTTTTTCTTTTATTTGTTTGTATCCCAAACGTGTCGCTACTTTATGGTTCGAATTTTGTTGGTGTAAAGGTACACACATTAGAATGAAACGTGGTTCATAGTGAAAGCATGCAAATGTAAAATATGTTTAGATATCGAAGCCAGTAGAGTCTGATCTATGTGATTATGAGGCTTTTATGTTTAAAATTCTTGTAAATTTCTAGCTGATTGAAGAGTCTGTGAATAGGTCTTGAGTTGAGCATGTGCAACGAGAGTGTGGTGAGGTTTCAATTCCATGCTAGCTGCATGTCTTTAGAACTTGTCTGGTGTGTAAAATGTAAACTAAATACATGTGTGAGTGTAGGAAAGGATGGTGTATTTTTGATTTAACTGAAGTTTTTCCATTATCATACCTACCTTGAATGCATATCCTTGGTTGCCCATTGATCCTTTAGCCTGTTTTTTCAAAGGTGCCAACCGAGCTTAACCCTTCTTTTTTGTTATCCGTAAATTTGATCCAAAACTCTAAGCACCAAGATAAAAAAATAATATTCCCACAATGTCATATAGAAGTGTGAAAAGAAAAGAAAGCGAAGTGGTAAAGGTAAGAAAGGTCAAAGGTGCTCTTGCTGAAATTAAATAAAACGAATATGTATAACTAATCTTTGTTATTAAGTCGAAAGTGTGCTAAAGAAATGGGAACAAACAAAGAAAGACTTAAGAATGGAGGATGAAGGAAGATACAATGCCCATAATGTTGGTGGGATGGGCTGAAAACGCTTAAGGATGCTAGTTGCTATTATTTGTTAGCCCAGTATTTACTAGTTCCTTAGCTTACATTACAACCCGTTAAGTCCTACATGATCTTGCTATCACGCTTTCCTTATATTAGAGGAGTAATACACTAGAGGCAAGCCTAAGGTTCATGACATGATGCATGTGAATTCTTTGGGAGAGAGAGAAAACCGTGTTCATATACCCCTAACAGTAAATGTTTTGAAATCATATGATTGAAAAGGGGGAAATTCTCTTGTGTTGTGAGGGCAACATTCTTTGACGAGAGATTGAATTTCGTGGCCTGGAGCGTCTTGATCAGCTGATTGTAGTTGAGGCTTGCCGAGATCGAGAGTCGATTCTGAGCCCAGGAGGCTCCTGCATGTGGGTGAATGTCATTGTATTGATGAGACTATGCATTTTTTCTTGATGATTTGTTATATTGAATAATCGGTATAACCATAGTTTGAATGGGCGAGCCAAAGTAGCTATGCGTAAGGCAATTGCATGATGTGAGATTATTGCCCGAGGACGACTGTTTCAAGTGTGGGGTGAGTGATCTTGGGCAGAATTATATGCCCAAGTGATACTCAAATGCTTCATTTCGTCTTGTTTATCCATCGTTATTTGTACATTCTCATGTGATTTGTAGTTAAATGTGAATTTATACTAACCAACATGATTAGTGTTGTTTTGGCAGAAAAATGTCATTTTAGGAAGCTAAGATGCATGTTGGTGAAAGTCGGGAAAGGACTCGGAAGCGAGCAGTGGAAAAGGCCAAGGAAAAGCAGCAAATATAAATTCGCGATGGAGCCATGTCACGCTGCTATCGTAAACATTCTGCCCCGAATGAGTTATGTTGGTACTCTGAAGTTTCCGCATTGCCTCCATGATATGGAGGCAATGCCATGCGATACATGCCGTGGCACGTTGGGCATATTTACTTCCGGAAATATCAAATTCCAGAGAGGGTCTGCGATTGCTCCGTGTCACGGAGGCAGTTGATCACGGGAAGCCAATATAGGTCCCGTGTTACGCTTTATAGCTTAAATTCATTGTGTTGTTCAAGCTTATTTGATGGCATTTTCATGTGATTTTATATAAAAGTGAAGATATAAAGCAACTAAATACGATTAGCCCTGTTTTGTAGGTTTTTGATGACTTTGAGGAGCTAATTCATGAGTTGGTGAAGTAGAGGCTTGGAGACGGAATAAACACGCACCGCCGCAAAGAGGAGGCCCGCAACAGCCCACCTGCGCGTCGGCACGTGCCACGGCAGGCAGGTTGCCCAAAATAGCCCCTCATGCCGTTGGCAACGTGCCACGACATGAGGGGTCCGGCGACCAAGGAGGTGTGACGCGCTGCCTGAAGCAGCGTGCCACGTTGCCATCGCTGCAAGGTTCCGCCGAGGCCACCTTCGGTTAAATTCGCTGAGCTGCTGGCGCCTCCGTGTCATGGAGGCGATGTTCACATATACCCGTGACACTGGAGCTGTTCCATGACAGGACAAATTATGCATGTTCTCCATTTACTATAAATAGGACCTTAGCCTATTTCCATTTGGTCACGATTTTATTCTGGAAAATCGTATAGGAGTGAAGGGAGAAGTGGAGAACTCTTCTAGGGTTTATCAAATTCCTTCTCATCTACCAATCTCATGTAAGTATGTAGTTAGGAGTAGATTAATAGTAGATTAGAGTAGATAAACGTTAGTTTTACTAACATGAATGGCAAGAACCCTTCCTCTAGGTTGGCCATGGATTATGATTGTAATATTATGATATTGTTTTGGGATTGAGTTATTGATTGTTATTTTCGTCTTTAATTTGATTTGTTGGTTGTTTTAATGATTGATCACCATGAACGAATATTTGTTAGCTTGGAAAATTGCTTGAGAAGGCATACCTAGGTCGACATGAGAATGTGGGGAGAAGTGAAGTAATCTCGGGAGAGGTTCCGTGTTTGGATAGAAATATACCTAACACCTTGCTTGGTTGACACGGGGTTAAGGAAAGACCAACTTGGGATGTCACATCACCACTGAAGAAGTATTGTGCGGCTAGGTTGAGTTAAATGGTTAGACGCATGTAAAAAGTCCTTAATCGTTTCCCCGTAAAACCACAACATAATTGTTTGCCAGCGACTGAAAAATTAAACTCCTGCCTACAATGATGCAGTGAGGCTAGATTGCTGCTTGGAGGCTCGAAAGACCATGAACATGCAATTTAATGTGAAATAACAATTGATAGTCCCATGCTTATTCCATTGCAAATTATATTATCGCATGATTAATCGGTTTTAACTCTATGTTGCTCCTAAAGCACTTTCAGAATATTTCGTTGACCCAAACTTAGACTTAATTATTCTCAAACGAAAATTTCTATCACCAACACTTTAGATATTTAAGATCACATTAGAAATGGATGGTTAGAGGAATGGGTCCAGTCCCTGTGGGTTCGACATTCCGGTTCTTAAAAGGGCACTATATTTGCACGTAATTCGCATAATTTGCGGGCTCAACAGTTTTTGGCGCGTTGCCGGGGACTCGGCGAAGTTTTGATAAATTCATCTATTTTTGTGTGATTTTTAAATTTTTCAAGTGTTGAGAAACTTGGTCTTAGTCTGTCTATTTGCAGGTGACAGGTTGTCCTGCCGAGCTGGCTAGAAATAAAGAGCTTGTGGAACCGTTGCTTGAACCCATCGTCAAATCCATTTGCAAAGGAGAGTAGCTCTAGAGCAAATAAGATATTTCCAAGAAAAGGTACAACAACAACCACCATGGGAGCAAGAACAACTGTTATCGGAATCAATGGCAGCAAGACCAGTTCGCAAGGGCAATCCTAATTAGCGACGAATGTGACTCTAGTATCCGTGAAACCGTGAGCCTGGAGGAACCTTGAGCTTAAACAGAATATGGTGCAGCTGTTACATCTTGATCAGTTCAATGTGGAATGGCAATATGAGGGACCCGCAGCAGCACTTACAGAGCTTTCTTGAGATTAGATGATAATGTCCCCACCGGAGTGTCCTCAGATTATGTCCGATTGACCCTCTCCCATTTTCACTATTGGGAGAGGCGAAAAAGTGGCTGAAGGCTGGTTTCATCGAACTCCATTACTTGGAATGATTTGGCTAGAAAGCCCTTATCAGATTCTTTCCCAGGCAAGACTGCGAAGTTGCGAAGTGAGATACTAAGTTTCAAGCAGAGGCCTGATGAGAACTTGTATATGGCTTGGGAAAAAAGATTCAAGTCATTGCTCAGAGACTGTCCACTACGCAATCAAATGAAGTGCTGGCCCATACCTTGTAGAAAGTCTAGACCCACACAATAAAATATTACTTAGACTCTGCAGCAGGTGGTCAAGCCTTTTGAGAAGACGTATGATGAGTTGTACACTTTGTTGAATAGAATTGCACAAGGAAATCCAGAGTGGCATGTTCTAATCATCGATAGAGGCAGGAAGAAGATCAGGTTGACAGAAGCATATGGTTTGAGTGCCTTGGCAGCACAGTTAGCTTCGTTTCAACATCAAATGTTGACTCAGTTCAATAAACTGAGTATGCACCAACACAAGGGCTAGGTTAATGCAGTTCAGCAAGCTCCGAAAGCTGGTGTGAAATTTATGGTAATAATGGGCACAACGCAGAATCTTGTGGAGCCAATTCGGAATCAGTCAATTTTGTTGGGAATGTGCATGGAACAATCAGAATTTAAGAAACAACTCCAATACAGAAGGCAGGGCCACCCGAATTCTTCTTGGGGTGGAAATCAAAAGCCGAATTTTATGCAACCTCACCAACATCAGTATCAGCAGAATAGGCAGATTGATGGGCATAGTAGCAGCTGCATTGAGGAAACACTGCAGAAAATTATGGAGACCCAGAATCAGTTAGCAGAAAATCAGGCGAGGATGGCAGCAGACTTAATGAATCAGCAAGTAGCCACCCGCAATCTTGAAACATGAGTCAAATAGCAAATACCAAAACATGAGGCCGCAAGGGATTACCAAGCTTAATTGTGTCCTAACCCCCCGCAGATCAATGCCATCAGTCTTAGAAGCAGAAGGCAGTTAGCTGATGCATGGCCTAAAGAGTTGAGAAAAGAGGTGCAGCCGGAGTTGGTAAGACCAGGACCATCCACCGATACTGGAGTAAATCAGGGTGCTGGACAAAGTGCAATCTTCATTGCAGCTGAGCATAGCACTACTCACCACTCATTTCCTCAGAAATTCAAAAAGAGCAAGGAGGAGGAATGGGTTTCAAAAAGTTCTTGAGACTTTCAAAGAACTTCACATAAATTTGCTCTTATTGATGTCTTGCAGGGAATGCCTAAGTATGCTAAATACTTGAAGGACGTGATGGCGAACAAAGTTAGATTGGGGACGCCCGATCAGCACCGATCGAGGAGTGCAGTCACAGGTATTGAGCAAATGCCAAAGAAGCTCAAAGACCCCGGGAGTTTTACTCCTCTCATACAAATTGGTAAAGCTGAAGTGCTCTGAGCTTTAGGTGATTTAGGGGCAACAGTTAATCTAATGCCCCTATCCTTATTCAACACCTTGGGGCTAAAGACCAGACCGACGAGGTTGATGTTGCAGTGCTGACAAGTCGCGAGTGACACCGGATGGAATCATAGAGGACCTTCTCACCAAAGTAGGTAAATTTGTTATACCTGCTGATTTTATTGTTCTAGATTTTCAGGTTGATGACCAGGTACACTTAATCTTGGACGGCATTCTTGGCCACCGGAGGAGCGGTGATTGATTTAAAAGAAGTGGACCCGAAAATGAGGGTCAAGGATGAAGAAGAAATATCCTTCGGCCTACCAAGAAATAAACCCATCCACACACTACAGAAACCTTTGTCAAGTTAGTGTGTTGGCAGAGGATGCGTGGGGTGGAGAATTCCACAGGTGCACGACTAAAGGAAATATCAAGTGTTCAGTCCGAGTCCTGGAGGCAAAGGGCTTCAAATTGAAAAGAAGTTGGAGAAAGGGGAGGAACAGAGTGGAGGCTGTTTCCTCTCAACAGCAAAAAGAAAAGAACATGGCTCCTAAAGAGAACCCATAAGGAGGATGTCCCAGGCAGTCCACGCGTGTCACGACAAAATAAGGCGCTCGTTTGGGAGGCAACCCAAGGGTACCCTGTGTACACTTTGTAATTTTGAATTTTATTTTGATTTTGTTATTTTAATTTGTTTGTTTGTGTTTTTGGTGGAGAAGTTAGGCACAGGTAGAGGGGAAGTCTGAGTACCCTCGCAGGAGGAAGCCAGAAGCAAGTGGAAAGAAAAGTGTGGGGTCGACCACCCACGTGCGCCACCTGGAAAACATGCTACTAGCTAGGCCTAAAGGCCCCAGGGCATTTCACCCTCTTGAAATGTTAATTTGATGCTACGGGGACATAGCATGATTTAAGGTGAGGGAAATTTCAGATATTTCAAATTTTGTGCCTAACAAATTGTTGATGAAGGTATGCTTGTTTGGAAAATGAGAAAATTTGAAAATCTGTGTGGAGTCAAGCATGAATTCATAACCCGTTGGTTTTTTCGGTTCTTTTCGATGGGGGGTATTTGAATCGAGGAATAAAATTTTTATTTTTATTTTTTATTTGTCTGTACATACATATTTTAGTCATAGTTAGGGACTGTTTCCGACGATGGAATGGATGACGACCGTCTTGAGGAAAATTAGTCGATAGATACTTGGCTCCTGACCATAGCTAATGGATGCTTGATGTCTCTTGTTATGTGTTGTACATGGTTGTAAGATGCAAGTATGTTCATGTTGGAAGCATGCAAGTAAGTAACTCTTGTTTGAGACACTTAGGCTCTTGAATGACTCAATATAATTGTGCTTGAATTTGAATTCCTTGCGATTAGCTGAGTAAGAGTCTGCTGAATGTGTCTTGAATTACATGTGCAATGAGTGTAAGGTTTTGAGTATTCTATGCTATTGTGGATTGTCTAGAACTTGCCTGGTGTGTATGAAACGAAATGAAGGATGTGAATTGTAGGAGATGATTTAGGTATTTCTTTGAATTAACCAAATTTTTATCCCTCAGTTTACCTACCTTGAAATATTAATCCTAGTTAGCCCCGTTGAGCCTTGAGCCTATTCTTTGATAGCTGCAAATAAGCTCAAACCTTTACTTTCATTAACCTTGAATTTGACCCAAAGCTCTTGGAGCGCTTGAAAAGAAACATCTGAAAGAGTAAAGGAGTAAAAGGAGTGAAAAGAAAGGAAAAGTAGCAAGCGGTAGAAGAGGGAAAAGGTTTCTAAAGGCACTTGTGTGAAAATGGTTGATCAGTGTTAAGGAGTAAAGTAAACAAAGTAATGAAAATTATTTATAGAGCTCCTTACCGACAAGTCAAAAGTGCCTAAAAAAAGGGAAACAAAAGAGGAAAAAGAAAACCATCAAGGAGAAAGGTGAAGTAAGGAAGGGAAGTTCGCCATGAGGGCGTGATGATTTAAAAGCGCTTAGGAAAGATAGTCACTATTACTCAGCCATAATAGTACCTACCTGACTGATATGTTACAACCTTACGAAGTCCCTACTTGATCTTGGCATTCATACATCCTCAAATTAGTGGAGTAAAACACTAAGGGCAAGCTTATGGGTCATGACATGAAGCATGTGAATTCTTTGTGAGAGTGAGTGTAATTCTTTTTATTACCCACACATGTTGAATGTAAAAATTGTTTTTGCGTGTGATTGGGTAATCCTCTTCCGTAGGCACATGTTTAATGAAGGATAAAATTCATGGGATTTCTTAAGCAGTTGATTGACATGAGTTTGCTAACATTGAGAGTCGATTCTTAGGTTAAGAAGTCTTAACATAGTTGTATTTCATAGCATGCTCCTATTTTGCACTTGTATCCTGCGTAATCATTATAGCCGTAGCTTGGAATTATCTTGCAAAATTAGTTGGTGTGGGAGTCTCCATATATGATATGTAAAAAGATTGTTCGAGGACCTAACAAGGCTTTAAGTGTGTTGTGATTACGGGAAATAATATAGGTCCGTGTTACGCTTTATAGCTTAAATTAGTCGTGTTGTTCAAGCTATTTGATACATTTTCATGTGATTTTATATAAAAGTGAAGATATAAAGCAATCCAACATGATTAGCCCTTGTTTGTAGGTTTTGATGACTTTTGAGGAGCTAATTCATGAGTTGGTGAAGTAGAGGCTTGAGACGGAATAAACACGCTAATGCCGGCAAAGAGGAGGCCCAAAACAGACCACCTGCGCGTCGGCAATGTGCCACGGCAGGCCGGCGGCCCAAAACAGCGCCCCCATGCGCGTTGGCAATGTGCCACGGCATGAGGCTCCGCGACCAAGGAGGTGTGATGCGCCGCCCAAGCAGCATGCCACGCTGCCATCAGCGTGCTGTTCCACGAGGCCGATTTTCAGGTTAAATTCCAGTGAGCTTTCATGTTGCCTCCATGTCACGGAGGCAAGGCCTCCATGATACACTCCGTGACACGGAGCCGTTCCACGACAGGCCAAATTATGCACGCGTTCTCCATTTACTATAAATAGGACCCTTTAGCTCTTATTTCCATTTGGCCACGATTTTATTCTGGAAAACCGCATAGGAGTGAAGGGAGGCGGGAGAACTCATCTAGGGTTTATCAAATTCTCTCATCTACCAATCTCATGTAAGTATGTAGTTAGGAGTAGATTAATAGTAGATTAGGAGTAGATTGACGTTAGTTTTACTAACATGAATGGCAAGAACCCTTCCTCTAGGGTTGAAGCCATGGATTGTGATTGTAATATTGCTATATTGTTTTGGGATTGAGTTATTGATTGTTATTTTCGTCTTGCATTCTGATTTGTTGGTTGTTTTGATTTTAATCACCATAAAAGCATATCGGTTAGCTTGGGAAATAGCTTGAGTAATAGTAATTACCTAGGTTAGGGACATGAGAATGTGGGGAGCATGAAGTAATCTCGAGAGAGATTCCGTGTTTGATAGAAATATACTCTAACACCTTGCTTGGTTGACACACGGGGGTTGGTGAAAGACCAACTTGGGATGTCACATCACCACTCAAGAAGTAGTTGTGCGGCTAGGTTGAGTTAAATGGTTAGACGTACGAAAGTCCCTAATCGTTTCCCGTAAACCACAACATGAATTGTTTTGCCCGCGACTAGAAAATTAAAATCCTCGCTCACAATGATGCAGTGAGGCTAGATTGCCGTGTTTAGAGACTCGAAAGACCATGAACATGCAATTCTAATTATGTGAAACAACAATTGATAGTCCCATGCTTATTCCATTGCAAATTATATTATCGCATGATTAATCGGTTTTAACTCTATGTTGCTCCTAAAGCACTTTCAGAATATTTCATTGACCCAAACTTAGACTTAATTATTCTCAAACAAAATATTTTATCACCAATACTTTAGATATTTAAGATCACATTAGAAATGGATGGTTAGAGGAATGGGTCCAGTCCCTGGGTTCAAGATTCCGGTTCTTAAAAAGGGGCACTATATTACTTGCACGACCGTACACTTGCGGGCTCAAAGCAGTGCTCCGCGATGCACCCATGACACGTTGCTTGTTATTCCGGGAAAAATTCCCACTGGTATAAATAGCAAACTTAGGTTTATTTTTAATAATTCTAACTTAGTTGAGCAAGGACGTGGGTTACAGGTAGTTGAGGGGACGAAAATCTTAGGGTTCTTCTCTATCTCTTTCTCCTTTATTTCAATTGTTTGTATGACTTATACTCATTTGATGATGTTTAATCCACAAATGAGTGGCTAAATTCACTTCTTGCTGAGGTTAAGAATATTTATAGTGGAATGTAATTGTTGATCATTTTGGTTTTTCATCTTTTCTTCCATGGTTGTTCTATCAATTCTTGTCTTTAATACTAATGTTAGGCCAATGTTAATGTATATCTAAAAAGTCCAATTTTTTATCTTGAAAAGGAAAGAAATTGGAAAAAGTTGTTAATTGTAATTGAAATTATCATAAAACATTTATAAAAAAAATAGAGAATTGATTTATCTTCAGAATAAAAATATATCCGAAAGTCGATTAGTCAATTACGCAATCGGTTTTGTATGGCTAGAACTTGAATTTCTTTTATCATAGAAATGTAGGTTGAAGGTTCATGATTCTTAAGTTGGGTACAATACGAAACTTTCTATTCATAGGCAATAATTCTTGACTAGCAACTGAAGGAAACATTAACCGAATTGTATCGATAAATTTCTTCCCCGCATGTCTATTTAGCCTCACTTGTTCATTACTATAGTTCAGACTCACTTTATACCTTGTTTTAGATTTGTATAAATTAGAAACAAATCCTCAAAATCTTCTTTAAATTGTTGTCTGCATATTTAGAGTTAGAGGTTCATTAACACTTAATTCGAATATTACCTTGGTTCATTCCCAAGGGATTGATACTTGGCTTACTTGAGCCACTTTAATACTTGTTCGACTATTAATGTGCACTTGGGTGTAGTTGCAAAACAAGCCGAATGGTGGTACAATCAACACGCAATCTATAACCCCTACCCCGGTCATCCCATCCCTATAAGGCCAACTATAAGCATCCTGTGATCCCCCGGGTATGGCACTTATGCCCGCCGAGCCCCGACTATAACTGTACCTGAGTCCGGAGGACTCCTTAATCAACACCTGGGGCGTACCTGCCTGATGGGGGTGTATAAAAGTTGACCAAGGAAAATATGGGGAAACCGGTATCCCATCTCGTCCCTTTGGGGACGTGCATGCCACTTGTAGAGCGACGTATCCTCACCGTCTGGCGGACGAGTCGACGCAACTATTAACCCTAGGGCGGTCATGAATGCTAGTAATCCAACCTAAAACAATACAGTGGTCCCAACTAGTAATACAAACTGCTTATACCACATGCTGAAACCAGTGATAATAATATGTATATATATACCACATGCTGAAACTAATGACAGTGTTATGTATTTATCTAATATAAGCTAAGACTGATAATTGTATATATATAACCTTATGTCATAATCGTTGAGTCTAATACTAAACAAGCTATAATTGTTCTGTTGGAGAATCATGTTGTATAACTGAGGTTCATAGTAAACATGATTTACTACTTCTAACATGCTTTCTAAACTTCATTTTTAGGCTACTATTCTATTTCTCAAATACTTTATGGGAACTTATATTTTTTTACTAAGTTTTGACTGAACACGATAATATCCTAACATACTTAACTAAATTACATAATGGGCATGTTGTAACTGTCTTTGACACTTACTAGAATTTATATCGTGCTAGTAAGTTTTGCCGCTATACAAGACATGATGCTTCAAACACCATACTAAGATTTCATACTTGCTATGACTTCTGAAAGACTCTTTACGCATTTTAGCTTTGTTCCTATACCAGACTTACTAGCTTGCCGAAGAAACAGGCTTTTACTACTCAATTGTCGGCTTTCCGGCTAACTGGCGTAACTCCACCAATATTCAGCTATTTCTTCCAATCGTATTTACATTCATAGCAATTAGAACCAAATTCAACAATATCCGTGAAGAAAACATCACTTTAATATATATATATATATATATATATAGCCCAAACTTAGCTTACTGAAGAATAGTTCAAACTCGCTATTTCTCGAAAGTCCAGAAGGGAGAAATGTCACTTTAGGGCTAGAAGTATATTGACACTAATTGTAGCGATTCCACTTACCTTAGCCGGTAGCATGACGCTCGTTGGTCAGAATTTTTACGAAACTAAAGCTGTAGGAATGCTCTCTGAAGCTTTATACTCTGGTATCTAGGATTAATTTTAGTTTGGACCACGTTTGACGACGTAATCAGATGAATATTTATCACAAATCTTTGTTCCTCTCTGTCTCGTGCTCGTTTCGAAATTAAAAGTGGGAAAATGAGATAAAATCAAGTGAGGGTTTATATACTTGGGCCTGGAAAAGGGCCCCGTGGCACGCTGCAATCGCGGAGGCCCTCCCTTCGTGGCACGTTGCCATCGCGGAGGGGGTTCTACCGCGGCTTCTCCCCGCGGTGGTTCGATGCAAATGTTCGTCCGGTCTTCCACTGTGGTCCTTTCCTAGCATGTATGGCATTCTAAAACACTTAACCAACACGAATAGGCCATCTACATGATGAGAATTTATATTGAACACCTTACCTCCTAGTCGGAAGGTATCGGTATAGGGACTGCTGGATGGTGTTTCCCAAGTGGCTCCTGATGTGGTGGAGACTGCTAAGAAGGTTGGGACGATACTCGTATTGCCCTTTGATCGGGCTATTTCTAAACGAGGGTGAGGCATCTTGCTGGTGCCTTCCTCATTGCAATATCCATGTCTGCCCGTGATAAGATGTCGCTGGTTTGACATTATCTATAACCAAAGAATATAGTAAGCTCTAGTGACTCAACCCTATACTGTACCGCCTCTACAGCACGACCGAATAAGAATAAAGAGCAACCATCCTATCATGCCTTAGCAG
Organism: Datura stramonium; assembly: GCA_018107945.1. Classification (NCBI taxonomy): domain Eukaryota; kingdom Viridiplantae; phylum Streptophyta; class Magnoliopsida; order Solanales; family Solanaceae; genus Datura; species Datura stramonium. Next base: position 274,857 of record JACEIK010001086.1, read on the forward strand.
CCTCCTACCTATAGTATGCGGTGCACAACATCCATAGGCAAGACCTCCTACTTAGCACGGCATGTAGACTCCTGGATACGACCTTCTCTGATACTCAAGTTTGTCACCCCCGCCTTGGGGGCATGACTGGCACCTGGTGCCCTACTAGACCTAAACTCGCTAGACTACTAAGCCTCCAGAACTTCCTCGTGCCCGCTGCCTGCCACTGGATTCAAGAAACGACGGCTATATAACGACGTAAATACAGCCTTCGGCCGACTAGGCCTATAACCACCTGTGTAAAACAAATAACCAACCAGAACAACAGTGGTATGAAGGAACCTATGCGGCTGACAAGGCCACCATGCTGTCTTGTTACTTCCCAATCAAGAAAACAGTACTAAACAGCCACATGACCAATAAGGTCACCACTACCAACTGAACGAGGCCTCACGCGGCCATCATAAACAAGCTAAAACGTGTACACACGGCTTCACACGACCGGTATAACTAACCACAGGGAATACATAATCTGCAAGCCTCTAAGGATACTGATAATATGGTCGCGACCCTACCCATACTGTACAACAAAAGAAAAGGGATAAACCTTTAGCTATCTAGCTCCGGATGACTGGAGCTAATGACTCGTGTGGGCCGGCTGGAATCATTGAGGGGTCGTGGCTCCTCATCTATGAGTACCTGCAGGCAAGTAATGCAATTTCCCTAACGGGCGTCACTCACTGGTACTGAGGATGTAAAGCAACAACTGGGAAATAACCGAAGACAAGTAATATAACTAATAGAATGAAGTAGAAGGAAATAGACTCAGAACTGACTGGAAGTAGAGTTCAAGACTGTCCGCAACTATACTGAAAGGAGTAGACTCATACCCTGAAATGTAGCATTCTACTGTCGATTTATTCATACCCAAATAACATGGCATAATATAACATAGCATAGCACATATAAACCTTACCCGACCCCCCATAAGCCGGGAGGTACAATCAACACACAATTTATACCCTTACCCTGGTCATCCCATCTCCTATAATAACTATAAGCATCCTGGCGGTCTCCTCGGGTATGCACTGGGCTCAAGGCTGAGCCCCTGACTATAACTATACTTGAGTTCGGAGGGACTCCTGAATCAACACTCCGGACGCAGCTCGCCGACGGGGATGGCGAGCAGACTGATCAGCGGGAAATGGCAGGTCCCGTGGATGCGCTATAACTTAAATTAGTCAGTTGTTCAAGCTATTTGGTACATTTTCATGTGATTTTATATAAAAGTGAAGATATAAAGCAAATCCAACATGATTAGCTGTGTTTTGTAGGTTTTTGATGACTTTTGAGGAGCTAATTCATGAGTTGGTGAAGTAGAGGCTTGAGACGGAATAAACACGCTAACGTCGCAAGGGAGAAAATACGCAACAACGTGCCACGGCAGGCAGGCTGCCCATACAGCCCCCTGCCAGCTGGGCAACGTGCCACGGCAGGGTTGCTCCGCGATGCCTTGTGCAACGTTGCTGCCCTGCAGCGTGCCACGCTGCCAACGCGGCAGGGTGCTGCTGTGGCCAATTTTCGGGCGATTTTAAGGCCTCCGCGTTCGGGCCGTGTCACGGAGTCAAAGCTCCGCGTTGCACCACACGTTGCTTGTTATTCCGGGATAAATCTACTAGTATAAATAGCACACTTAGGTTTATTTTCATATATTCTGACTTGGTGGAGCAAGAACGTGGGTTACAGCGCTTTTGAGGACGAAAATTCCCTTTAGGTTTTCTCTATCCCTTTCTTCTTCCTTTCAATTGTTTGTATGATTTTATTCATTTAACGATGTTCAATCCACAAATGAGTGGCTAATTCCTTCTTGCTGAGGTTATGAACTATTGTGTTGAAATGTACTATTGAATTGCTGGTTTATTTTCTCTTTCTTCCATGGTTGTTCTATTTAATTTTTGTTCTTACTACGTTAATGTCTGGCCAATGTTAATGTAAATCCAAAAGTCCGGTTTCACCCGAGAGGGCAAGAAACTGGTAAGCTGTGGACTAATAGGATATGATCTTTTCTTGGTTTGGGAAAATTGAGAATTGGATTTACCTTCAGAATAGAAATATACCTGAAAGTCGTATTAGTCATGTGTGGAATCGGTTTTGTATAGCTAGAACTTGGAATTCCTTCTTATCACGAAAATGTAGTGGAAGGTTCATGATTCTTAAGTTGGGTTAAATACGAGAGTTTTAATCCATAGGCATTAGTTCCGACTAGCAACCGAGGAAAAGATAAACCATGGGCATCGATAGTTCGTTTCTTTACATGTTCTTGTAGCCTCAAGATGCTCACATTCATAGTCTGGGACAACTGTATAGATAGTTTAGTTTAGCATAAAAATATTTTTAATTTTTTCTTTTTAATAGTAACGTTTTAATGTTTTTATATTATTAATTTTATAATTATTAAATTAACACTTGAAAAGGTTTTACCCTGTAGTCCAGTCCTCGGTCTGGTTATCCGCTTTCAAAAGAGCCACTATATTACTTGTACAACCCGTACACTTGCGGGCTCATCAAGTTTTTGGCGCCGTTGCCGGGAACTGGCAATCGGTAAAATTTTTTTTCTTAAGTGCGAAGCTTAACGAATTCTATATAAGCGTTGACAACGTGTTTTCTTTTTGTTTTTTTTAATATTTTATTTTATTTTAATATTTTTTTTGGATTGTGTTTAATACTCCTTCTTGACATGACATCTTGGAACACAAATGGTTTAAATGGTGAATACCCATATTTTGACGAACCTTCTGAATTTCAGAGGACACCACTCTGTGGCAACACTATAACAAGTGTAACATATGTGGCTATCAAGATGGCCATTGGGATGGCTGTCCGAATGTATAGTCCCATCCCCAAGCTCCTACTATGATCCTTCGTTGTTTTTGCTGAATATAGGCATGGAGCGAAAATGAGGACCTTGGGACTAAGCTCGAATAGCATATGCTGAAGCAGATGCTTGAGCAAACAGAAGCAACGAAGGAGGTGATGGAAGCAATGAGAATTCAGCTAGCAGAGAAATGAGAAGCTCTAAAAAGGATGAGTCAATCTACGGAGATGATTGCTGAGGCTGGAAGCTTGTGACAAATTGCAGGTAAATAGCCTTTAGGTGATACTCAAGAGGAACTACATAAGAAAAACATAGGGCAAGTTTGATGAAACCCAACAATTAGAATCTCTTGAGAGTCCCCGTGACGGGCTCACACTTATGGAAAATCCGTTCAGGGGAGAAGAGAGAGAGTATACCTATCTACAGTATAGAGATAGATGTTGATGCGAAGGAGAGGTATACAAGTAAGGAGGTCAACTCATTGCAGTTTCAGAATCAAGGTGCATTGGACTCACCGGCATTTTTTCACCTTTAAGTTTGGGCTGGATGAAATGTAGAAATAGAGTCTCTCCGAGCTTATGGAGAAAATGCCAAGAGGAGGACCAAGGCCCATATATTCTGAAATTTGTTGATTATAATAGGAAAAAACACTGGGCTTACTTAAGGGCCACAAGTGCAAAGGCAACATCTACTACTTGGTCCTTACAATTTTTCACCACCACCCCTAGAACATAAGAGGAAATTAGAGAAGAAATTAGTGAGATTCATATCCTAAGGTGGAGGAAAAGGTGAAATGTAATGCGTCGTGCCGCGACGCAAAATTAGGCGTTGCTTGGGAGTCAAAACCCAAGGGTACCATGGGTACCATTTTACTTTGCATTAGAGTTGATTTTATTTTATTTTCGTCTTGTTGTTTCGGTGGAAAGTTACACAGATGGAGGGGAAGTCTGAGTACCTGTGAAGGAGGAAGTCAAGCATGGAAGAGAAAAGGGGATGAACACCCACTCGAAAATTTAAACCAAAGAACGCTCGCTGGCCAGGCCTAAAGGCCTCGTGGAGTATTTCACCCTTTTAAATAGGTGAATTTGATGCTAAGAGGACATAGCATGATTTAATTGAAATTCAATATTTTTAAAATTTCAAAAATTTCTGTGCTTAACAAATTTTTGGTGAATATAATGCTTGTGGAAGAAAAAAATTTTTTTGGAGAAATTTGAAAATTTTTGTGAGTCAAGCATGAATTCATCACCTGTTGGTTTTTCTTGTCGGTTCTTTTCCGACGGGGGGTCTTTGAACTGAAGAATAAATTTTTATTTTATTTTTTATTTTTTATTTTTTATTTTTTTATTTGTCTGTATATAATGTTTTAGCCATAGTTAGGGACTGCTTTCCCGACGATGGATCGATGACGACCGTCTTGAGGAAAAATTAGTCAATAGGTTTTTGTTCTTTTTTGTAAACTCATAGCTAATGGATGCTTGATATTCTTGTTATGTGCTAGACATGATTTTGAGATGCAAGTATGTTTAGTATTAAAACATGTAAATGTATAACTTTGTTTGAGACACTTAGGCTCTTGAACTTGACTCAATATGATTGAAGCTTAATTTTAAATTCTTGTGATTAGCTGAGTGCAGTCTGCTGAATATGTCTTAAATTGAGCATGTGCAATGAGTGTAAGGTTTTGAGTATTCTGTGTTGCCAGGGAATGTATAGAACTTGCCCGGTGTGTGTATGAAGCGAAATGAAGGATATAAATTGTAGGAGATGATTTAGGCATTTTTTTGACAAACCTAATTTTTATCCTCGTTTTACCTACCTTGAAATATTAATCCTAGTGAGCCCTGCTGGAGCCTTAGCCTATTCTTTGATAGCTGCAACATAAGCTTAACTTTTCTTTCATTAACCTTGAATTTGACCCAAAGCTCCTAAGCGCTGAAGAAGAAAAATCTGAAAGAGTAAAGGAGTGAGGAGAATGAAAAGAAATGAAAATTAGCAAGTTGTAGAAGTGAGAAAAGGTCAAAGGTGCATCAAAGATGGTTGATTATTGTTAAGGAGTAAGCAGAAAACAAATGAATGAAAAATAATTTATACAACTCCTTACTAATGAGCCAAAAGTACTCCAAAAGAAATGGGGGAGCAAAAGAGGAAAAATAAATCTACCAAAGATAAAAAGGTGAAGTAAGGGAAGGGAAGTTCACAATGAGGGAGTGATGCATTGAAAGCGCTTTAGGGAAGATAAATACTATTATCGAATGCCAATAGTACCTACCTACACTGGAAGTTACATTACAACCCAAAAAGTCCTAATTGATTCCACATTCGTACATCCTCAAATTAGCGGAGTACAACACTAAAGGCAAGCTTATGGGTCATGACATGAAGCATGTGAATTTTCAGAGAGTGAGTGAAATTTGATTTTATGTTCCCACACATGTCAGATGTAAAAATTGTTTTTGCATGTGATGGGGTAACTCTCAATCCGTGAGGGCACATGTTTAAATGAAGGATAAAATTCATGGGATTTCAAAATCAGTTGATTGACATGAGTTTGCTAACATTGAGAGTCGATTCTTGAGGTTAAGAAGTCTTAACATAGTTGTATTTCATAGATTGTTCTATTTTTAACTTGTATCTTACATAATCATTATAGCCAGCTTGAATTATTTGCTAAATTAGTTATGTGGGACTATCCATACGCATGATAGAGGTAAAGGCTGTTCGGTGGAATGTACCTGCTGGGCTAAGTGTGGCTGTGATCACGGGAAATAACATAGGTCCCGTGATGCTTTATAACTTAAATTAGTCGTAAGGTTCTAAGCTATTTGATACATTTTCATGTGATTTTATATAAAAGTGAAGATATGTGCTAACCAACATGATTAGCTGTGTTTTGTAGGTTTTTGATGACTTTTGAGGAGCTAATCATGAGTTGGCAGTAGAGGGCTTGGAAATGGAATAAACACGCAAACGCCGGCAAGGAGGCGCCCAAAACAGCCCACCTGCGTCGGCAACGTGCCACGGCAGGCAGGCTGCCCAAGATAGCCCCCTGCCGCGTTGGCAACGTGCCACGGCAGGGTGGCTCCACGACAGGCCTTGTGTATGCCGCCCTGGCTGCGCGCCACGCTGCCAACGCGGCAGGGTGGCTGCCAGCCACCTTCGGGCGATTTCTAGAAGGCCTTCGCGTTCGGGCTGTGTCACGGAGTCAAAGCTCCGCGTTACACTCCGTGACACGTTGCTTGTTATTCCGGGACAAATTCCTACTATTATAAATAGCAATTCTAGGTTTATTTTCACATATTCTGACTTGGTGGAGCAAGAACGTGGGTTACAGGCAGTTTTGAGGTACGAAAATCTTTAGGGTTTCTTTCATCCCTTTCTCTTTCTTCCTTTCAATTGTTTGTATGATTTCCATTCATTTAACGATGTTCAATCCACAAATGAGTGGCTAATTCTCTTCTTGCTGAGGTTGGTGGAACTATTGTGTTGAAATGTACTATTGAATGCTGGTTTATTTTCTCTTCCATGGCTGTTCTATTTAATTCTTGTTCTTACTACGTTAATGTCTGGCCAATGTTAATGTAAACCAAAAAGTCCGGTTTCACCCGAGAGGGCAAGAAATTGGAAAGTTGTGAATTAATAGAATATGATCTTTTCTTGGTTTGGGAAAATTAAGAATTAATTTATAAATTCAAGATTTTAATTTTGCTAAGGCCTTATGTGATCTTGGGTGTGGAATCGGTTTTATAGCTAGAACTTGAATTCCTTCTTATCACGAAAATGTAGGTGGAAGGTTCATGATTTCTAAGTTGGGTTAAATACGAGAGTTTTAATCCATAGGCATTAGTTCCGACTATAAACTGAGGAAAAGATAAATCATGTACATCGATAGTTCGTTTCTTTACATGTTCTTTGTAGCCTCAGCATGCTCACATTCATAGTTCAGACCAACTGTATAGATAGTTTAGTTTAGCATAAAAATATATTTTCCAAAATATAAAACTTTTCTTTACACTGTTGTTCCCATTATTAGAGTTTATTAAATTAACACTTGAAAAGGTTTTACCCCGTAGTCCAGTCCTTGTGGGTTCGATATCTGGATTCTTAAAAAGAGCCACTATATTACTTGTACAACTCCGTACACTTGGTGGGCTCATCACAGACCAAGGCAAAATATGGGGAAACTGGCATCCCATCTTCGTCCCCCCGGGGACGGCATGCCACTGTAGAGAGACCTATCCTGTCCCTTTGGAGGACAAGTTGATACAAAATGCATTAACCCTGGGGGCGGTCATGAATGTGCTAGGTAATCCAACCCCAACACAATACAGTGGTCTCAACTAGTAATGCTAACTGCGTATACCACATGCCGAAAGTAGTGATAGTGATATGTATGTATTTACTACATGTCAAACCGATAATGGTATATATAATCTTCTATCAAGTACTGTGCTGAGTCTAATACTGAACAAGTGATATAATTCTTTTCTGCTGAGAATCATGTTGTATAACTGAGGTTCATAGTAAACATGATTTTCTACTTCAAACATGCTTCTAAACTTCATTTTAGGCTACTATTCTATTCCTGAAATACTTTACGGGAACTTATATTGCTTTACTAAGTTTCAAATGAACACGATAATATCCTAACATACTTTACTAAATCACATACTGGGCATGCTGTACTGTTTCTGTCACTTTCTACTAGAATTTATATCGTGCTAGTAAGTTTCACGCTATACATGACATGGTGCTTCCAATCATCGTACTAAAATTCATACCAAAGTACATATGCATTTCTAAAACATTCTACTAGCACTTGAGCTATAAGCATATACCGGAACTACTAGCTTGCTGGAAGAAACTGGCTTACATACCTCAGTTGTTGTCTTTCCGGCTAACCGGTGTAATTCAACAATATTCAGCTATTTCTTCCAACTGTATTCACATTCATAGAAATTAGAACCAAGTTCAACAATAACCTGGAAGAAAACATCACTTTTAATGTATAAATATAGTCCAAACTTTGGCTTATCGAAAAACATCTGGAAACTCGTTATTTCTTGAAAGTACATAAGGGAGAAATACTCACTTTAGGGCTAGGAGTATATTGACACTAATTTGGAGCAATTCCACTTACCTTAGATCGGTAGCACGACGGTTCAAGGGTCAGAATTTTTACGAAACTAAGTCCGTAGGATTGAAAGCTCTCTGCAGCCTTATACTCCGGTATCTTTGAGTTTGACCGCGTATAATGGGCGTAATCGGAAGGAAATTTTAAAGAAACCTTCTTGCCCTCTGTTCTCAGTTGTGTTTCTATGTATTCTCTAGAAATTATGATATTAAAATGATTAAAACTGAAGTTCGGAGGCTTTTATACTTGTTTGGATAGGGCCTCCGTGGCACGACGCCATTGCGGAGGCCTCCCCGTGGCACGGCACCATCGCGGAGGGGTTCGCCCGGCTCCTCCCACAATGGTTTGGTGATGTTCATCCAGTCTTCCCAGGCCTTTCTAGCCTGTATGGCATTCAAAACTCTTAGCCAACATGCGAATAGAAGGGCCATCTACCTGTCGAGAATTTACTGGGTGTAATAAAATGGTTCATGAACCAAAATGCACACTTCCCATATGATTTTGTTGTACATGATGAAATTTTAGTAATAACATAGCTTCTTGTAAATCTAGTTTATATGAATCAATGCAATCCCGTTAAAGTATGAGTTGAATGTATGGGTCATGATTATCTCTATAATACATGCTGAGTAATACGAAACTAATTTGGATGATGAGGAAGTAGTATGAATGATGTGAATCTAAAGATGCACATTAATGTTAGACCTATGAAGAGATTCTAGTATGGCTCCATGATGATATGGGTTACGATGATGAAAGCATGTGAGAATGATAAACTTCCGAATGCTGGGATTGTTGTTTGTAGAAAGCCACCCCGACCCTCCCATAACGAAGGTGTATGGTGAGCAGAGTGCATGTACATGTTTCTGATTAGCTACAGTAGTATAGACCAGATATATATGTATGCATAACGTCAGATCAAGACTTCCCGATTTTAGCATCAGCCGATCCTTAATAGTAGAAAGTGAGACTCCTAGCAACAGTCGGGATCCTCAATAGTAGAGAGGACTAGCATCAGTTGGGATTTTTAATACTAGAGAGTGACTCAGCAAATGGTCAGGATCCTCAATAGTAGAGAGTGACTCCCTAGCATTGATCCTTAATAGCAGAGAGTGACTCCCTAGCAACAGTTAGGATCCTCAATATTAGAGAGTAACTCCCTAGCATCAGTCAGGATCCTCAAAAGCAGAGAGTGACTCCCTAGTTCAGTCGGGATCCTCCATAGTAGAGAGAGACTCTCTTATTATTTACACGCATATCCAGTCTTGCATGACCCAAATTTTCCGATTATAATGGGATTAATAAGATGATAATCAGTCTCAGTTATCAGTAATGATTCAGTACAATGTTTGATACTAATTTCAGATTTGGAAACTCTATCATATGTTCAGAACTTGACCCTTATGCATGAGTTCTAAGATGTTATATAATGAGATTAAAAGAGAAGTTCCATGTATATAATCAGATTTGTAAAATCTAGAGTATATGCAATAACATGTTGAAGCAGCTATGTGTAACGACACGAACATACACCCAGATTGTAGACACGGGACAAGGGACCCTAACGGACCCCAAGTCAACTCCATGGCATAAGCATTCGCTAACTCATTCAATAAACAAGAAGAAACATGTAAATTCATAAACTCAGCGGAAATCTAACTCTTGACATAACAACAGAAAGAACATTTGAAGATGCATACATGCCTAAGTCGTTTAATCTGATGAGCTGATGGGACAACGCCCCAACTAGCTCAAAATTACTAAAACTGAAAATACAACTAATATAACTGAAAGTCTAATCCTCGAAAGATGAGGACTCACCAACCAAGCAGGTACTGTCTTTGATAAGCGACAACGAACGGGACTGGACCTGAGAATCGGATCCTCAATCATGAAAAGATGCAGCATAGAAGGTATGCGGTCAGTAGGCGTAGAATGTACCTATATGCAAGGTAAGTAAAACCGCTTTGATAATATAAATTATTTTCTAAAACCATTCATACATATAACAAGATTTTAAGAGTAAGCAGAAGCATCATATACCCATTTTGAATCATACTTCTTATCACAACGAGTTCATGCTGGCTTCAGAACCTCATAACTGACTTGAATCACTAAAAGATAAAACATAACATTTACATCAAAAAGTCAACAATAAACCGTACTTCCCAAACGCATGAATAAGATAATTACTATGAGTAAAGGATATGCACATTCGAATGATATAGATAGTGGGAGACGTCACTTAACTGACATACCACGATAGAGCTTACATGGTCCCGACTATTACACTTGGCGGGGTAGAGCCGTCCAAAACCTTAAGTAAATAAGGGTGCTACTTCATGATATCGATATCAAGCCAAAGGGGCCATTAAGGAGGATAACTCACAAGGAAGGTCACAATAAAATAATAGAATCAACCTACGTTTCAGTATGTAGTTCTGTGGGGTAGGGTTATCGACCCTTAGCCCGCTCGGTGCTAGATTCTTCTCCCAAAATATACAATTCTCTACATCGTATAAATACGAAGCTCAACATCATTTAGTGAAGAAGATCGAATATGAAATCATGCATAAATCAACATCATATGAAATGAAGTCCAACATTATCTATTGACAAAGCCTACAGAAATCATGCATACACTAGACATCATATAACTATGAAGCTCAACAATGTCATTTCTGGATGCATTAGAATCAAATCATTCTTAGACTCAACATCATGTGAAATGAAGCTAAACATTGTCCTTGACAAATCTCGACAATAACATGCCTAACAATTAAGGATTTATGCATAGAGAAGGCTTTACTTTGAAACATACCACAAGCTAGAATTCATAATAAGGGATAAAAGAAAATTTCATCTCAACCATGTGGTAAGCTCATGTCGGGGAAAATCACAATTTGAAATCATCATTTAGGCATAACCCAAAGTTCTACCATACTTGGGTCTATTTAATCTTCTTGAAAATATCATCAAAATCATGGGTAAGGCTTGGAAACATGCCTTTCATCATCTTTCCATCATCACCACATTCTGTCATGAAGCATCTACACATATGCTTTAGATTCACCCTTAGATAAACAAATTCGTAAAAGAAATTAAGTTAGAATCTTCCCAAGCTCAATAAGTAAATCACACCAATATCAACTCAACTTAATCATACCATGAGTAGAGATGTAAAAATCATGCAACTGAATGAAAACTCACTTGATCACAAACCAAATCACAAATTGCTTAAACGGGCATGGTGTGAAGGAAGCACCTACTCATAGCCCTACATACCTGGGATTGAAAAAATTCTAACGGTTCCTAATTGCCCAGCTGAGATTCCAATTAGAATCCCGAGAATTCACCTTGGTTCTTCTCCTCAAACCCCCAACCTGTACACATTTTGGTGAGGAAGTAATGGCCTAAGTTGAGTTTTTCTGCTAAAACCTCTACAGAGCTTAGAATGACGTAATATAGGCCCTTAGAACTTAGGAATTATGGTAAACTGTTCGGCCCTGCAAGTGTACGTGTCGTACAAGTAATATAGTGGCCCTTTTTAAGAACCGGAATGTCGAACCCACAGGGACTGGACAATTCAGCTAACTATCGAGTTCAAGTGTGATATTAAATGCTGCAAATGTTGATTATAGATGTTTTTCGAGAGAGTTTAATTAAGTCTAATTGTGGTCAATGAAATATTCTGAACTCACTCAAAGAGCAACATAGAGTTAAAACTGATAACTGCGCTACTACGAATTGCAATGGTTAAGTATGAAACTATCAATTATCATCTCACATAATTAGAATTACATGTTCATGGACTTTCTATTCTAAAACGATGACAAACTAGCCTCACTACTATATTGTGAGCGAGGATGCTAATTTATAGTTCGTGGGAAAATTAACTAGGTGGATGTGGTTTATGGGGTTATGCCATTGATTAGGGTCCTGTACTCCAACCATTTCACCACACTTAGCTTCACAACTACTTCTTCGAGTGGTGGAGTGACAAATCTAAGCCAGTGTCTTTCAATCCTCCCATTTTTGAAACCAAGAAGGTATTAGGTATATTTCTATCCTAACCACAAATCATCAAAAGACAAGAACTTTCTTCCTCATTTTAATGTTCTTCCTTAGCTTATTTCAAGCGTGATCAATCCATAAAAACAACCAACAATTAAGAATGCCATACAAAAAAACAATCAATAATATATTCCAACACAATTGTAAAACGATAATTAATTTCATGGCTTCAACCCTAGAGGAAGGGTTCTAGCCATTCAAGTTTGTAAAATTACAATAAAATATTGTTAAAGTAACATACTTACAAGAATTGGTAGAGAGAAGATGAAATTGATGAACCCTAGGTGAGTTCTCCCACTTCTCCCTTCACTCCTAGGTGGTTTTCCAGAATAAAACCGTGACAAAATGATTTTAGGAGTTAAGGGACCTATTTATAGAAAATGAGAATTGTGCAAAATTAAGCCTGTCGTGGAATGGCTCCGTGTCACGGAGTGTATCGTGGGAGCACCGCTCCGTGATATGGAGGTAACACGGAGGCACACTGGAAATATTCTCTGGATGCCAAGATTTTGAGTCTTGCCGCGATGGCCGGGCGTGGCACGCCGCTTTTATGCAACACGATGGGTGGGCGCTGGTGCGTAGGTCGCCTGGTGGGAACGGCGCTGGCGGGCAGGATGCCTGCCTGCTTGCTGCCTTCCTCTCGCTTCGGCATGGGCGTGGCATGCGCTGGGCGCGGCACACGCACAATATGGCACGCTGCCTGGCGCGGCCAGCCTTGCTAAAGGTGCATGCTCTTTTGCCGACTTTTGCAAATTCTCCCAACTCCATTACTCTACTTCACCAACTTATAAATTAGTTCCTAATTCATTTAAACCTAAAAACAAGGAATAATCATGTTGGTTAGTGCATATATTCACATTTATATAAAATCACATGAAAATGTATATAATTAATTAGCTAAACAAGACTAAATTAAGTTATAAAGCATCACTCGGGTATGCTATTTTGCCCGAGACTGCAGGTGCCTTACTGAAATCGCTGGCAATACTGTTAGGGGGTCCTATAGATGACCTGACAAGTCGTCCCCTAGGCACGCGATCCGTTCGTTCGCTCGTCAGGTTCACTGGATAAATGGTATGTCATGGCTCCTAACGAGTGACATGACAACTCGTCCCCAGCACCCACGACTCTTTGCCACTTCCCGTCAAGTGTATTGGATCGATTTTACAATCTTCCTCTAGAACCACCCCACGAATCGACATGATGACTCCCATGTTATCTCGACTCACGAGTCATTATATCTCCCATGGGACCCGAGTCCCCATCCTTCCAGGCCTTCCTGCAAGATTCACCTGACGACTATGGGGTCTCCTCACACGAGTTGTTCAGTGACTTGCCTTGCATTTGCTACAACATTTTCCATTTTTCTCCGATTCACTTCCGAGTCTGATCCTTGGAATTCTTGATAAACAATATTCTCTGGGAACATTCATCCTCGAATGTTATAAATAAGAATGAAATAGAAACAAACAATTATCATACTCCGATACTAATTACTTTAACCAAAATTTCACGGAATGACTACCTCCGAAAAGCACTACATAGATGAACTAAATTCAGCACTATACATTTATCATAACATAATTCAAACTTGCATTACGAACTGAACGTGAAATTGATTACAGAATTAGGAAAGAACCGACACTCTCAAGTTGGAACTGAGCCAGAGAGAACAAACGTGGGTATCTAGCCATCATGTCCTCTTGGCCTCCTACGTAGGTCCTTCAACACATTCCCTCCGAAACCTAACTGAAGCTACCTCTTTGTTCCTCAGCCTTCGAACTTGTGGATCCAAAATTTCAACTGAAATTTATTCATAATTGAGGCTTTCTTTCACACCAACGCTGTCTACCGGAACTACTGGGCATGATCTACCTAAGAACTTCTTCAAAAGTGATACATGGAACACGTGATGAACTGAAGCCAATGAAGGCAACTCTAACTCATAACGCCACATTACCAACTCTTCTTACAACCTGGTAGGGGCCTATAGTAGGGACTGAGTCATCTCTTTCCGAATCCATGACTCCCTTCACGGAGATAATTCTTTAGAAACACCTACTTGTCTATACTAAACTCCACTCTCTTCTCCTCAGCATCAGCATACTATTTCTGATGGCTCTGAGCGGTTTTCAACTAGTCCCTTATCAACTGAACCTTCATCATCGCCTCATGAACCTAATCTGGTCCTACCATAGCTACCTCACCAACCTTGAATCATTCGACGAGATTTGCACCTTTCCCATAGAGGGCCCTCGAACGGTGCCATCTGGATACTAGAGTGGTAACTATTATTATAAGCAAACTTGATCAAGGGAAAATGATCATCCCAAATACCTTTGAAATCCATAGCACATTCCACTCCAACATATCCTCAAAGAGTCTGAATGCTCACTTCTTCTTGGCCATCCGCTTGAGGATTAAAAGTCGTGCTTAGCTTAACTCGAGTCCCGAGCCCCTTTTGAAAAGAACGCTAGAATTACAAAGTAAACTGAGTATCTCAGTCTGAAATAATAGACAAGGGCATTCCATTGGCAATAACCAACTCCCGAATATAAAACTTCGCATAATCATCTACTAAATTCGTGGTCTTGACTAATAGGAAGTGTGCAGCCTTGGTCTACCTGTCCACTACAACCCAAATGGAGTCAGATAACGAGTACGAGGTAGACCCAAATGAAGTCCACAATGATTCCACTTCCTGCGGACGGAAATATCCTAAAGTACAGCTCCAGGTCTTTGGATGCTCGACCTTCAATTTGCCGACGCTTTGACATTTTGCTACAAACTCCACAATATCCTTCTTCATACCATCCCACCAATAGATTTCTCAAAAATACCGATACATTTTTGTGGATCCTGGATTAATAGAATATCTGGTACCATGAGTCTCATGCAATATCTGAAAATCCTTAAATTATCAACGTCCAAACACACACATAGTCGAATTCTGCATTTAGCACACCATCTCCCTGGGAGAAAACTTCCACTTTCTAACTCTACACCGCCTCCTTTAGCTTCGTCAATATTGGATCCTCACCTTGCATGTATTTAACATCAACTACCAAGGATGATTCCTACTCGTTATGCAGAATGAAGACCGCCAAATGTCAAATCAACCAATCTAACTCCCAAATTGCAAGCCGGTGAACCTCTTTCACCAATTCCTTCTTCCCCTCATCCACATGGGAAACATCCCCATTAAGAGTCTACTAAGCGCATCTGCAACCACATTAGCCTTGCCTGGGTGGTAAAGGAAATTCATGTCATAATCCTTAAGTAACTCCAACCACCTCCTTTGCCGAAGATTTAGATCTTTCTTTGTGAACACATATTGCAAGCTCTGTGATCCGTAAATACATCCACATGGACCCCATACAAGTAATGCTGCCATCTTCAATGAACACCACTGCGGCCAATTCAAGATCATGGGTCGGGTAATTCTTCTCATGAACCTTTATCTATCTGGAGGAATATGCTATAACTTTCCCGTGCTGCATGAACACACCCAAGTCCGATCTTGAAGCATCACAATACACCAGCTTGAACCCATCATTACCTCGGGTAGGGTCAACAATGGTGCTAAAGAAAGTCGAGCCTTCAACTCTTCTTGGAAGCTTTTTCTCACAAGACTCACCATTGAAACTTCACCTTCCGAGTCAAATTAGTCAAAGGCCCTGCAATGGATGAGAAACCCTCCACAAACCTCCGATAGTAGCCAGTAAGCCAAAGAAACTCCGAATATCCCGAGGATTCTCCGGTCTGGACCAATTTTTCACCGCCTCAATTTTCTGCGAGTCTACTTTTATGCCTTTGTTGAACACCACATGGCCCAAGAATGTCACGGAGTCCAACCAAAACTCACATATGATGAACTTTTCATACAATTGGCGGTCCTTGAGGGTCTAGAGCACTACTCTCAAGTGAGCGACATGCTCCTCCCCTTTCGCCCGAGAGTGTACCAAGATGTCATCAATGAACAAGATCAGGAACATATTCAAATATGGCTTGAACACTGCTGATCATGTCCATTCAGCTAGTATAGGAGCATTCGTTAGTCCAAAAGATACAACTACAAACTCGTAATGACCATACCAAGTTCTAAATGCCGTCTTTGAGATATCACTTGAACTCTAAGCCGATGGATACCTAAATCTGAGATCTATCTTCGAGAAATATTTAGCACCCTGAAGTTGATCGAACAAATCATTGATCCTGGGTAAGGATACTTGTATTGATAGTGAATTTGTTAAATTGTCAATAATCAACCCATGAAGAGAACCATCTTTTTCCGAACAAATAATAATGGTGCGCCCCATGGAGACTAGCTCGGTCTAATGAAACCCTTATCTAGAAAATCCTTTAACTGATCCTTCAACTCTTTCAATTTGGTTAGAGCCATCCAGGAGGAATAGATATAGGCTGCGTATCGGGAAGGGAGGTTAATACCGAAGTCAATCTCATTCAGGAGGAATACCTGGCAAATCATTTGGAAAGACCTGATACTCACGTATTTCACGGAACTGATTGGATAGTCGGGGACTCAGACTCAACATCCTTTGACCCTAACCAAATGAAACATGTAACCTTGGAAATCATCTTCTTGGCCTTCTGTGTAGGAACGAAGGACCTACAGGCAAACTGAACTACCCTTCCATTCTAAGATTGGATCACCCGAGAATGTGAATTTAATGACTAGGTCTTGAAATTAATGGAAGCATAGCAAGCATACAACCAATCCATGTCGAGAATAACATCAAAATCAGCCGTGGCTAACTCTATCAGATCTGCCGAGGTGACCTTTATGAGGACCAAGACCGGCAAATTTCTATACACCCTGCCCAGCTATAACCCGTCTCGACAAGACATCGGGATTGACTCCGGCTCCATTGATACATAGGGTGTCACAAAGGACAAGGTGGCCCGTGGATCTAACAAAGAATAAACATCAACATAGAAGACTCCTAACATACCAGTAACCACGTCCGGGGGACACCTCCTACCTTTGACGGGATGCTAGGGCATAGAACCATTCTGGTGCTGACTGCCGGCTGCATTGGTCGATGCCCCCTGATGTGCTCAAGGGGTGGGGCTACTAAGCTAGAAGCTGGGCCACGGCCCCCAGCCTGCTCCTGTCTCACTCGTTGACACCCTAAGCATGTTTTCGGGTTTCCTGCATGCAAACACGCACCCGAACCTGGCAATCACCGGCCTGTATTCCTCGGCCATATCTGTGACAAGCTAGAACACCTGAATCTACAAAGCCTACCGCTCCGACTCCTCGAGCCTAATGCTTCTGACCTCTATAGTCATGCCTAGGATGAGATGGCACACTCAAGGCTGATGAAGCTGGGGGCAGATGATCTCTTGTGGGTCTATGGGCGGTGCCTCCACCGCGACCTCTGGGAGAATCTGTGGCCTCAGTCCCGGCCCTCTTGGCCTCTCTCTCTCTCTCTCGAATGTGCCACCTCTATCTTTCGCGTACAACACCATCCGAGGAAGTCCATATCATGATGGAGCATAGTAATCCTACATTCATTATCCAAGTAACCTGCTATCCCATGCACAAACCTGCTCACTCATGCCCTCCGTCAACCACTAACCTGTGATATTACTGATAGGCGGTAACTCAAGGAATACTCTACCATCATCCTACCTTTCTTCAAATTTACGAAATCAGTTTACTTTAGTTCCCTCATCTCTCGAGGGAAGAACCGATCCATGAATGCAACATGGGAACTCTCTTCCCAAGTGACCGGACCTGCTATGATAACCCTTCTATCCTTCCATTGACAGAACCAGATATGTGCAACCCCCTTCAATTGATAGGAGGCCAACTCTGCACACTCAACACTACTCACCCTGCTGACCCGGGTGTGATCTTGATAACCTCATCCATGAACCTGCTGTGGGTCCTCATCTACCTTGACCCAAGAAACCGGGCAGGTTCATCCTTAAGAAGTCCCTGACTCGAGCCGCTGCTGCACTGCCATTCTTTGGAAAATGCACAATAGCCTGCTGATTAAACTGAGCGGCCGATGCCTGCGCAGCATCTAGATAGCATCCCGAAACTCAACAGGTGGCTGGCCCGGTGCCTCGAGGCTCCCGAATCCAGTGGGACCTGCTGATGCCCACGACCCATGCCATCCTTATGGCCTTCACTGTCTCCATTTCTCCTTCCATTCATCCTTCGAGGAGCCATGATTCTGCAATCGCGAATAACATGAATTAGAGGGATAGAAAGACTCTTCATCGCACGACATAGATCATGAAAGATGGGAACATTTCCAGCACGTTTCAAAGCCTCTTCATCATAAGTGTGGCGCACTTCACACTCATGAAAAAGACTCTACTTAACGCGGCTTTCAGACTCCCTAGGACACTTCAAACCTATGTCTCTAAACCTACTTCCTAAACATGCATACATGCTAAAGATAATTATCATGAGTAATGGATATGCACATTCGAATGATATAGACAGTGGGAGACTCGTCACTTAACTGACATACCACGATAGAGCTTACGTGGTCTCAACTATTACACCAAGTGGGAAGAGCCGTCCAAAACCATGCTAGGCTAAGGATGCTACCATGATATCCATATCAAGCTGGAAGGGGTCCATTAAGGCCGGGGATAGCTCACAAGGGAGGTCCCAATAATATAATACAATCAACCTATATTGGCACGTAGTTCTGGGGAATAAGGTTATCGAACCTTAGCCCGCTCGGTGCTAGACTCTTCTCCCAAAACATACAATGCTCTACATCATATAAATATGAAGCTCAACATCATCTAGTGACGTAACTTCAACATAAAATCATGCATAAAATCAACATCGTACGAAATAAAGTCCAACATTGTCTATTGACAAAGCTCATTATGAAATCATGCATACACTAGTCATCATATAAATATGAAGCTCAACAACAATGTTTGACAAAGTTTAGAATGAAATCATGCTTAGACTCAACATCATGTGAAATGAAGCTTAAAATTTTCCTTGACAAAGCTCAACAATAACATGCATAAAAATTAAGGATTTACACATAGAGAAGGATTTACCTTGAAACATACCACAAGATAGTATTTATAATAAGGGTTAGCGAGATTTCATTGATCACGGGAAATAATATAGGTCCCGTGATACGCTTTACAACTTAAATGAGTAGTGTTTTCTAAGCTATTTGATACATTTTCATGTGATTTTATATAAAAGTGAAGAAAAGTGCTAACCAACATGATTAGCTTTGTTTTGTAGGTTTTTGATGACTTTTGAGGAGCAAATTCATAAGTTGGTGAAGTAGAGGCTTGGAGACGGAAGAAACACGCAAACGTCGGCAAAGAGGAGGACCAAAACAGCCCGCCTGCGCGTCGGCAACGTGCCACGGTAGGCAGGCTGCCCAAGACAGCCCCCTTCCGCGTTGGCAACGTGCCACGGCAGGGTGGCACCGCGACCAAGCCTATGCAACGCGCCGCCCCGGCAAATGCGCCATGCTGCCAACGCGGCAGGGTGCTGCCAGGGTCGAGTTTCGGGGCGATTTCCAGAAAGCCTCCGCAGTCTGAAGGCTGTGTCACGGAGGCACGTCTAAGCGTTACACTCCGTGACACGTTGCTTGTTATTCCGGGACAAGTTTCTACTATTATAAATAGCACACTTAGGTTTATTTTCACATATTCTGACTTGGTGGAGCAAGAACGTGGGTTACAGGCAGTTCTGAGGACGAAATTCTTAGGGTTTTCTCTATCCCTTTCTTCTTCCTTTCAATTGTTTGTATGATTAACACTCATTTAACGATGTTCAATCCACAAATGAGTGGCTAATTCCCTTCTTGCTGAGGTTATAAACCATTGTATTGAAATGTAAATTACTGATTATCTGGTTTGTTTCATCTTTTCTTTCCATGGTTGTTCTATTTAATTTTATTCTTACTACATTAATATCTGGCCAATGTTAATGTAAATCCAAAAAGTCCGGTTTCACCCGAGAGGGCAAGAAATTGGAAAGTTGTGAAATAATAGGATATGATCTTTCCGGTTTGGGAAAATTGGGAATTGATTTACCTTCAGGATAGAAATATACCTGAAAGTCGTATTAGTCATGTGTGGAATCGGTTTTGTATAGCTAGAACTTCAATTCCTTCTTATCACGAAAATGTAGGTGGAAGGTTCATGATTCTTATGTTGGGTTAAATACGAGAGTTTTAATCCATAGGCATTAGTTCCGACTAGCAACTGGAGGAAAAGATAAACCATGTACATCGATAGTTCATTTCTTTACATGTCTTTGTAAGTTCCCCAGCATGCTCACATTCATAGTTTAGATTCAACTGTATAGATTGTTTAGTTTAGCATAAAAATATATTTTCCAAAATATAAAAACTTTTCTTTACACTGTTGTCATCATTGTTATAGTTTGCACTAACACTTAAAAAGGTTTTACCTCGTAGTCCAGTCCTTGTGGGTTCGACATTCCGGTTCCTTAAAAGAGCCACTATATCACTTGTACGACCCGCACACTCCAAGTGGCTCATCAAGTTTTGGCGCTGTTGTCGGGGATTGGCAATCGGTAAATTTTTTTCTTAAGTGTTAGTTAACGAATTCTATACAAGCGTTGACAACGTGTTTTAATTTTATTTTATTTTAAAAAAAAAAAGAAAAAAAAAATATTTTTGATTGTTTTTGGATACCCTTCTTGACATGACATCTTGGAATATAAATGGTTAAATGGTGGATACTATTACTTTTGAGGAATCTTGTCTGAATTACGGAGGACCCCATTTGTTGGGCACCGTAACACGCAATATAATGTGGTGGTCAAGATGGCCACTGGGATGGCTGTCCGAATGCATACCTCTTCCCAACTCTACTATGGATCCTTCTGTTGTTTTTGCTGAATATAGGCATGATGAAAATGAGGACTTGGGACGCCAAGCTCTGAATAGAAGATAAAACAGATGCTTGAGCAAACAGAAGCAATGCCGGAGGAGGCGATGGAAGAAGTGAGAATTCAGCTAGAAGAGAATTGAGCGACTCTAAAAGGATGAGCTTAAATTCACGGAGATGATTGCTGAGGCTGAAGCTTGTGACAAATTGCAGGTAACAGTTTTAGGCGATACTCAAGAGGAACTAGCAAGAAAAGACAGGGGTGAATTTTTGGATGAAGCCCAATAATTAGAATCTCCTTAGAGTCCCCGTGATGGCCTCACACCATGGAAAATCCATTCATGGGAGAAGAGATAGAGTATAAATCATTTGGCACTACTGGAGAGATAGATGTTGATGCGGGAGAAGAGGCATAATGAGGTGGTCAATTGGCATTACAGTTTTCAAAAACTACAAGGTGCATTGACTCACTGAAGCATTTCTCTACCTTGAGTTTGGTGGACGACATTGAAATAGAGTTCCAAGCTTGTAGAGAAATGTCTAGAGGAGGACCAAGCCCTGCACATTTTGAAATTTTCTGATTATAATGGACAAAATGACTTCCACTTACTTAAGGACCAATAAACATCAAAGGCGACATCTATTGCTTGGTCCTTACAATTTTCACCACCACCCCGGGAGCATAAGAGGAAATTAGAGAAGAAATTAGGGTGAGATTCATATCCTCAAGGTGAGAAAAAAGCAGAACTTGATACGTCGTGCCGCGACGTAAAATTAGGCGCTGCTTGGGAGGCAACCAAGGGCATTCATGGGTACCATTTTACTTTTTACTAGAGTAAAATATTGATTTATTTTATTTTTCATTTTAAGGTTTTTGGTGGAAAGCAAGGCTGTATGGAGGGAAGTCCGAGTACCCGTGACGGAGGAAGCTAACAAGCGTGGAAGCGAGAAGAAGTGGGTGAACACCCACTTGTGCAAATTTGAACGAAAGCATGCTGCTGGCTAGGCCTAAAGGTCTCAGGAGTATTTCTCACCCTTTTAAATATTAATTTGATGCTATGAGGACATAGCATGATTTAAGTGTGGGGTGAGGGAAATTTCAAGGAAATTTCAAAAAAAATTGTCTGTGCTTAATAAATTTTGGTGAATATAATGCTTTTGAGAAAAATTCTTTTGGAGAATTTGAAAATTTTTGTGAGCCAAGCATGAATTCATCACCTGTTGGTTTTTCTTGTCGGTTCTTTTTCCGAATGGGGTCTTTGGAACCGAAAAATAAATTTTTTTATTTTTTTATTATTTTATTTGTCTGTATATAATGCTTTATCAGTAGTTAGGGACTGTTTCCAACGATGGAATGGATGACGACCGTCTTGAGGAAAATTAGTCAATAGGTTTTGGGTTTTTGGAACCATAACTGATGCTTGATATTCTTATTATGTGCTATATGATTGTGAGATGCAAGTATGTTTAGTGTTAAAGCATGCAACTGTATAACTTTATTTGAGACACTTAGGCTCTTGAATTTGACCTGATTGATTGAATGCTTTAATTTTAAATTCTTGTGATTAGCTGAGTAAGAGTCCGCTGAATGTGTCTTGAATTGAGCATGTACAATGAGTGTAAGGTTTTTGAGTATTCTGTGCTATTATGGATTGTCTAGAACTTGCCTGGTGTGTTTATGAAACGAAATGAAGGATGTGGAATTGTAGGAGATGATTTAGGCATTTCCTGAATGAACCCCAATCTTTTATCCTCGTTTACCTACCTTGAAATATTAATCCTAGTGAGCCCCGTTGAGCCTTGAGCCTATTCCTTTATAGTCAGTAACATGTTTAATCCTTTCATTAACCTTGAATTTGATACAAAACTCCTAAGCGCCAAGCAGAAGAAAAATCTGAAAGAGTAAAGGAGTGAGAAGAATGAAAAGAAAGGAAAAGGGAAGTTGTAAAAGTGAGGAAGGTCAAAGGTGCACTTGTGTAAAATGGGTGATTATTAGTAAGGAGTAAGAAAAATAAATGAATGAAAAAAAAAAATTATTTATACACTTTACTAATGAGCTAAAAGTGCCTAAAAGAAATGGGGGAGCAAAAGAGGAAAAAGAAAAACTACCAAGGATAAAAAGGTGAAGTGAGGGAAGGGAAGTTCACAATGAGGGAGTGACATTGAAAGCTTATAGGAAGATATCACTATTACTGGATCACAATAGTACCTACTTGCACCTGAGTTACATTACAACCTAAAAAGTCCTAATTGACTTGCATTCGCACATCCTCAAATTAGTGGAGTACAACACTAAGGGCAAGCTTATGGATCATTACATGGTTCATGTGAATTCTCAGAGAGTGAGTGAAATTTGATTTATGTTCCTACACATGTTGTGATGTAAAAATTATTTTGGTGTGATGGGGTAATTCTTCGTGAGGGCACATGTTTAATGAAGGAGAAATTCATGTGGGATTTCTTAATCCATTGATTGACATGAGTTTGCTAAGATGAGAGTCGATTCTGGAGGTTAAGAAGTCTTAACATAGTTGTGGCTTCAGTAGCATGTTTTATTTTTTAGCTTGTTATCTTAAATAATCATCATAGCCACAATTTGAATCATCTTGATAGATTAGTTATGTGAGTCTTCTATTCACATGAGATGTAAAAAGGTTGTTCGAGGACGAACAAGACTTTAAGTGTGGGGCTGTGATCACGGAAATAATATAGGTCCTGATACGCTTTACAACTTAAATGAGTAGTGTTTTCTAAACTATTTCATACATTTTCATGATTTTATAAAAGTGAAGATGGGTGCTAACCAACATGATTAGCTTTGTTTTGTAGGTTTTTGATGACTTTTGAGGAGCAAATTCATAAGTTGGTGAAGTAGAGGCTTGAGATGGAAGAAACACGCAAACGTCGGCAAAGAGGAGTCTGCAACAGCCTGCCCATGCTGTCGGCAACGTGCCACGGCAGGCAGCTGCCCAAGATTGCTTTCCCCCGTCATGGGCAACGTACACGGCAGGGTGGCACCGCGACTAAAGCCTATGCAACGCACTGCCCTAAGTTGCGTTACGCCGCCGCCAACGCGGCAGGTGCCGCCAGGGCCGAGTTTCGGGGCGATTTCCAGAAAGCCTCCATAGTCAGCGGCTGTGTCGAAGGTACTGCTGCTACACTGCGACAGCTGTTTGTTATTCGGGACAAATTTCTACTATTATAAATAGCACACTTAGGTTTATTTTCAAGAATATTCTGACTTGTGGTGGAGCAAGAACGTGGGTTGCAAAGTGCAGTCCTGAGGACGAAATTCTTAGGTTTTTCTCTATCCCTTTCTTCTCTTTCCTTCTTCCACCTTGTTTTGTATGATTAACACTCATTTAACGATGTTCAATCCACAAATGAGTGGCTAATTCTCTATCTTGCTGAGGTTATAAATCATTGTATTGAAATGTAATGCATTGATTATCTGGTTTGTTTCATCTTTTCTTCCATGGTTGTTCTATTTAATTCTTGTTCTTACTACGTTAATATCTGGCCAATGTTAATGTAAATCCAAAAAGTCTGTTTCGTTCCGAGAGAGGGCAAGAAATTGGAAAGTTGTGAATTAATAGATATGATCTTTTCTTGGTTTGGGAAAATTGGGAATTGATTTACCTTCAAGATAGAAATATACCCTAAAAAGTCGTATTAGTCATGTGTGGAATCGGTTTTGTATAGCTAGAACTTGAATTCCTTCTTATCATGAAAATGTAGGTGGAAGGTTCATGATTCTTAAGTTGGGTTGGGATGAGAGTTTTAATCCATAGGCATTAGTTCCTGACTAGCAACTGGAGTGAAAAGATAAACCATATACATCGATAGTTCGTTTCTTTACATGTTCTTTGTAGCCTCAGCATGCTCATATTCATAGTTCAGACTCAACTGTATAGATTGTTTTAGTTTTACATAAAATATATTTTCCAAAATATAAAAACTTTTCTTCACACTGTTGTCATCATTGTTATAGTTTGCAAATTAACACTTAAAAAGGTTTTACCCCGTAGTCCAGTCCTTGTGGGTTCGATATTCCGTTCTTAAAAAGATATTTGTTTATATTATTGATTTTTTTTATTTTTTTTATATATTATATTTTCATTTAAGAATTTTTTTAAGAACTTTACCCCGTAGTCCAGTCCTTGTGGGTTCGACATTCCGGTTCTTAAAAAGAGCCACTATATTACTTGTACGACCCGTACACTTGCGGGCTCATCATTCATCTCAACCATGTGGTAAGCTCATGTCGGGGAAAATAACAATTTGAAATCATCATTTGGGCATAACCCAAAGTTCTACCATACTTGAGTTTATTTAATCTTCTTTGAAAACATCATCAAAATCATGGGTAAGGCTGAAAACATGCCTTTCATCATCTACTCCATCATCACCACATTGTGTTATGAACTATCCACACATGGGCATTTTAGATTCGATTTTTAGAAAAATAATGTCATAAAAAAAATTAAGTTAGAATCTGCCCAAGCTCAGTAAATCACCACTATCAACTCAATTTAGTCATACCCATGAGTAGAGATGTAAGAATCATGCAATTGAACGAAAACCCATACTTGATCATCACAATCAAAATCACAAATTTCTACGGAATGGGCATGGGTGTGGAAGGAAGCACCCACTCATAGCCTTACATACCTGGGATTGAATAATTCTAACCCTTCCTAATTGCCCAGTTGGGATTCCAATTCGAAACCTTTAGAATTCACTTTGATTCTTCTCCTCAAAACCCCAACCTTGCATGCATGAAAGTGATGGCCTAATATGGATTTTTCTCTGCTAAAAACCCTCTATTATTAGCTTAGAACGATGTAGTATAGGCCCTTAGAACTTAGGAATTACGGAAAACCCCTTACTAAAATCGCTGAAAATAATTGTAAGGGGGTCCTAAAAGACGACCGCTGACTCGTCACCAGGGCACACAATCCGTTGGTTCGCTTGTTAGGTTTACTGGATAAATGGTATGCCATATCTCCTAATGAGTGACATGATGACTGTTCCCCAGTAGCCACGACTCATTTCCACTTCCTGTTAAGTGCACTGGGTCAATTTTCCAATCTCCCTTTAGAACCACCCCACGACTGACATGATGACCCGTGGTGTTTGACCACGAGTCGTTACATCGCCCATGCGGACCTCGAGCCCCTCATCCTTCTAGACCTTCGCACGATTCACCTGATGACTCGTGGGGTCTCCTCATGAGTCGTTCAATGACTCGTGGGGTCTCCTCATGAGTTGTTCAATGACTCGTTCTACAACTGTTGCAACATTTTCCAGTTTTTCTCCGATTCACTTTCGGGTCCGATCCTTGAATTCTCGGGGTATAACACTATGTTAATGTATTTAGTTAAATCCTTATCGTATAATTGTTTATCTTATCCCGCATGCTTAGTACATTCCAAGTACTGACCACACGACTTTTGTGCTATATCATTTCATGATATAGATTCAGGTTTCTAGACTTGGCCTTGCGGTAAGATATGCTTCGTCCCTATTCAGCAGCTATTGGTGAGTCCTCATCCTATGTTATGTTCATATTTTACTATTTTTCAGTTTTTAGACTTTAGGAGTTAGCTGGGGGCTTGTCCCAGCAACTCATCAGTTTAGAAGAAGGCTTTGAAACATGTCTAGACAGATTCAGTGTTGTATCTATGTGTTATTAAATTGTCTTTATGGTTTATATTAGACTCATGTTATTAGCTTCTGCTTATTTATGTTGTTAGTCATTCTCATATTAAGTGTATGCTATGATATTGTCATGGGTCGACATAGAGCCTCTCGGGGTTCCTTATCCCGTGTTATGGCTACGGTGTGAACGCGGGTCATGACAAACTTGGTATCATATCCAAGGTTTGGAGTGTCCTAGGGTGTCTGAAAGCCGCATTAAGTAGAGTCTTTTTCATGGGTCTGAAGCGTGCCACATTTATGACGAAGAGGCTATGAGTTCTTTTAAGAATGTTCCCTTTTCTTCATTATTCTTATCATGCGTAGAGTATAAAGCTTTAAACAGTTCCTCGCCTTACTCGTGATTTACGCGCTTGCAGATAATAGATGAGCAAATGGAAGGAAAAATGGTAATGATCACAATCAGGCACCACCAACCCCGGAAAACCTAAGGGACGACCATGTTACCCATGCTGAGTTCCGGGCAACTCTTAACATGTTGGCATAGGACATAACCACCTAGATTAATTAGCATGCAATGGCCCGTATTCCCTAGAACGTGAATGTGGCAGCAAAAAGGGTGAGGGATTTTCTCTGAATGAATCCACCCGAGTTTTTGGGGTCAAAGGTAGAAGAGGACCCGTATGAGTTCTTGGAAGAGATTCAGAAGATCACCCACGTCATAGGGGTGATAGGAGTTGATAGTGCGGACTTAGCCTCTTACCAGCTAAAAGGAGTTGCTTATATATGGTTTTGTCAGTGGAGGGACAATCGAGGGATTTGAGCAGACCCCATGAGTTGGGATGAATTTAAGACCGCATTCCTGGACCGGTTTTTTCCTAGAGAATTAAGAGAGGCCAAGGAAGCAGAATTCATCAACCTGAAACATAATGACATGATAGTACAATAGTACGCATTGGAATTTACCCGACTCTCCAAGTATGCCCCGGAGATGGTAGCGGACAAGAGGGCCCGAGTGAGTAGGTTCTTGAATGGAGTCAGACTCCATGATTAAATCGTGCAGAACGTCCATGTTGCACAGGGATATAGACTTCTCACATTTGGTGATATTTTCGCAACAAATGGAGGCGGAGTAAGTAAAGGAAAAAGAGAGAGATGCCAAGAGGGCCAGGAGAGGAAACTCAGAGTCCTCCTTGCCAAGGACGAGTGGTGGACACCACCTATTTTCTCAAAAAAGGTCAGCGGCCCCAGAATTTTCAATAGTCAGTGCTCCCTATAGACCTAGAGTAAAAGGGATCACGTATCCTATGTGTGCCAACTGTTGGAAGCACTACTTTGGAGAGTGTATGACTGGGTCGGATGTTTCTTTTTGGTGCGGCCAGTCGAGCCGTAAGCATCGGGATTTTGTAGCGGCAAAGCGAGGCGAGAGTAGGTCCTCAGTCATTTCTTTAGTGGCCCCAAAAGCTCGCCCATTTTAGCAAGATGCAGTATCTAGCCCAGATAGAGGACGTAGTCAAAACCGCTCCCATGCTAGAACATCACACCGGGATAAGGGAAATTCACCAGTAGTGGCCACAGGTATGTTGTAAATTCTGTATTATCCCTTATATCATGTCACCCCAGTATTGAATAAGAAGCCCTATTCTAACTGCGAGAAGAGATTATTGGTGGGTAATGTGAATAACTGTTAGAGTGAGGCTTATAGTGTAGGATAGCGGTGGAAGAGAAGCTAGGAGGTTGTAAATTGACCTAACCTTAAAGAAGACTCAAGAGTCTTAGAATGATGACTTTAAGCTAAGGGGAGATAGTGAGTATGCATAGTAAGTCAGACCTTGAGAATGCTCATAAAGAGGTTTCGGACTTAGTAGTTGCAGTATATTGATCTCCTCAAGGTTAAGATAAATTCCCTTGTTTTCAATTGAAGTTAAATTGATGTCCATTCCAATATGCAGATTCTTGAGGTTGAGAGGTAACCATTTTAGATAGTGATGCCAATTTTTCTCTATGTGTTCTTTATGCTCGTTTTAATGTTGTGAATCAGTTATGTGTATTAATTTTTGTTTTCCAAGTGTGGTTATCTCAAACTCAGTCTTTAGAAGTTGTTTATTAACTCAGTAGAGTTGGATTATCTCTTGTATGTGCTCAGTTTTAGATGTCGGGAATAACTCGACCTCATGAATTCCCTACCCTTAGTTAGATTTGATATTGTGAGTGTTTCTTAGTATCAAGATGAAATTCGAGAATGAGAGGGGTTAGCTTGTATTAGTTCTGCGCCAGATAAAAAGGGGAAAGGATTTTCTTTCAAGTGTCCTATTTAGTTCTATGTTAGTCTCATGTTCTTCTGTTTTCCTTGTGCCATGGTATGCATGTCAGATGTGGATATTTAGATTTGGAGCATACGGTTGACCCGAGTAAGATACTCCATTGAAGTTATCTATAATTGATTTTGGAATTTCAGTTTCGTCTCTATCTTTTTAGTATGTTAAGTAAACATTCAAGGACGAATGTTCCCAAGGGGGAGATACTGTAACACCCCGGAAGTCCTAGAGATCAGACCCCAAAGTTAGATGAAGTTCAGCAGAAAAGTAAACAGAAATTTGCCTCAGAATGAGTCAGGTAACGACTCGTTAAGAGACCTAACAGGTCGTGGTTTGAACTGTGAAGAACTGTAGGGAGGGGATGGCAAGCTTAGTCTCCACGGATGACCTGACGAGTCGTCTTGCTTGGAAATGACTCGTTAGGTTGGTCATTGGGTGGTGAAGAGTTAAAATCGTGAAGTACTATACAGTGTACTTAACGAGTGGACTTGATGAGTCGTTAGAGGAAGCAACAAATCGTCATGATGATCATGGGTTGAGGAATCTGATGTTTTGAAGTAACCTTCCAGTGCACCTGACGAGTGGGTCTAACAAGTCATTGGGTGGAGTAACGAATCGTTATGTTGGTCTTGGTTTGGAGTATGCTGAACCTATATAAGTTTCCAGTGTGCTTGACGGGTGAGATGACGAGTCGTTGGATGAGATGAAGACTCGTCACGTGAGTCGTGACTCTAGATTAAGGGAAATTTCCAGTTTTCTTTAGGGGCATTTTTTTAAACTCCTATGCTTTTAACTTTTAAACTACATTGTTTTGTGTATTGTTTGGGACGTTTTTAAGGGTTTCTACAAGCCTAAACCCTCATTCTCTCAACATATCCCTCAAACTCTTCTTCTCCCTCTCCTCTCAACATTCAAGAACTTCCCCAAGGTGTTCATCAAGCTTCAAGGGAATTTTTGAGATGGGTTTCTCTACCAGGTATGTGGGTATTTCAACAAGAACACTCTTTAATCCTTGTGCCCCAAAATGTTTTCATTTAAAATTCTCAATTTCTACTATTCTAGAAGATGCATGAACTAGGGTTTTAAACTGATGGTGTATCTTACTACAACTCTTTAAAATTCCAAGATCTATTGTGAGTAGGAGATAAGTATGACGTAAAAGGATTGGGTTATCTTGAATTATGTGTTGGGTGATGAAAAGTGTGGAGTTATGAAATAGTCTTCATGAATGATTAGAGTTTTAGATAAGGTTTTTTCATTGTTCATGCAATTATCACAAATCCCTTGCATCCATGCTTAATATGTGACGATCAGGTTGATGCCTATGAACTAGAACCTTAGTATTATGATTTACTCTTCGGGTTAATAATTATTGTGGCTGCCAATAGGACTATTATGGCTTATCACCTAGTACAATATCCAGTTATTAGCAGCCCTATAGTCATTCTAGGTGAGTGAACAATATAGTTGGTCGCCTACGACCTTGTTTCCACTAACGAATGACTATTCTACTCGTATTACCTTCAAAGTGTTGTCAGGTCACCTTGGACCTTGCCCTTTCCTTTCTGAGCTAGCAAATTTTAAAATTAGTTCCATGACTGTCTGACTAGCTATGGACACATAGAATAATCCTATTAGTTGATATCTTATATGTTACAAAAGCCCAGATTGCTCATATATATAGTTACAGGATCCCAGATGGCTCATATATAGTTACAAGAGTCTAGATGGCTCATATATACAGTTATAGGAGCCCAAATGGATCACATACAGTTATAGGAGCCAAGATGGCTCACATACTGCCAAAGGAGCCCAGATGGCTCATATATACAGTTACAGGAGCCCAGATGGCTAATATACAGTTACAAGAGCCCAGATTAATCATATATACAATTAAAGGATCCCAGAAGGCTCACATAAAATCACAGAAGCCTAGATGGATCGTATATAGTTAAAGGGGCCCAAACAACTCATATCCAGTTAAAGGGGCTAGACGGCTCATATATAGTCATAGGAGCCTAGAGGACTCATATACAGTTATAGGATCCCAGAAGACCTAGATACAATTATAGGATCTCTGAAGGCTCAGATACGGTTATAAGAGCCTAGATGGCTTAGACATAGTTGTAGAAGTCCAGAATGCTCAGATATAATTTTAGATGTCAAGTGTGCTTTAGTTACATCTTGCCAACGAGGCTACAGTGCAATTGATAGGAGTATAGTGTGCTTGTACTTGCCAGGGCTTATGGGGATCCATGTATGTTATTTTTGTGTTGCCTGCACCTTCCAGGCTTGTGGGGCCAGGTTAGGTTCTTGTTTGTATCCTTGTTTGCTAGATATAGTTTATGAACGTGTAATCATTCAGCTTAAGCTCCTGGTTGTATAATTATTTACTAGATGCAGGCTATGGTTGTGATATAGTACAAGTTAACTTCTGGCCCTTACTACTGATTACTTTCAGTTCCTTATCAGCTTACCTCAGTTATTACTACTGCCTTACATACTCGGTACATATTGTATCGACGCCCACATATGGGGTGCTGCATACTTGCCTGTTGATCACGGGAAATAATATAGGTCCCGTGATATGCTTTACAACTTAAATTAGTCGTGTTGTCTAAGCTATTTGATACATTTTCATGTGATTTTATATA